>CM008280.1:38699363-39169385 GCA_002319775.1 Fagopyrum tataricum | reverse complement strand
GGCTATTTTCAAATTGCCATCGCCAGAGGACCAAGAGAAGACTACTTCACTTGTCTTTGGCACTTTTGCATACCGCAAAATGCCATTTGGACTTTGTAATGCTCCCGGCACCTTCCAACGGTGCATGATAAGTATCTTTTCCGAGTACATTGAAAACTTTATTGAGGTTTTTATGGACGATTTTACCGTCCATGGAGATAGTTTTGATGCATGTTTAGGACATTTAAAACTTGTTCTTCAAAAATGCGTGGAAACCAATCTAGTTCTCAATTATGAAAAGTGTCACTTCATGGTAGAGCAAGGTATTGTGCTAGGTCATGTTATTTCATCAAAAGGGATAGAAGTGGATAAGGCTAAAATTAACGTAATTAAAAGTTTACCTTATCCTACTAATGTGCGTGAAATTCGCTCTTTCTTAGGTCATGCAGGATACTACCGGCGCTTCATCAAGGATTTCTCCAAGATTTCAGCACCGTTGTGTGAGCTCCTGAAGAAAGACGTAACGTTCATAGTTGATGAGAATTGCAAGAAGGCATTTGACACTTTGAAGGCTTACCTCACAAGTGCCCCTATCATCCGATCTTCCAATTGGGAGAAGCCCTTTGAGATCATGTGCAATGCCAGGGATTATGCCGTAGGATCCGTTTTAGGACAAAAGGATGGAAGAGCATCACATGTAATCCACTACGCATCGATGACGTTGAATGTCGCTCAAAGGAACTACTCCACCACCGAAAATGAGATGTTAGCAGTGGTATTTGCCTTGGATAAATTCAGGCAATACCTTCTTGGCGTAAAGGTAATCGTTTTTACTGACCATGCAGCACTTCGTTACCTCATGACCAAGAAGGAAGCCAAGCCAAGGTTGATCCGTTGGGTTCTACTTCTAAGTGAGTTCAACTTAGAAATCCGGGACAAGAAGGGAGCGGAGAACCTTGTGGTCGATCACCTGAGTCGGTTGGTACAAGAGGAAGAAGATCCAGCAAAAGGAAAGGCCATCCTAGGGAGTTTTCCAAACGACACCTTTTACACAACTCTCTGTTGTGTAACCGCCCCTGCGGCCACTGGGGACCGTCCCTGCGCAAACCCGCCCCTACGGCTGGAAGCCGGCGCCCCTGCGCCTCCCTTGTCGACGCCCCTGCGGCTTGCTCTGGCCGCCCCTGCGGATAAGACTGCATAGGTTTTGTGTAAGTTGCATTCGTTTAAACCTTGGTTGCTGACATCGTTAACTTTCTTGTCAGAGGTGAGTACCCTCCAAACTTCACCAAAGCACAGAGAGAGAAGGTGAAAGCCGAGGCTATGCATTACGTTTGGGACGATCCGTACCTTTGGAAACATTGTAGTGACCAGGTAATACGCCGTTGCATCCCGGATAATGAGGTACAATCTTTTCTCTCTTTCTGTCATTCAGAAGCATGTGGTGGACATTTTGGTGCTAATAAAACTTCTAGAAAAGTCTTGGATGCGGGGTTCTTTTGGCCACACATTTTTCGAGATGCCTTTGCGTTTTGTAAAGTGTGTGATAGGTGTCAAATAATAGGTAATATCTCTAGGAGGAATGAAATGCCTCAATCATCGCTTATTTTTTGTGAAAATTTTGATGTTTGGGGGATAGATTTTATGGGCCCTTTTCCTAGCTCCTTTGGGAATATCTATATTTTACTTGCGGTGGACTATGTTTCCAAGTGGGTGGAAGCAAAAGCCACCAAAACTGATGATTCTAAAGTTGTGGCAACTTTTCTTAAGGATAACATCTTTGCGAGGTTCGGCACCCCTAAAGCTTTGATAAGCGATAGGGGAACGCACTTTTGCAACAAGACGATTACCACCCTCCTCAAGAAGTATCATGTCCATCAACGAGTTTCCACGGCGTACCACCCACAAACCAATGGGCAAGCAGAAGTGTCAAATAGAGAGATCAAGACGATCCTTGAATAGGCGGTTACCCCCGGAAGGAAGGATTGGAGCTTAAGGCTCAACGATGCTTTGTGGGCGTATAAGACCCCAATTGGGATGTCACCATTCCAGCTTGTGCTTGGAAAGGCGTGCCACCTACCGGTGGAGCTAGAACACAAGGCTTGGTGGGCGGTGAAAAAGTGCAACATGAACGTGAATGAAGTTGGTGAATTCCGGAAACTCCAATTGCAAGAGCTTGAAGAACTGAGGCTCGATGCATATGACCATGCCACAACATACAAGGAAAAAACCAACGCATGGCATGACCGGAATATCCTCCGAAAGGACTTCCAAGCGGGTAACAAAGTCCTTTTATTTCAATCACATTTTAAACTTTTTGCAGGAAAGCTCCGCTCAAGATGGACAGGTCCTTACGTCATAGCCGAAGTCTATCCACATAGTGTTGTCGATCTTTACGATCCACAAACACACAAGATCTTCAAAGTCAATGGACGAAGGCTCAGGCTATACCATGAGAGAGTGAAGAATGATCCGATCGATGAGATGGTCTTGGAGGAAGCCCAAGCAGAGAAGTGAAGGCCTTACGTCGAGCCAACGACGTAAAACAAAGGCACTGCTCGGGAGGCAACCCGAGGGAATAAGAAGAGGAGGCTCTGTCAAGAAAACCGCCCCTGCGGTCTTGTGTCACCGCCCCCGCAGTGACACTGCGCTCCCAGCGCCGCCCCCAGCGCTATGCCAGCGCCAAAACCATACTGTCACCGCCTCCGCGGCTGCTTCCTTGACGAACGCTCCCAGCGCCGCCCCCGGCGCTGGGCCTGCGTCTCCCCCTTCCTTGTCACCGCCCCCGCGGTAACAAACTCCCGCCCCTGCGGGTTTACCCAAAAAAGAAGAAAAAAAAAAAGGAATCAACGTCTACACCTACCCCACCCTCTTCTCTCTCTCTCTCCTCCTCACCTAACTCTCTCTCTCTCTCGACCTCACCTTTCCTTCTCCCCCTCGCTGCAACTCACGAACCTGCAACAGCGCCCACCACAACGCCCCCAGCGCCGCCAGCAAGCAAGCCTCGCCGCCCTCACCAACGTCCCTGCGCCACTACCCTTCCATTATCTCCTCCTCTACACTGGTTGATGCACCCTCCCCTAACCCTTTATCTCACCAACCCTAACCCTAATCTTTCACCACCACTCACCACCCTCTTAATCCACCATTAACCACCATCGGCATCACCAACAGACGCTAGAAAAGCGCCACAAGAACGGTCACCAATGATTTGTCACAAGATCGCCCTCTAGTCTTCGCCCGCCCCTGCGGGTCCTCAAACCGTCCCTGCGGAAATCACAACAGAAAGGTCGATCTTCTTTCTTTCTTTGTGAATTCTAATTCTTTTGCTTGAACCTGTTGCTAGAATGGATTCTACAAGGAAATACAAGATGAATGAGAGGGAGAGGGCAAGGTATGACATAGTTCAAGACCGAGCGATATTTGCAACTCGGTTCTTGCATGTTCCGACCTTGGAGAAATTGGGCATGTTGGAAAGTATGCAGTCCTTCCTCAACAATGCTGGGCTCGGGGACTTCCTTAAAAAGAGTGTCCCAACGTATCCCGAGCTGACCAGACAGTTCGTGGCTACGTTCAATATGGAGAAGGAGGACCGAATCTTTATCGGCCTCACTTTCAAATACAACAAGAGGAAGTACACGGTGAACTTCTCTCAGCTGTAGAAGTCTTTTGGGGTTTCTAAGAACCCTTCTGACAAATGGTGGGAGTCGCCCCTACACCGGACTTGGTGGAGTTCTGGCAAGCTGCTACCAGCTCCGAGTTTCATGCGGGGGTGAGTACAACATCAAGCTCAATCACCCCTGCTTGAGGCTCCTCTCGAAGATCATCATGTGTGTCTTATGTGCACACAAGGAGGAGAACAAGGTCGCTCTTAAGGACTTTCCGCTATTGTATGCTTGCATTCCGGCATGTGACAACGTGCTGGATTGGATCTTCCTCTTCCTCACCGCTTTGAAGCGGATTAGGAAGAACGAGCCGCGGGATATTGTTGGAGGTGGGGTCATCTCCTTGATTGCGGAGCAGGTTATGGACTTGACCGAGTTAGAGGATGGGATGGCGATTCCATTCTACAACGAGGGCCTTCTCCGACGATACAAGTTGTTGAAGAGGGAGGGTGAACACCTCTTTTGGCTTTCATTTGCAGATGGAAGCCATATCACCTACTTACCCCGACCTCTACCATTCAGAGATGAGCTCTCCGACCTATACATTGCAGCTGATCCATACGTGTCGAGACGATCACAGGTTGCCATTGTTGAGCGGCACGCGGCGAGCTCCAACAGACTCCCATATGAGGACCACATGCCCATTCCTGATGATGAGGAGATGCCCACCAAAGCGGAGGAGGATGACACCACGCACGCCAGCCTGCTAGCTCAGATGGCGGCTCTGACCACTCAGCACCAACAGTGATAGACCAGCTACTAGACGTCGATGCTTGAGCAGCAGCAGACTTGGCAGACGGGCTTTGAGGAGAGGATGACCGAGCACTTTGACCGGCGTCAGGATGCTTGACAGGCGGCTCAGCAGCAGAGGATGGACGCTCAACAGCTGGCTTGGCAGGCCAGTTTTGAGACCTCCTTCGGAGCTAGGATAGATGCTCGGCAGGACCGCCTTGACGACTTATACCGGCGTTAGGAGCATGTAAGAGCCTTAGTCTTTGGAGCCGAGATAGGACTGAGCCGCCCCTACTGGTCCAGAGGGCCGCCCCTGCGGCCAGGAATTTCCGCCCCTGCGATTTCCTGCGGCTGCAGCCGGTTTTGTTGACCCTTTTGACCGTGCTTTACTCTTTCCTTCCTTCCTTTTTAAGCCTCGTCCTTGGCTTCTTATTAAGGGTTTCTTCACTTTATTCCAGCTTTCTCACGTCCTTCTTGCATCCTTTCTTCTTCTTGATCTTGCTCTTGTTTTCTCCTTGGTTTGGAAGAGTTGTTGAGTGGCTTTTGGTGGATGATGTGTGTATATTGCTGAGCTTGGGAGCCAGCTGATGGTGTTTTGTGATCTTTTCCTTGCTGCCTAGGACCACAATAGTGGTAAGTTTTCTCTCTTCTTCTTCTTCTTTCTTTCTTTCTTCATTTGATTTCTCTTCTTTAGCTTAGGATTAGTTGTGCTAGGCACGTTTTGATGTTTGTATGTATATATGTATGTGTATGAATTGGGCTAATGGATGATGAAGACGTGATTTCATCATGTGAAGAACCGAAGAGGAAATCGGGGTTCACATTCTGTAGTGTCGCCGCCCCCGCGCCAGTGAACAGCCGCCCATGCGGGACCTTGTCACCGCACCCGCGCCAGCGAGTCGCCGCCCCCGCGACCACGGTCACTGCGCCCGCGCCAGTGTGCCGCCGCGCCTGCGGTTGCCTTTGCTTCGCCCCTGCGCCCCTCTTGTTACGCAGGTGCGTCTTGTCCCAGATCTACCTAGAGTAGTGTGGATCCTTTCCTTTCCTAGTATGAGCGGGTTAGTAGCATGCTAGGTATGTGTATGAGGATAGGATGACGATGAGTATGATATTGATAGGTGCCGGTTATGCCTTTGAGGGTTATAAGTTGGATATGATCCTTATGGATCCCTTGGGTCTAGGTGTGACCCCTTTGATTGATAGGAGAGTTGATATCTCGTTATGCCTTGTTATTAGGTAGTGTTATCCTCCAGATTTGGAGTTGATCGTGGTTGAGATTACTTAGAGGTTGAGGTAAGTCCATAGGACTTACTTAGCTACCATCCCTATATTGGATGTATGCATGAGTGGTGTTTGATATATGCTTGATAGCATGTGATGATTGATTATTACCGACCTATGGTTTAGTGACCCTGCAGATGGTTCGGACTAGAGCCTTATCTGCAGTTGGACGAGGTAGGGGTAGACCCCCTCTTTCTCCAGTAGGTAGAGGACGCGGTCGGATTCCCACTGGTGATCCACGTGCAGCAGAGGAGATTCACGAGGATGTTGCTGAGAGTGTTGTTCCTGAGACTAAGAACGGCGCCACCTAGCCGCCCCTGCCTACGCCCTTGTCGGCGGACCTGTGAAGCAGAAGAAGCTTGTCACCGCCCCTGCGGTGACACTGAGCCGCGCCTGCGGATCATCATCAGAAACGACACGAAGTTGAAGAGTCAGACGTTCAAGAGCATTTAAAGACCCGCCCCTGCAGGAATGTCAGGCCGCCCCATGCGGCCAAGATGAAGATAGAACGTTTTGGCCTAAACCGCACTTGTGCCACCCTTGGCCGCGGCTGCGATTTAGCGTCAGAGGACTTTACTCCGGCTGTTTACGCCACCTTTATGACCTTAATGGTGGCTGTTTACACAACCTCTTTACTCCCTTTTTAATGGTGGTTGTTTACACAGTCTCTTTACTCCCTTTTAATGCATTTTGTAGTATAAATAGAGCCCTTGGCTGATTGCTAGAATCATCCACATTTTTCCCAAAAAGCTCTATATTTCTAGTGCCATTTTGTAATGAGTTTCTAAGCTTTCTCTGCTACATTGGGTTGATTGAAGCTGCATTACTATTTGGTTGTAAGTTCTTTTAATATAAGTTTAATTTAGTATCCTTTGTGTTATGTTTCCTTGATCTCTAACTTATGTTTGCATGTCTTTTATCACTTAGATTGATCACCTTAAGTGTACTAATGCATGCAAAGTGCTAGGATTAATCGATTCCGGGTTCGGGTCCTTAATCTAGTAGTAAACCCATAGGTAAAAGCTCGTTGTGATTATCTAAGGGAAAGGAACACAACTATAAAGAAAGTTTAACGGTTTGTTTATTCTTCTTTATATCTCTTTATCTTTGCTAGAATGCTAACTTGTGCTTTGATGTTGTAGGTTTACGGATCAAGTAGTATGCATGCTAAGATCCAACCTAGTGTAGCTCTTTAATCATACATATTATCACCAACTTTGCTTACTTTCTAATCACTTTTGTCTTGTTTTGCTACAAATCCAAACCCCCCCTCCCTTGGTTACCAAATCGATAATTGAATCTAATCAAAACTTGACCAAACTCTCTTGGGTTCGACCTTTACTTACACTATACAAATCGGTTAAGTGCAACGTTAGGTATTCTACTTTGACTAAAAGTTCCTTGTTCCGTTGGCGTTGCTGGTACGGAACAACTCATTACTGCTACAGGCTTCCCTCTTGAATGGGGGAGGATGATCCAGGAGTGTGTTTGCTCTACTAGAATGCAAGTTATTTGGAATGGGGAACTTACAGAGCAATTCACCCCTGAAAGAGGGATTAGGCAAGGAGATCTTATTTTACCTTACTTATTTGTTCTTTGTGTGGAACGGTTGAGTCATCTCATTCTGGATTTAGTGGATAAGGGTGAGTGGAAGCCTATAAAGCTCTCCCGGGATGGTCCCCCACTCTCTCATCTGTTCTTTGCGGATGACATTACTTTATTCGCAGAGGCCTCCATTTCCCAGATTAGAGTTATTATGAAATGTATTGACATTTTTTGTAAGGCGTCAAGACAAAAGGTGAGTATTCAGAAATCTAAGATTTACGCCTCCCGAATGTTTCTAGGGATCTTTGTAATAGCATAGAAAGCATCACTGGAGTTGAAGTGACTAAAAATCTCGGTAACTATCTTGGAGTCCCTATCCTCCAAGGACGAGTTTCCCGATCTACCTTCTCGTCTCTCTTGGATAAGATTAATCAAAAGTTGAATGGATGGAGAAGCAAAACGCTTAGTTTTGCTGGGAGAGTCACTTTAACAAAATTTGTCCTCACTTCTCTTCCTGTTTACTCGATGGCTACCATGACTTTGCCGGTTAGTGTTTGCGAGGAAATTGACAAAGTTTGCAGAAACTTTGTGTGGGGACATTTGGAGGGAAACCGAACCATGCATACGGTCAAGTGGGATATTATGTGTCGTCCGAAAGATAGAGGAGGTTTGGGCATACGCAAAATGCGCCATACAAACAAAGCTCTTCTCGGAAAGTTAGGATGGAGATTCATGAAGGATAACGAAAGTCTTTGGGTTAAAGTTCTTAAGAGTAAGTATTTTAGAAATGGATCAAGAACGGATGTTATTGCCTCTCATATCTGGAGCGGTATCCTCCTTGGTATACAGGAGGTTGTTCACATGCGTGCTAAGTGGTGCCTTGAAAATGGGCGCTCCATACTTTTCTGGAGAGATAGTTGGCTGGTGGATGAACCGCTTTATAAGCAGTTGATTGGTGCAACCAACTCGGTTAATCTGGAGAGGACGGTTAGAAGGTACTGGATCAGGGATATTGCCTGGGATTTGCAAGATCTAGGGGGTAAACTCCCTCTGAGCACGATTCTTAAACTTGTTGCTATGAAGTCCAGGTGTCTCGAGGAGGAAGAAATTGGAGCCGATGGAATGGACGATGTCAGAGATGAACTTGGTTGGAGTCTTTCGCAAGATGGAAACTATACCATATCTTCTGCCTACCAATTTTTATCTAGAAACGATAATTACGAGCTAGTTGAGGGCGGGCTGTTCAAAGCATTCTGGGAGCTTAGAGTTCAAGAAAGAATCAAGATTTTTATGTGGAAACTGGCGCATGGAGGGGTTTTATGCAATACTAAAAGAAAGAACAGAAATTTAAGCGAGTCAGACATATGTGCGTGTTGTGATCGAGACCCTGAGACGCTCGAACACCTGTTCAGAACCTGTCCCGTACAAGGATCATGTGGAGAGGTCTTCATGCTACGCAATATGTTATGGATTTCTACAATACTCCTTTCGCTTCTTGGTTCCGAGGTAATATTCTATCTAAAGCTTATTTTAAAAATATTTGTTTGTGGAGTGAATTGTTTGCAGTTGGGATGTGGTGGACGTGGAAATGGAGAAACGATAAAAAATTTAATAAGAAGACCGAGATGGGAGATAGAAGTCGAAGCATCCAAGAAAACTCCAAAGCTTATATGGACGTCTGGAGTAGGAACAATAAGAGATATGGGCATATTCAAAATAGAACTATCAACGTTGCTTGGGAACCTCCTCCTCCGGGTGTGATCAAGATCAACACGGATGGTGCTAAGAATGGTGATGGTTTTGCTGTTGCGGCGGGAGTGGTTAGGAACAATGCTAGAGAATGGCTGAGAGGCTTTGGTGTCAACCTTGGAATATGTTCCGTTCCCATGGCTGAACTATGGGGTGTGGTACATGGTCTTAGGATTGCTTGGGAGATGGGTTTTAAGTCGATAGTCATTGAAACAGACTTCCAACTTATTGTCAATCTCCTAAGGAAGAACATTGCCTCTCATCATCCTCTTGCGAGTCTGGTACATATGTGCCATGACTTTTTCAAAAGAAACTGGTTTATCTAGATTCGTCATGCCTACCGCGAGGCCAATAGAGTTGCGGATTTTATTGCTAGTCTTGCTTTAAACTTTCCTCTTGAATTGAATGTATTGTGTGACCCGCCGGAGGGTATAGTTGATGTTTTACTTGATGATGTAAGGGGCCGGGCTATCCCCGCTTGATGACTACTTAGCTCTTTTTTATGAATAATAAGCACGACTAGATACGCCGGAGACCACTACCTCACCTTCTGACAAAAAAAATATAAGTCGATTAATTAATATGAACTCAATAACACCAAAATACTAAGTTAAAGAACTGTTTTCCTGAGCGTCGAATATAAGACGGTCAAAACTTCATTAACTACATTGACATTTTCTGTTCAGGAATATAAGACAGTCAAAACAATTTCAGTAACTAAACTTGAACTAAATTCAAAGTACAATATGAAACTAATTTCTTTGACATCTTCTGCGCCCTTTTCTTTATTAGAAAAATGAAGTATATCAGTAAGTGTTCGTATGACTCAAAAGTTTGTATGAACCTTCAAAAAATGAGCATTATGTACGTAGACCTACAACATGACTGAGCTTCCAGATCTAGAAAATTTTACAAATACCTAAAAATGAAATGAAGCATCAATCATAAAAGAATATTGTACATATTATGCTTTGGCGGTGGCGTCGTCGTCGTCATCGTCGTCAAGGTGTATGTTCTCAGCCATCTCCCATAAATGCAGTATATTATCCTCCGCTACACTCGCCATCATCCAACAATCTTCTGATGGGTTCCACGAGAAGTCGAAGATTCTACTCGTGTGGCCCCCGTGTACGAACAACAGCTCCGGAGGCCCATCTTTAGCATCCTCTGGTGTTCGCTCCCGGTTGATTCTGCAAATCATCAAGTGTCATTATACTAAACACTTGTTCCAAGATTTATAAACATGCCAGTAATGACAATTAACAATACCTGCTCACGTCCCAGACATGGAGTCTCCTACCAAAACAACCCGACGCTAGGACATACTTATTTGCTGGATTCCACCCTACTTGAGATATCGGATCACTTTAATGACAATTAACAATAAAATAAATAAATAGTCAGCAACAGTTCTACTCACGAGGTTTGACTACCGATATCATGCCAGGAATTCTTACTTGTGACCACGAAAGGTACAAAATGCAAATGAAAGTTTTCGCGCATCATATAACTTGATAGTCCTGTCAGCGGAACCAGTTGCGACAAGCCATTCATAGGTAGGATTGAATGCCAAGCAGGTTACCTACACATGTTGAAGACTTGGGAAATATAGCAGATAGCCAAAAAAGTCATTGACAATGCAAGTGAACATAACTTTGGTTTAAACATTCATTTCATCAGAAAAATGTTACGGAAACAGTGCACAACTTACCGCAGCATGATGAGCAGTAATAGAATTTGCAGGTTTGGTGTCTGATGGTGTTCGAAGGTCCCACATGTGCAAATATTTATCATCTCCAACCGAAGCAAACAAGTGTTCATTACTTCCATGCCAAGACACATCTTGCACAATACTATCATTGGCCTATAATTTCAACTTGCGAGTATTTAGCTAGATACATCGAAAACAATTAAACAGAAAAGTGTAAATGCATATATACGTGTACAACAAGGAATAAGCATCAAACAAATCTTCCGTTTCTGGAAACATGTGCTTTCTCATCTCGACGGTTCAAGTCATTACATTGTCTTTTCCACTTATATTTGTTTGTTATGGAATGTTTGAGCAGTGAACCTACTCAAGATAGAAACTATATAAGAGGATACCTTAAATGTTCTTGTAGCATTTAGTGTTTTGTCTGTAGGGGTTGAGTTAATGTCCCACATACAAATCTGAGCATCATTAGAGCCACTAAGCAGATAGCCTGGCTTGAGCTTGCTCCAAGAGAGACCGAACCCTTCAAGGTTGTGACCCTTTAACCTCAATTCAGGATTGCAAGTACCTGCGGAAGGTGGTGTAGAAGGGTGCTTGCTACAGTCAAAGAGATGCACTTCTGAACTAACTGTCTTGGTGGCAACCATGGATTCGTTCTGAGGCATATAACGAGCCCTGTTGACTTCCCCCTCGTGAAGTATTTTCTGTACCACTTCCACCTGTTAGGTAAAAACATAAAATCAAATCCCCCAACTCTTGGATTCCAGACCCTTAGCCAGACCAGGTAAAAACATAATGCTCCATCATATATTTGCTGCTAAAGCAAGCGGGAATATATGATGTGTACATCATACTTGGACATACTTAGACATGACAATTAAAAACTCGAGGTGCACCTTGTTTGTAATTTTCTCTTTATAGGGTTAAAGCAAATATGCCTACTTCGTAGTTTCCATATCCAGATATGTGTCAATATCTATTCCACCAATCCCACGAAAACTGGCGATTTCCTCTAAATTATTTATAATGTAATGATTTCACCTAGATTCAAAATAGCCTTTCAAATAAATAATGCGAGTAGTCCACAAACTGTGCCTACAGAATCAAATTCAAATAAGAATGTGCCCTAGAATGAGACAAAAGAAAAGCAAGTGCAAGAATCAATACAGAGAGTGCAAGACAAAAGAAACAGCAAGTGCAAGAATCAAAACTGGCGATTTACTCTAAATAATGTGAGTAGTCCACTAACTGTGCCTACAGAATCAAATTCAAATAAGAATGGGACCTAGCATAAGAAAAAAGAAGCAGAAAGTGCAAGAATCAAATGTATACTAACATAAGAAAAAAGAAGCATCAAATGTATACTAACATAAGAAAAAAGAAACAGTTGCACATTGGTATGAAGCCGAAGCCAAAGCCATTGACATTGGACTGATGATCATCATAATCACGAGCATCATATTAACAGTTGCACATTGGTATGAAGCATCAAATGCATACTAACATAAGATAAAAGCAACAGCAAGTGCAAGAATCAAAATCTTGCCACCAGGGCAGCATAAGCCACCGACATTGGAGTGCTCATCATCATATTAACAGTTGCACATTGGTATGAAGCATCAAATGCATACTAACATAAGACAAAAGAAACAGCAAGTGCAAGAATCAAAACCTTGTTACCAGGCCTGCCATAGCCACCGCTACTGGACTGATCATCATCATATCCAGGAGCATCATTTTCAGAATCATCAGAACGAAGCTGAGCCCGGGCAATCAAGAGGTGATTCGGCTGTTGGTCAAGAGCATTAGTTCCCAAGATCAACTTTTGCACAACACAGTCATTATCAGGATCCTCTTCCCTCCCAGGGAGCCATTCCACTGTCAACGAAGGCCATTGTAGGGCATGAGAGATAATAAAATCGTACATAAACGGGGTGTTCTTCTTCCAAATCTTGTACTCCTCATTGATCTGCTGCCACTCGGTCCTTAACCTATATTTTCCCTTGCCCCCCCGCATCGTGACTCAATAAATCGGGAGCTATTTTCACAATCTGTGAGATAATGCTACAATTCAAACACTAACCGAGCGAAATTTAGCGGGGAAAAAACGAAACTGGGAACTTTTGATGAATTATGAACCCTAGAGATGAAGAGAGACTAGAGAGGGGAAGAGGTAGCGCGTAGTGGTAAAGTTGGGCGGGAAGGGAGTATGATTTTATAAAACCCCGGTCCAACTCAACCCGGCCCGATTTGGAATCTAATCGACCCAACACATTTTTAAACCTAAAATAAATAGCAAACCGGTATAAAATACCGTGTCTTGCACGATTTTACGGATTTAGATGATTAAATGAAATATGTGTATATTTTAGATCGTGTAGGGTTTTGAATCCGTTTCCTTTTGACTCTTCAACGAATTGAAAGGGTAAATGAAAAAGCTCGGAATTCTAGTTTAATGGGAGCTTTACATTATATAAAAACTCAAAAGGTGAACATACGATGTTCAATGTAATAAAAAACACAAATTAAAATGGTCAAACATTGTCTAACTGATGAGATGTCAAATTCGGATACGACTATACGAGGCTTTGGAATTAGAAAGTCAAGCTTTGTAATTAGAATGTCAATGTCCGCGCTATTTGAAATCATGTTGTAGCCTTGTTATACACTGTGTTTTCATCTTGACATGATTTTCTCTTTTCACATAATTTTATCATTCATTCAACTTAATATGTTTGTTATAATTTCTACTCACCTAAAATTTGATTTTGGTGTTATTGCTTAGATTCAATACATCTACATATGCTTCGGTCCAAACTTAAATGGTTTGTGGTCATCAGATTCTTGAGTGGGTTAGGAAGGAGAAGAGTAATTTTCAGTGGCTTTGAATTTGGATATCCTCGAAGGAACCATCCATTTATTTTCCGGGCTTTATACCATTTTCATTTGTTTAGTTTAGTTGTATTGATATTACCTCATTTTAATATATTTTTTCTAGTGTGATTCTTCTATTGATTAGAAATGTATGGAATTGTGCTACTAAGTCTTGAAAAGTTTATATTTTTTTTTAATTTATTCGTACTTATAACTTATAATATGGATGCCAAGACTTTCTTACAATGTCATCTTCATGATTTTTGTTATTAATAAGTCGGGTCACTATACAATATTACGCGTTCTCCTATAAAATCTCTTTTATTTTTATTTATAACTTAATATGAGTTATTTTATGTTGAGTTTTTTCATCATTATTTCACTTCATGAATGTTTGATGCTTGAATGTATGTTCTTATGCTAAGTTCCTTATATAGGTCTCAACTGTGAGGTAAACACCTTAATGAGTTGCATCCTTACAAAAACAAGATTATAAATTAGAAGGCGTAAATTTGCAGATTGTGATTATATCTCATAGTGTAGTATTGAATAAGTTATTTTTTTGTGTGTGTAAAAGTAAGCATGCCTTTTAATTTATATAAATCTAAACTTACCTCACTAACTAATACAAGTACATTTAAACGAAATAATGCTACTATGTTTACACGAACGAATACTAGTACATTTACACGAAACTATAAAAAATTAGTACAACTAATACAGGTACATTTACACGAACTAATACAATTACATTTGCACGAAATTTAAAAAAAAATTGGTATAACTAATGAGATCCTAATACTCATGAACTTACATTTGCACGAAGAAAACTTACTTGTATCGAATCAAAAGACTGTTTCAAGTCATTCTTCATGACAGAGAAGAATGAATGTCAGCAATGGACGACAATAGTGTAGAATGTTGAAACATAATGTTTGTTTTTGTATCAAGTAAATTAATAGAGCATATAGATTGAATCTTATTTAAGGATATTGTATATTATTCTATTAATTTTGTTATTTAAACAAAGATCCTAAAATATATACAAGACAATTGTATTTGTGCACAGGGATAAAAAGACTAGAGCCTATTTAATTAAAACAAACATATAAAGAACGTCTTTTTTCCGATATATGTTCTCAATTAGGACATGTCTAATCATGATTTAATCACTTATCATGATTGACTTGATTGTATTGAGTTACTGACTAGTGTGAGAGCATGATACAATTAGATGATATGATCAAATATATCTTTTAGTGTATAGGTTCCTTTGATTAGAAGTAACCATGACAATGCATATGTTGATTGGTTAAACCATTTCATGTCACAATGTGATTGCAATCTCTTGAAGAAACCACCTAAACATACCAATGGCTAATATGACTCAATGAACCCTATGATTGAGCTGAGAACCATGGATTGGTAGGACTAACTATCAATCTTAGATTCTTTCTTTGTAATCTTTTGTTTACTTTTCTTCCCTCTCATGTCTAGTTAGATATCTTCTAGCTAGGATTGTGGATGAGAACTCAATATATGGTTGGAGTGTGATGATTTGATTGTGTTCATGAATGCTTGATGGATATATGTTTAAGTTTAGTCTTTCTTTAGAGATGATGAACTTGAGCATTAGACCGAGTTTGAATTTCTTTGTTGATTATGTTGAGTGACTAGCATTATCCTCTTAGAATTGAACCTTGAATTAGTTATTGGAAGTTCTAGCTTTTTCTTCTAGACCTCAACCGAGAGATAAATGTTTAGAGAAAGTGTTGGAAAATATCAAAGACGAGAGCATAATTGCTTCATAATGTATTGTATTTTATTCATAAATGTGTGTTTATGTTGTAAGATATTCAATGCAAGAGCAAACTACAGCTCGTTTATATGATCATGCTCTTACTTCTTAGGTTCATGTTAATTTACATTGTTCCCCCCCCCCTCCCCCCATAATTTTTAAAAAATGAACGAATATATTTTTTCATAATCTGAAAAAATGAACATTAATACCAAAATAAAATGAACAACTAACGTAAAAAAAAATGAACAAAAATTCTTCTCATTCCTCCCTATAAGGAGCCTTCTCACAAGAACCAGTCTCTCTCTACATATATAAATCAAATCCTCCGCGTACCTTATGTATGAGTCCTCTAAACATAAGTGACGTCGTATGGATTAGTGGCTAACCCGAACAATAAAACGAGCCTGGTTCAGAAGACGGTTTGTCTCAAAAGCGTAGTGATATAAAAAAAATCCGGTTCGGTTCTTTTTTAAACCGAACATAAAGAAAAATGTTTGACTCCTTATCTTGTTGTGTCTTACTAGTCCAATAAACCCTAACACTTCACCGGTTATGCACATCATATCTTCGAGACTCGAGAGTCACTAGTACTTTGTGCACATGTGAATTACAGCTTACATAGTTACATCTATTCAATTATTTTACAACTCTTTACAAAATTTATCAAGTTTGTCGTGCAGCGGTACAGGGATGCACAAGTGAGTAGCAGTTTATGTATAAAACATCCCAACAACTTTATAATTTTTGTCAATCCAAGGGCCCGTTTGGTTTGAACTCCGAAAACGGAAATGAAATGAAAACGTATCCAATCCATACGTATACTCATGTTTATGAAGTTTTTTGATCATTCATTGTTGTTTTGGAGTAATTGTAGTAGAAATTGATTAGTTTTGATACTTTGTAGGGTAATAAAATGGAGAAAACAAATGTATTTTATATGAAACCACATGAATTAATTACATGAACAAGGTACAAATGTAAACTAGATTCATTTTCAATCCGTTTTTGTTTTCGGAGTTGCAACCAAACAGAGATAAAAGTTTGCTTTGTTTTATAAATCGATTGTAATTGGGGCTAGATTAAATGATCATGACTTGGTGGGGGCGGCCTAACTACCGGCTTGAAACAAGTAAACCGGTACTTATGACATATAGCATGAGAATTGCATTCTCCCCTACAAAGCGGGTATAAAAATTCAAACTATATAATGCATGAATATAATGCTAAACAATATAATACAAATAGTAGATACGTATATAGACAAATGGGAAAAGAGAAAGTGACATACATATGCAAGAGGACAGCAGTAGCAACTAGGACCGTGAGAGATGGGCTAATCCACGAGCTCTCGCCCTTAGATAGGCTCATGGAAGGGTACCGTATTCGAGCCGTTTACTATTACAATACCCCACTTCTCAAGCAAGGGGAGATGGCTAAGATGCTAAGGGAGTCCCTT
Source organism: Fagopyrum tataricum (assembly GCA_002319775.1). Lineage (NCBI taxonomy): Eukaryota > Viridiplantae > Streptophyta > Magnoliopsida > Caryophyllales > Polygonaceae > Fagopyrum > Fagopyrum tataricum. Next base: position 39,152,592 of record CM008280.1, on the reverse strand, counting down.
GCCGAAACGCTCAACCATTTTCCCGCCATCTGCGGGAGGCTGGTTAGAAACGACGTTGGAGAGTGGGCCGTCAGGTGTAATGATGCCGGAGTCCGGATGGTTGAGGCCAAGGCTAAAGGAAGCGTCCAAACTTGGCTCGACAATGCCACCCAACAAGAGGAGGAGCAATTACTTGCTCATTGGGAAGACATGTTTCATGTGCCTTACCGTTGGTCCACCTTCTATATCCAGGTATCCAACTATGTTACGCTCATCTATTCTATTAATGTATTATAACAAAGGACGCTTAGTCCATATGTCAAGCAACTAGTAATACTATGTCATCATTTTATTAAGTTATTTATAAAAAAAATTATATATTGAAAATATAATTCTATACATTTAAATCTCTTTATTTTCTTTATCTAAATAAAATGAGATTAATTTTTTAGTTGAACAAATTTTAACAAAATTAAAAAAAAAAACTTCTTTTAATCTTTTTAAAATAATCAAATTGAAACACCAGAATATTTTTTTTATAATAGTCCCATTTTAAAATAATATCAGTTATTATTCATAGATAAAAATAGATTAAAATATATCCAGTACAATTTTATGTCCGAAGTATACATCATATTATTGCAATTATTCGACTTCAAGTTTGATAATTTTGAGATTTGTAATATATAACACATTATAGTAGTTTAGTAGCCGGTAATAGAAATATTTATATCCAACCTCGATGAAAAATGATGACTTATTAAGAGAATTATAAAATGGTATTTTACACTAATTTGTTGGAATACTCTACAAATTAAAATATTTATAAAAAAAAAAAGTTTAATCCCATCACAGATGACAGAGTTTGAAGATGGTGGGCTGGCAGTGGGCCTCAGCTGTACCCATCTCTTGGCCGACCCGATCTCTGTCTCTTTCTTCATTAAAGCTTGGGCTGACGTCACCCTTCACAATAAGATTTTCGTACCACCATTCTTCCATCCACTTCCCCCGCGGAGACTTATAGACACGGGCCCTAGTACCCGGCCCGACCCTAACCTATTAAGCCACTATAACTCCATCATACAGAACCAAACCTCAGTAACGGCCCAAAGTTGCAAGACTGTAACACTACTATTTTCAGAGCCCATGGTACAAGCCTGTATCGAAATGGCCCAATATGACCCGACCCAACCCAAGCCCAGCCCATTTCAATCCCTTGCCGGGCTTTTTTGGGCTGCTATTAGTAGAGTAAAAGGATGTGCTATTGACATGTCCATTTGTAGCGACGTTAGAAGGATTTTGCGGTTGGAAAAAGGCTTCTTTGGAAATTGCATGGTTCACACTCACGTGGTCGGAGATGGCTGGGATGCGAGCAATGTGGCCCATGCGGCTAGGAATGTGGGGGAGGCGATGAACCGGATTGAAACCCAAGGGGTGAAGGATTTGATCGAGTGGCTCAATAGGGATGAAACTCGAGACAAGCTAGCTCGTAATCCACCTCAAATGGATGGAGGCGATCACATTGTTTGCATGGATCTAGAGAGCATGGACCTATGTTCGTTTGAGTTTGACTCACAGTTTGAACATATTAGGGCATCTTACTATGTCGAGCCTTTGTTTGGTCACGGGAGGGTCTTGGTACTTCCTTCGCCTCGAGAAGAAGGAGAGTGGAGTCGAGTGGTGACCGTGACTCTACCCGGTGACCAAGTCCACAAGCTACGTGAAGATGTTATCATTTCGAGCCTTTCCCCATCTATCTTGACAAATTATAACATGGTTTAATATATGTACGTGTTTATAAGATCAAAATATATCATACAAACTCCTTTCGTTAACCTTATTTCCTACTTTTGTATATTATATTCACGAAATTAAATGTCCATCATTGAAGGAGATAAATAATTGGCCGTAGGAATCATGTGATAGCCGAAATCAAAGTGAGGATTATACAACCACTAAACGTAAAATCAATGAAGATATTTGATTGGGTAAGAATCGTTGCGGGAATCATGTTATGCTGCTCTTTTTATACAAAATTATAATTCGAAAATAGTATAGCGTAGTTAGGATCAAAAACTATCTTCTTGGGGCTATCTATCTATAATGACTCTCATGTAGTATTTTGACACAAGTATGTCTTTTCCATTTGGATATCATGATTGATCAAAGCTTCTCACATTGGATCTTAACGTGGTAAATTTTTTTTAACAAGGTCTCAGCGTAAAACCTCTTTTATCACGCCTACAAATTAATGATAATAAAGTGTTTATCCAATTTCTACAGACCAAAAATGGTGAATTTTGATAAACTTCACGGGGTTACGGTTATTACCATGACCCATAGGTCGGGTGACGAGGGTTTATGTATCACTTCAGTCATCAAATCTTTTACTCAAAATCTTCACCCGATCTATTACGCCCAAAATCTTCACCCGATTGTTAGTTTTTGCTATATATACATGTCGACGGTTGGATATGGTTCTTCTGGATGAAATTACGTAAGCTAAAACTAAATATACGATTTGACATAAGTCTTAACTCCGAATATGCATGGAGGAATGAATAATAATAAATCCGAAACATCTTACATAGTTTCAAAATATATGAATTAAAAGTGAAAAATCAAAATCATTAGCATTACACAAAGTTGTCTTAAACTTCATCAAAATTTTTAAAGTTGACGTGCTAAATTTAACTCATCTTGTTTAGTAAATGAGAAGTTGTTATGAAAAAAATAACAAGAAATGATTTATTTTGATTTACAAACTACATAATCTGTACGTAATAAAAATATATCTAATTTAAAAATTTACGGAACTTGAAAGTTAGTAGCTTCGAAAAAGTGATAAAAGCTAATAAGCAACCAAAAAGACCTCAAACAAACATATTTATATTTTCAGGTATTCCGTGAAATATACGGTTTTTTTTTAGGAGTGTTATGGATCTAGAAGTGGATAAACCATCATATATTTATTGGGAGTATACTTCATTTTTTTTTGACAGCATTTATCAGTATACTAATTGTTGATGCTCAGGTTATTGATAACCAAACCAAAGAATGCCTCTCTACCTTTCACACTTGGAAGGCGATGAGAGAAGGTCCAACGAGGAAAGAGATGTTGATTCAATGGGTGACACCTTGTGAAGGCCGGTGTAAACTAAACATAGATGGCGTCATACAACGATCTAAAGGCTAATGTTGGAGATCAAGATTGTCTAAAAAATGTGGCCAATTTTACTTCAAAAAGAATTGGAACTTTGTCATACCCTTTCTAGTTGTTTAATACGTTGTCAAGGCTTCTTGGACAACCCATATTTACCTCAAAGCTAACACTACACCTGATTTTATTTGCTATATGTTTTTGATTTACCGGCTGGTCACTATATACTTATGAAACTCCGGATATTTTACGTACTTTTATAAGCAATGACCTTCAAGGTGTTTCAACACCTCGCATGGTCCATTTGTAGTTTTCGTTCTTACTTTGTGGAATGCAATTGATTAGGTGCCGTTGGCGTTCCCACTTTCTTCTTATAACAAAAAAGTTTTAGAACTCTAAAGTTAAGAAAATTTAATGTAAACTTATATCATTTAAGTATAAAAAATTTGGGTTGCTAAAGACACGGCGAGAAAAATGAAAAACGTACAATATTAATGTTGGCCGATTAAGTTGAAAATTTGACACTCAACGCAGGACAACTATGTTGAAAGTATTGAACTTCAACGCAACCCGACTACGTTGAGTTTTCATCCAACACAAACCATGGGACTCCTAGGCTCTTCACGCGAAGACACTCGTCACTAGCTACTGATTGAGTATTTCTCGGTGAAATCGATCTCTCCAGTTATTTTCTAGCCAAGCTCATCGACTGGACTTCCTCAACTTCATCATCGATTTCGTACCCTTTGACAGTTCACGACGAACATATCTAATAATTGAATATGTTAGTCTTAAACTGTCAAATGATACAAAATGGTATAGTTTCATGGAAGTCTTGTTTTACATGACGCTCAAGTTAATGTTTAACGAATTTGCAGAGCGAGCTGGTAATGAATGCTCATCAGCTCATAGTCATCTATAAGCAACGTGATCTTCTAATGCACCTTGCATGGGCATACGCTTTACCAAAATCTATCCTTATAATCTCGATATCAGTTATAGAACTAGCCATTTGGGTTTCAATCACTCACTTTGTAATGGGTTTCGAAGCTGATGCTAACATCTTAACGACATTATTTTCGATGTGGAATGATTTCTCAAGAGTTCTCATCCCCAAAAGCAATATGTTCATGTTGCCAAAAGTACTAATAAACGATCATTAAGTGTTCTTGCCAAAAGTACTAATAAACATTATTTAGGGGTGTTATGGATCTGGAAGTGGATAAACCATCATGTATTTATTGGGAGTATATGTCATCCATAATTGCTTGTTCATGTTGTAAGATGTTCAATGCGAGAGCAAATTACATCTCATTCATATGACCATGCCCTTAGTGCTTAATTAGGTTCACATTAATGGTATTAATCACGGGAGTGAGTCTATTTATTAATTTGAGTCATTCCACACACTCAAAATATGATCATATACCATATTGCATGATTGTTTTCTTTCATTGAACTAGATTTTCATTATAAATTGAGGAGCTTATCTCTCGATCCTAGAGGGTCGACTTACCTATTGATACCTTCCGTTTTACTCTACCCTTTTGATGCACTTCTCATGTTTATATCTTTTATTTTCATCTTTACTTAAAACTTTTAGGAACTCAATCGACAATAAAACAACCAAATTCTTTGCACATACGGCCTTAATTCTATCCTATACTATAATTACATTTACGTGCACAGGCAACATTATTTGTTTGGTTGAATAAAAATCTTGTTTAAATAGCAAAAAAGGGAAATAAAATATGTCCTGCGGGTTTCTAATTGGAATTTCGTTTCAAGTCGCAAACAGAAAATCCACGGTTTGTGTTGACTCTTATTCATTCACACTTTGGATCGCGAATTCTCAAGTTAGATTTTGTTTTCAATCTTCATTTCTTGAATAAAAATTGGAAAAAGATGTCTTTTGATTGTTGTCACATAATCTACTGTTAATTTGTTCATGATATCCCGCCAGGTACCAATCTAATCAAAGCAACTGCATTCATAATATAAAGATTACTGCATAAAAGCATGACATATATTGTCAATATAATTCATACAATAAGTTTGCGTACATATGAATATTGTCACTATCTTCTTTGAAAGTTCAATACTTTGATAGAGTAGGCAAACGTAAATGCAAAGATTACTGCATAACCTACTACCATAATTGCAGCAATTCCCAATAATTCATGTCTGTATCCGAAATAACTCCGTAGAAATTCTTCAACTGTTTCTTCCGTCTCGAGTTTTTCCTTCACATCTCCGTATTGTGACACCAACAATCCATACAGTGACCAAGCAAAGGGATTCGCCCAACAATACCATTGCCACCGGATTGGTATTTTCTGTCACAAAAACATATGTTGAGTTTTTAGACAGTGTATTTATGACATATGTAAGATCAAAAGTATGTACTTACTGTTCTTGGGATGACGAATCCTGAAAAAACATTCCACAGTGGGTAGACTGCTGATGAGATAATCGCGGCAACACTTTGGTTTGGTGTTACAGCAATTGACATCATCCCAAAGTAGGTGAAGTACAAGAGTGTAAAGTACATGAAAAACATGTACCAAAAGAATTTTGTGATATTCCATTCAAATCCAACCATTGTATAGACTAGCACCCCGTAGATGAGTGTTTGAAATAGACAATACGGAAGCTCGATCATGACCTGCATCAACAATAGAATGTTTGGTACTCCCTCTGTTCACAAATACTTGTCGTTTTAGACTTACACTTTTGTAAAAGAATAATTGTCAGTTTAGCTATTTCGGCCTCTACTTTGCACAATTACTTTTTTTTTTCTTTTTCTTTTTCTATTTCAGTTCTAATATTGGTGGTGCATAGTTTCTATTTTACTTGCAACAATGAAGCAAGTTACCTGTCCAATGGCATATGGAATAGCTGAATACATTCCTGCTGATCTTTCTCTATAAAAAACTGTCCTCTCTATTGCCACAACTGGCTGCACTGCTAAAGCATTGCTGACACCAATCAATAGAATTGCAGTGAACATAGAACCCATTGCATTGAATAAGTCCTGCTGCCTTTGCCTGTATCATGTGAAATTGACTGTTTGTTAACTTAAACTAAGATTTTATGAGAAAAAAAGAATTCAAACAGATCCTCTATTAACAGTAGTACCTTTTCCTTGCTAGTCCCCAAAATGCAGTCCCAAATAGAATACCTAAAACTAATATGAAGACCATCCTTGTTGTATTGTACCCTGTGTTTCGCCAATATGATCTGCGTTGTTTCCATAAGCAGGCCATACATTGGATGAAGTTAGACTGTGCATACTGTTGCGGAAAGTGTATATCTTTTGATCCGGGGGCTGGTTCACTTAGTTCTTCAATCATAGCTTTGGTTCTCCTGCATTATTTTAAGAACAACATAACAACTATCTCATTTGAATCATTGTCGTGGAAATGATTAGGTTACTTTCATGTGTTAAAAGACCTCTAAAATTCCATTTTACTCACTTAAACAAACATGATTTTTGATTAATTCGAAATCATTCTATTTCCGGAAATAGTTTCTAGCAATTCCAAACGGACCCTAATACTTTTTTGGTGATTTTACCTGTGCATATCAGATGCTTTGTAAATTGAAGCAAAGTTGACATTCATCTTTGCTTCTTGAGCTGGTGAAGAAACTTCCATCATCCACGTAGCCGGATTATAACCATCTTTGATCTTTTGAGCTCCATCTATCCCCTTTAATTTCATTAGCATCACATGTATGAGAATTTTTTTTCATGAATGTTATTAATCTTAAGATGAATGCTAGTATGCTACTTACCTCAAAGTAATTGATGAGATGGTAACCATGGTGGCCTAAAGGACCAAAGTATATTTCTTCACCACCGCGTTTAAGAAGCAGAAGCTGCAATGTAAATAATAAAGTACATTAAATTTTATTAAACTAGTAAAAACAAGAAACATACATAATAATGATGTTTTTATTTACCTCATCAAATGCATCAAATATATCAATACTTGGCTGATGAATTGTACAAACAACTGTTCTCCCTGTATTGACTGTGTTCTTGACCGTCCTCATCACTATAGCTGCAGCTCTTGCATCAAGCCCAGAAGTTGGTTCATCCATGAAAAGTATTGACGGGTTAGCCACAAGCTCAACCGCAATTGTGAGTCTCTTGCGTTGCTCAGTTGAAAGACCATTAACTCCAGGCAATCCCACAAGTGAATCTCTTATTGAGGTAAGCTCAATAAGTTCCATAACCTCCCAAATAAACAACTGAAATCCAAAACATTTCAATAAAAAATAAAATTCAGTTTAGTAAATTTCAACAATTTTGTTTTATTTATCATTTATGTTACCTCTCTTGTTTTAGAATCTACTTGAGGAGGCAACCGAAGCCAGGCAGAAAACAGCAATGACTCGTAGACAGTGACATGAGGTGAATGGATATTATTTTGCTCAACATAGCCGGATATACGAGCAAATGTTTGTTGTTTCTTTGGATAGCCAGATATTTTGATTGTTCCTTGTATGTATCCTCCAGTTTTCCTTCCAGCCAATACATCCATTAGAGTAGTCTTACCAGCACCACTAACACCCATTAGAGCAGTAAGTACCCCTGGCCTGAATGCACCACTTACTCCCTTTAGTAGTTCTAGCCTCTCTTGGTTGAAACCATAGCTCTTCATTTCCTGCAGTAATAAAATAACAGTTATAAAAACTTTGAACTTTCTTACTACTGCAAGTCATGCCTGTTTGGTATCCATATCTAGATATCAGATATAGGTATGGATAAAAAAAAAACTCATATCTGGTGTTTGTTATCACATATCTTATATATTTGATATACTGATATCCAAATATGAATACAAACAGGCCCGAATATACACATAACTCATGATAAGTTCTGGAAAAGTACCAATGGCATATCTACTTCATATCTGATATCGTCAAAAGTGATTGAGTGTGGTTCAAATGGGAGAACTATGCTTCTCCTATCTTGATCTGAATCATTTTTTCTTTCTGATTCTGACCCTGCAAAAATTTTGTAATGTTGATTATACATTTAATTGAACTCGAGTAAAACGTCAAAGAGTAAAACATATAATTCATACCCTTTGGATTTGTACATGGCTCCTTGCTATTGTGTTTTTCTTCTTCTGGTATTACAGCCTGAGGCTTTTCAATTGCTGCAAAATTATAGGAATTTTTTAAAATTAGGTTTTTAGATTCTTGAGTCTTGAATGTTTTTTTTGAATCAAATAACAAGATACTTACGGTTAAGATAGGCTAAGCACAAGGTGAAAAGACAATTGTAAAGGAAGCAGAACCCTAGCAGTGCTCCTACTCCAATCCAATACCAATAAGATTTTGCAAAAACCCCTCTGGACTTCAAAACGGTAACTCCTAATGATTCTGCAGAAGTCTTTGGAACCTATTCCATTTGAATTTTAATATATATAAGTAAGCAATATAATGGAAACCTATTTTCTTATGGTAAAACACAAATGAATAAAGAATAAAAAAATCTTACATGACTCCAACTTTTTCCCAAGAACTCATTGACAGTGATGGAGTTTTCACAATACATCAATGGAGAACTCCAGTAACCCCAAAGCCACCATTTCTTCACATCCTCTACAACAAAGAAAGAGGTGTTAAGGTAATATTTTGAGTACATCAATATTTTGAGCTTTTTATGCCGATATTTATATCTGATATCTAGATATAGATACCAAACATGCCCTAAGAAGCCCCATGACTTCCTAATATGATTGTAAGAAGATTGTTATGTTTTGTACCTCTTGACAATGTGAAGCCTCCCAAAGTTAGATATATGGTAAAAAAACTGAATCCAAGTGTATTAGCCAAAATCGGGGTTCGACCCAATCCAGAAATAAATCTGAACAATCCGTATCCGGTTTGGTGCAGACACAACAGAACTAAGAACTGCTTGAAAAAGCTGGTAGCATTAGGATCAAATCCCATTCCATAGTAAGTTATTGAAACCCAAATGGCTACTTCAATAACTGATATTGGGATCTTAAGGAACCATTTTGGTATTGAGTATGCCCATGATGGGTATAGTAGGAGATCACGCTGCTTATAGAAAACAGGAAGCTGTTGAACTGTCATTGAAAGCTCTGCAAGCCCATTAAACATAAGCTTCACTGTTGTGAAAAACAAGGCTCCCATGAAAACTGTACCATCTTCCACTGTTTTCTTGGGCATGTTAGTTCGAAGAAACAATGATGTTGCCAGAGTTGCCATTACAGTAAGCTGTCATCAAGTAAATAACAAATTTTAGCTGACAGAAGCAATCTATCTATATATATTCTATATTCTATATACTATATAAAAGCAAAAACACTTAAATCAAGATGAAATAAAATATTACTAATCCAAAAAATACAATATCTGTCTAATTGACATTTTTACCTTCTAAAATACATTTTAATTTTGATAATCGAATTGTTTCTCATGTATTCATTTCCTAATATATTCGATTGGGTATTTTTAAATTACTGAAAATTCCAATATATTACACTAGTTTCAAATAATCAGTCTTCCTTTAATCTTGCTGATTTGGAAGAATTTTATTTATTTATTAATTTATAAAACTTTGGAATTAACTTTTACTTACATCCATCATCTTGAAGACATAAATAAAAGCACTTCTCTTCATAAGCAAAAGCTCTCTGGACATGCAAGCCTTGAGGAGTTGTTTCTTACTGATGCCATATCGTTTTGTTTGTAAAGCAGCAGAGTGCATCTTAGTCTTATCAAAGGGTATAGCAAGCTCGGATTTGATTCTCTTGTCAACATGAAAAGATTGAAATGCTTCTGCAAATTTCTCGACAGTCACAAAGTCGTAAGGCTTCTCTTTGTGTATCCAATACTGCTCTTGTTCTTTTCTAGATGTCACCTATACATGAAATCATGATAAAGAAGATTAGAAAATATTTCTACTAGATTTTAGTAATAAGAATGAATTCTTGGAAATAATTATATATACTTCTTGTAAATAGTCAGCTACTCCTTTTCTGTTGGGACATTTGAATCCCATTTGTTGAAAGAACTGTTGAACATTCTCTTTAGGACCTTGATACACAATTTTTCCTTCTGAGAGAAGAATTATGTCATCAAATAGTTCATAAACCTCAGGTGAGGGTTGTAGAAGAGAGATAATTGTTGTTCCATTAAGAATCTTTGTGGTTTGTCTAATGGAATCAATGATTTGGTATGTTGTTGATGTGTCAAGACCTGTTGATATCTCATCCATGAAGAATGCTTTTGCTGGTCCAACTAGCATCTCTCCTGCAATTCAATTTACTTTAGTATCAATCAAAATTTCCTTTGTTTTAAGGAATATTTAGCTTATTAATTTTGATTTTGAAGAATTTATACCTGTAGTGAGCCGCCTTTTCTCTCCTCCAGAAATGCCTTTTATCATTTGATTTCCGACCATTGTGTTGGCACACCCTTCAAGCCCCAAAATCTGTAGTTCATCAAAGGGTGGAAAATTATGGGAGGTTCAGTTCTTGGGCGCGTTCGGCATGAACATTTTTCGAGATAATTATTTTTTGGATTATAACAACAAACAAAATTTAGGGCGTTTTCGGCAAACAAGATTTTTGTTACTTTTTGGGTAGTTTTAGCTTATTGGACATTGTTTGGCAGTTGTTTTTAGAGTTTTAGATAAAATAAATACATGATGAAAAAACTAATTGAGTATTTAGTAAAATAAGATTTTTGGGTGTGAAATTATCAAAAAAGACACATCTATAAATATACAAATAAATCTTCATATAAATAAGAACAAAATTGTTTAAATTTGAAAGCTTTCTAAAAAGCTCAAAAAATCTCCCAATAAAGTCTCGAAAAAAACTATCTTACCAAGCGCTATGTAGCTTTTTAAAACACAAACCTTCACCGAAAGCTATTAAAAAATCTACGCTGAACACCGCCTTAATTCAATTACATTTAGATTATCGATTATTTTGGATAATAATTCAAAAAAAATTCATGTTTTATGTTGAATGGGGCCTTTATATCACTAATGCTTTGAGGAAAAACCGTCTTCGAAAATATCCAAATATTTGTATAATTACCTTTAGTATATACTCTATAATTATGCTAGATTCCTCTCCTTGTAGTGCTGCTGCCTGAATACACAAAGATGCAAAATTGATGAGAGGTTGAAGTTGAATTTTTTTTTATTTTTTATTTTATAAATTGTAAGTGAAGTAAGAGCTTTGACCTTCATATAGACGTCGACATCAGTATCAGGCTTAATATTTGCTTCTTTTTCTCGTCTTAAGAGCTCAGCCAATATCTCTAAAATACATTATAAGTAAAGGCAAATCAGTTTTTTTTTTCCATTTACAATATAAATTGTGAATTGATGTGTAAGGGCAGTAGTTACCATGATTTGGTCCAACTCCTTGGCATCTAGCAGAGAATGCCAATGTTTCTTTAACTGTCAATTCTCCTATATGAAGATCATTTTGACTGATATACGCAGCAGTTCTTGGCGGCACAAATTCTTCAATTCCTTGACCATTGTAAGTCACTTTTCCAGATACCTAATTAAAATATGAAACTGAGTTATGTGTTGATCATCATTATAAGTCGGTTCTCTTTACGACTGTTCAATTTTCGGTTTGGTCCGGGTTTTGTACCGTACCGGACCGGATCGGACCGAAACAAACAGGTCCGGTCTTCGGTCCAAACAGTCCGGTCCACAACCGGTCTGGTCCGGTCCAATACCGGTCCGGACCTTTTTTTATTTTTAAAACAAAAAAGTTTGTGGAAAATAATTAAATTAATTAAAATTTTAGTGTCAAAAAATTAAAATTAATTAATTAACACTCGGTCCGGTCCGATTTGGTCCACAATAGGCTTAGCGAGAAAAAAATTTAAAAAATCAAAAAAAATAAATAAATTAAGTAATAGTTTAACATAAATTTTTCGGTCCGCTCTTTTCAGGTCCGGTCCGATGAACGTTCCTAGTTCTCTTATATGAGTAAGGAATGAATACCTTGAGATCCTTTTTAAGTCTTCCAGCCAATGCTAAGAGCAGTGTAGTCTTTCCAGAACTTGGCGGCCCTAATAAAAGTGTCATTCTGCAAATACAACGAAATGATTAGGCCATCATGTGTCAACTGTCAAGAGTTACAATGTTCACTTTCATATCTGTTTTCATGTACCTTCCTGGCTTGATGATTCCACTTACATCATGCAAAATTGATAAGGATCTTTTGCTTTTGGGAAGAATTTGAAGACAATTCAGTAGACCCTTCAAAATAGAAGAAGCTTGAGCTAGCCAGTAAAAGAGATCGGTTAATCAAAAATATTATTAAGTGAAGTTTCGGATGTTATCCCTATATTTTTGACTTTTTCGAATTATGTTCAAGAGTTTTTCAGTTTTCGTATTGTATTTAGACTATTTCGAATTATACCATTCTACCAATTATAAATTCACATTTATTAACTTTGTAAGGAAATAAGAAAGATAAGGTATTCAATAATTTTTTTTTTTTACAGTAACCGACAAATAAATAATTATATTTATTTTCCTCACAATATTAGTTTATAAATGGTAAAAGGTATCATCCGGAAACTAAAAAACTCTTCGCCATAACCCAGAAAGGGTCAAAACTATAAGGATACCATATAAAATTTCCACTTATTAAGTAAGAACTTGTAGTACCTCTAGCATGCTGCGTGCAGAGTTAAAGAGTGTAGGCAAAGCTCTACTTTCAGAGTAAGCTTCTACTTGGACTGTAAGATTCATAAATCTCACTTCAATACTAGGAATTTCAATCCCTACTCTGAAATCAAAAAACGAAGAAACACATGGTGAATCTTCAATTTAACACACTTAGGACTCGTTTGGTTTCAACTCCGAAAACGGAATATGTGATTGTTCGTTCATAAAATTTGAGACATACGGTGATGTTTTCTGATTTTTTTTCTAATAGAGTATCAAAATTAATCAATTTTTACTATAATTAATTTAAACTAGAAAAAATTCTAAAAAATTTCATAAAAAAAAGGGAGAGATACCTATCAGTTCTCTCCTTTAGCCTCAGCAAGAATTGCTCATTGTCTTGTGCTCCAACATTGACAAGCTTCTCCAACAGGTGTTGTTTTTGTTGGAATCCAAGCTCCTTAACGTCGATTTCTCTTCGTGATTTGTCATTGTCTCCTAACAATCCCTTCCTTATCCGGTTAAAAGTTGGAAGCTTTTCGAGAGCAGCCCATTTGAGAGCCTCTTCATCATCTTCGTCTCGTTGAGATCCGGAAAATACTTCCTCTGTTCCATCTCTCCATATGAAAGAGCCTCCAAGACTTGCACTACTAGAAAGCCTCCTCAAATTCTCCATTTGCTTGGGGGAAGCAGGACTTGTATGAAAGAACTTGGAAGGTATGTTATGTTATATATAGTTTTATGCTTAGTGGTTACTGGTTAGTAAGTGAGAATAGACGAGTTTTTTGTTTGGTCTTATAGTAAGCATTACAATTAGGAGCTGAGAGTGTTCTTAACCAACTACTTTCATGTCATTATCACAGAATTATAAATAAAATTATTCTCATTTTTGTTGCTTATGTGAATAGTATAATATTAATTATAAATTGTTACTTTTTTTAATTAAAATAATAAAGTGTTACTTTATTGAGGAGAAAAGAAACATTTGGTTTATTTGGTCTTATAGTAGATCATGTGATATTATCTCTTTCTTCTACCAGTGTAATTTATTTTAGCTCTCTGGCTATTTGATACAGAATCTACAACCTTATTAAAGTATAAAAATCTCATTTCCTATTTAATTTTGTAGCGATTTACTATCAATCCTCATCTTGTATACTTACTAATATCGTGATTCAATTCTTTAGAAGAGTGATAAAAAAATTTGAGCTCAACAAATGGTAAATGCACGATGTTTTCCAGAAATGAGGTCGATTATGGGTGGTGTTATCGGGACAACTAACCTTGAAGTTTAGTATGATAACCCCTTTGACATTGTCATCGGACGGCAAATCAACTAATACAGTAATAAGCAGTCGATAGACGTACCGACGAAAATCTTTATTCGTCACTATAACTACACAATTCGGGTGCATAATTTTGTTTTTCACATCTAGATTAATTACAACTACGTATTTGTGTGCATAGTTGGAGCCGATGTGAAGTTGATAGGAGTCGACTATATAACTACGCTTATGGAAAACGTAGTTATAGCTATTATTAAAAAAAACACTCCAACTGCGCACCCCATTAGCATAATTAAAGTGCTTTTTTTTTAAATAATAATTACGCAAACAGAATATATAGTTGGTCGGCTCTGATCGGCTTCAACTACACACGTAATATGTGTAGTTTAATTCGGGAGGTGATAAGCATCCGAAATACATAATATTAATGACTAATAAAAATTTTCGACGTTACGTCTAGAAACTCCTTAGTAAAATAGTTAATGGAAGAAAGTAGGACCCTGAGATTGGTGAGATCCAAATATTCCACCTTATGCTAAAGCTATCTCCATCCAGTCATCATCTTCTCCATCTCTCAGAAAAAGGTTATCATGTATATTTTTTTATTTTTTGGTCACCAAACGCACGAGTTTTATTGTTCCAAATAGTATATATTATTTGATAACTAGTATCATATAAATTTAAACCAAGTTTTTAGATCTAAAATGCCAATTATTCTGCATAGCAATAAAATATATAGTGTAGGAAACTTGACACATGGAACACAATGATCAACATAAATGTTTAACCGATAAAGATAAAGGATGGATACTATGCGCTTCTGGGAAATCTTGCTTTATTTATCTGCACCAATTATTGTTATTATATATTTGCATAAATTACTTTATTTTTGATTTCGAAATCTCAGCAACTAACTTCCTCACTCATTCAGTATATATTCACATGCAAGAAATAAAAAAGAAATTAAGTGGATAACACTTTAGCTTGGAGACTTGTTTAATACAAGTCCACTACGAACAACCCATTACAAAGTTGAATGAAGCTTATTTTTTTTGCTAATTACTACCATTAAACCTACCACAAGACTTGATTCATTCCTTACAATTTGACCTAATATAGTAATATACATACAACCAATATAATCTATGGGGTCTCTATCAAGACTTGATTCATTCCTTACAAGTGCCGGTGATGTTTCTACTCGATGGAGAAGTTGTGGGTTAAGATCGATCTAAGCAGGGCGGTGTCACTTAGTATGTCGAGTTTAAGTTATTTCAACACTAAAAAGTGTGCATCGCGTGTGTTACTAAACAGGGTGTGAGACATCCAACAAATAATGATGTGAGTTTTTTTTGGAGAAGAATAATGATGTGAGTTTCACAAACTATTTATAGTGTTGCTAACAACGTCCAATTACCATGTACGTCCTGTGAGATTTCAACATAATCTACAATACCATAAAGTGTTTTTATTTCCAACGATAAAGAGTACGAGACTTGCCATTTACTTATAATGTAAGAAAAAAAATGTCCCTATTACCAACCAATATAGGTGTTAGATTTTACAAATATAACACTCAATGTTATAAATTGTCACAATTTCCAACAACATTTAAACTACATTTACCCTTGGATTTGCATACACAAAAATATCATAAAATCAACACATTTTGGACATTGCAAAATTCAATGTAAAAAAATATAATATTACTTATCTATTTAATAAATCAAATTAATATAATTTGGAACCTGCAAAAATTATAAAATAAATGTATTAAATGTAAACATCCAACTTATAACAACATATTAGGGAACAATTTAAAATACATAAACTCAAATTCTTACATAATGGATTTTTTTTATTAGTACCGAGACATTATTTATTTAGTTCAACAAGGAAACATCAATTTAACCATGCAATAATTTCCATTGTAATAAGTAACAATTTTCTTTGAAATTGAAAAATAACGGTTATCAAACAGACAAATGTACCGGTGGTGATGTTATTTGCTGAAATTAAAGAGTAACCGTTAACAAAGCCCACGAGGACAAATTTACCGGTGGGGATGTTATTTGGTTACAATGTAAGTACTTTATTGAGATGTGGCAACACAAACTGCAAAGGGATATTTCCAATATAGTAGAAATAAAGAGTTTGGGTGAGAGAATTTTACCTCTAATCCAAACTGCAAAAGGTGCAGTGAAGAACCCATGAAGAAAGTGCTCAACCTTCATGTAGCACCACATATGAGGATTTAATAGGGCAGTCCCAACTCCGATGGAGTTTGATATTTGGTAATAGTGGGTCGTTGACAACATAATAGTTCGGTGACACGCAATTAATGACAACATAGTTTGTGTCAATACACTTTATTATAAATTTAGAAAATAAAAATATTCAATACAAAAATTATTGGCATTACAATTATTGTAAATGACAATATGGTTGATGATAGTACAACATGATTATTGACAATAGATAATTTAATGATAATATAGTTGGTGATAGTATAATTTTTGACTATACAAATTCATTGTATAGTTGATAACAATTCAATTGATGATAATATAGTTCATTTAAATATGATTTCCTAAACATGAAAAATTAGTATTAGGTTCAATTTTATATCTCAGAGTAGTTTTGGTGAGAGTATTTCCTGCTACTTATGTCACGGCAGAGCTATTCTCTAACTCAAACTGCGCGGCATGTAACCCTCGAGACATACGTACAAATTTCAGATACAAAAGAAGGAGAAGAGCACAAACAATATTAATATGGTACACCTTGTTATCTTTTCTGGAAGTTGAAGACTTTGATACAGTAACCAAATATGAATGCAAAGACTACTGCAAACCCTACTACCATGACTGCAGCAAGTCCCAACCATTCGTATCTAAATCCAAAATAACTCCTTATAAATTCTTCTACTGTCTCATTTGTGTCGACCAGCTTTTCCTGTACATCACCGTATTGCGAAACCAGTAATCCATACAAAGACCAAGCGAGGGGATTTGCCCAGAAGTACCATTGCCACCACTTTGGAATTCGCTGTCATAAAAGAACATATATTCATCCGCTATACATATAATGTTTGTAAAATACGATTATCAGTACTTTTGGCAGTGGACATACTGTTTTGGGGATGAGAAATCCTGAGAAAACATTCCACATCGAAAAGAATGTCGTTGAGATGATTGCTGCAATACTTTGGTTTGGGGAAAGAGCAATTGCCATCATGCCGTAATAGGTGAAGTATAAGATGGTAAAGTACATGAAAAACATATACCAAAAGAATTTTGCAACACTGTGTTCGAAGCCAACCATTGCATATACTATCACCCCGTAGAGGACTGTTTGGGAGAGACAATATGGAAGCTCAATCACAACCTGTCCAAAGGCGTAAGGGAGAGCAGAATACATTCCTGCAGCTCTTTCGCGGTAAAATATTGTCCTCTCTATAGCCACTACTGGCTGAACTGATAAAGAATTACCAATGCCAACTAATATATTTGCAGCATACATGGAACCTATGGCGTTAAACAGGTCTTGTTTCCTTTCCCTGGTAATCATTTTCTTAAGTTAGATTATCTCAAGTAAAAGAAAAAGAAAAAAAAATGTATTACCTCTTCAATCCTAGGCCCCAAAATAGGGTCCCAAATAGAAACCCTATCAGTGAGACGGAGATGATCCTTGATGTGTTATATGACGTGTTTCGCCAATATGACTTGTGTTGTTTCCACAGGCAAGCTACACATTGGGTCAAGAATGATTGTGCATACTGTTGAGGGAACTGAAGATATTTTGAGCCTGGACTCGGGATGCTTAGCTCTTTGATCAGAGCTTTCGTTGTCCTACACCATTCAACAGTATTGAGTAATAGAAACATAGAATAATATACAAAATAAATGTCAAGTTTTTACCTATACATTTCAGATTCATTGTAGATTTTTGCAAAATCGACACCCAACTTGGCTTCTTGAGCTGGTGACGAAACTTCCATCATCCATGTAGCTGGATTGTAACCTTCTTTGATCTTTGGAACTCCGTTGATTCCCTTCCATTGTATTATGTTTGCTTAATGAGAGGTTTATGATGACGAGGTTAAATGAAAAAAGAGTTTAGTGTTGAGTTTCATGCATGCTGACCTCAAAGTGCTGGATGAGATAGCAAGCATGGTGGCCTAAGGGACCAAAGTATATTTCTTCTCCACCGCGTTTAAGAAGCAACAACTGCATTGTGCATGTACAAATTAGTTAATTACTCTGATTAAGCATCAAGGCCAGAGGTTGGTTCTTGTATTGACTGTGTACGTACCTCATCGAATGCATCAAATATGTCAATGCTTGGTTGGTGGATAGTACATACAACTGTTCTCCCTGTATTGACTGTGTTTTTTACAGTTCTCATCACTATAGCTGCAGCTCTAGCATCGAGCCCAGAGGTTGGTTCATCCATGAATATAATTGACGGGTTAGCCACAAGCTCAACAGCAATTGTCAGCCTCTTGCGTTGCTCGGTTGAAAGGCCGCTTATTCCGGGTAATCCCACCAGTGATTCTCTTAATGAGGTTAGCTCAACAAGTTCCATCACTTCCCAAATGAACAACTGAAATCCAAACATTTTCTTAAAATACCAAATCATGATCAGTTAGGGCGTGTTTGGTATTCATATCTAGATATGGATATCGACATAAAAACACATACCTAGTGACTAGTGTTTGGTATATAAGTATATGGATATCTGATATCCTCTTTCTTTAGTGGATATCAATCTCATACCTATATATTGATACCGATACGTGATATATTGATATTCATATATGGATACCAAACAGGCCCTTAGTGGGCTTTGAGAACAGTACTGATTGATTGTACCTGTCTTGTTTTAGAATCTACTTCAGGAGGCAATCGAAGCCAGGCGGAAAATAGCAAGGACTCATAGGCAGTAACATGAGGTGAGTGGATATCATTTTGCTCAACATAGCCGGATATACGAGCAAAAGTCTGTTGCTTCTTTGGATAACCAGAGATTTTGATTGTTCCTTGTATGTATCCACCGGTTTTCCTTCCCGCCAAGACATCCATTAGAGTAGTCTTACCAGCACCACTAACACCCATTAGAGCAGTAAGAACCCCGGGCCTAAATGCCCCGCTTACCCCCTTTAGTAGTTCTAGTCGGTCTTCATTGAAACCATAGCTCTTCATTTTCTGCACGAATAACATTATTTACAGCAGCCTACAATTAATAAATTTTGATACTTGAGGAATCAGATTGGCCTTCATAAGTTTTAAATTCCAAAAGAGAACCTGTGGCATGTCTACTGCATATTTGATTTCGTCAAATGTGATTGATTGGGGTTCAAAGGGTAGAGCCATGCCTCTCCTACTATCTTCATTTAATTCATGTTTTATCTCTGATAATGGCTTTGTTTTCTGTTGTCGTGTTTTCCTTCTTATACCTGCAGAATCTTGTATGTGGTTTTAGACCTTTAATCAGACTTTAGCGTCTGGAAAATAAAAAGAATAAAGAAAAGCCAGAGAGTTCATTCACACCTCTTAGCTCTATGCATTGTTTCTTTCTGTTAGATTTTCCTTCTTCTGGTACATCATCTGATACTGATAGTATAGCCTGAGCTTTTTCAATTGCTGCATATTTTTGGCATTATTTTGTCAGAACAGTTTCATCGTGATAAAATTGTTATTTTAAAAGTTACTTACGGTTCAAATATGCTAGACTTAGCGGGAAAAGACAATTGAAAAGCAGCCAGAATCCTAGCAATCCTCCTACTCCAATCCAATACCATTGAGCTTCTGGAAAAAGCCCGCGAGACTTCAACACTTGAACTCCCAATGATTCTGTAGAGTTTTTTGGTACCTAATCCATACAAAAATTAGCATGTAGTAACCAAACAATGCTGTCAACATTATTTGTTACTCTTGACAATACAATAAGCAGCTAAAAACATCCTACGTGGCTCCAGCTCTTCCCGAGGAACTCGTTGACAGTAATGGAGTTCTGGAAATACATCAACGGAGAAGTCCAATAGCCCCAAATCCACCATTTCTTCACATCCTCTACAGCAAAGATACAAGGCGGTCAGTTTGATAAGACTCATTTGGTACATAAATGGAATATTTTAAAATGATTGTACCTCTTGACAGAATGAAGCCACCTAAAGACTCATATATTGTAAAAAAGTTATATCCGATCATATTTGCTAAAATCGGGTTTCGTCCTGTCCCTGCAATAAATCTGAACATTGCATATGACATTTGCTGGAGACATATCAAAGCTAGGAACTGCTTCAAAAACCTGACAGCATCAGCTTCGAAACCCATTCCAAAGTAGGTGATTGAAACCCAAATGGCTACTTCTATAACTGATATGGGGATCTTAAGGATAGATTTTGGTAAAGCGTATGCCCATGCAGGGTACATTAGCAGATCACGTTGCTTATAGAAGACTGGGAGCTGATGAGCAGTCATTGCCAGCTCTGCAAATCCGTTAAACATTAACTTGAGTGTCGTGTAAAACAAGGCTCCCATGAAAACAATACCATCTTCAAGTGTTCTCTTGGGCATGTTAGTTCGAAGGAATAATGTGGTGGATAAAATTGCCATCACTGTAAGCTGTACAAGATGATTACGCAAACAACACTGATTTTATAAGCTGAATGCAAATGGCATATTATTTTAACAATGATTGTAGTTTACTTACGTCTATTATCTTGAATATGTAGACGAAAGCACTTCTTTTCATAAGAAGTAATTCTCTGGACATGCAAGCCTTGAGCAGTTGTTTCTTTGTGACTCCATATTTTTTGGTTTGTAATGAAGCCGGGTGGATTTTGGTCTTGTCAAAGGGAATCTCAAGCTCAGATTCCAGTTTCTTTCCAAGATGAAATGACTGAAATGATTCTGTAAACTTGTCGACGCTCACAAAACTGTATGGCTTCTCTTTATGCATCCAGTACTGCTCTTGTTCTTTCTTAGATGTCACCTGTGGAACCATCAAGAATTATATTTCATCCAAACAAAGCACAAGTTAAGTGAAACAAGAGTGAGTGAATTACTTCTTGTAAGTAGTCAGCAACTCCTTTTCTCTGAGGACATTTGAATCCCATTTGTTCAAAGAACTCTAACACATTCTCACGAGGACCTTGATAGACTATCTTTCCCTCTGAGAGAAGAATTATGTCATCAAACAGTTGATAAACCTCGGGTGATGGTTGCAGGAGAGAGATGACTGTTGTTCCATTAAGAATCTTGATGAATTGCCTCATGGAGTTTATAATTTGGAATGTTGTTGAAGTGTCGAGTCCCGTTGATATCTCATCCATGAAAAATGCTTTTACTGGTCCAACCAGCATCTCCCCTGCATTATATCAATTTTTAAGATTATTTAAGCATCTCTGTTGCATTTGTAATCACTTTAACTCAATTCGAACGTTAGAATACCTGTGGTGAGGCGCTTCCTTTCTCCTCCGGAGATACCTCGTATCATTTGATTCCCAACAATTGTGTCAGCACAGCTTTCGAGTCCTAAAATCTGCAAAAGTAATACATGTATGTACTTGAGATCCTCTGAACCAGTTGGCATGTAATTTTTCTATAACCTTGATGGTGAATTGTACCTTGAGGATGTAGTCTACGACTATGCTAGCTTCCTCGCCTTCTTGCGACGCTGCCTAAAGACATGGACAAGGTAAGTGATATAGAGAGAACATTTAAGGTCTGATTTACAAATTACATTACTCTAAATACCTTCATATAGATGTCGACGTCATTGTCAGGCTTGATATTTGCTTTCTTTTCTCTTCTTAGAAGCTCTGCCAACAAGTCTAAAACAGGATTGAAGCTGAGAAATAGTTGAGTTTACATTGTGAAATTAACAGATGAGTCAAAAGCTAAAACAGTACTAACCATAATTTGCTCCTGCTCCTTGGCATCTAGCAGAGAATGCAAGTGTTTCTCTTACTGTCAATTCCCCAATATGTAGATCATTTTGGCTAACATACGCAGATGTACGCTGAGGGACGAAATCACCGGTTCCCTTACCATTATAAGTTACTCTACCTGTAACCTTGAGATCCTTTTCGAGTCTGGCAGCTAAACTCAAGAGCAGAGTGGTCTTTCCTGATCCTGGGGGTCCTAGTAAAAGTGTCATTCTACAATCAAAATGACAGACATAGAATAAGCAACCAAATCATGATCGAACGAGCCAAATATCTTGTCATCTTACCTTCCTGGCTTGACGATTCCGCTTACATCACTTAAAATTGACAAGGATCGTTTGGTCTTGGGAAGAATGTGTAGACAATTTAGGGCATCCTTGAAGACAGCGAAGATGATTTTATTTGAAATCAATTGGCACGAGATAACATTAATTGCTGTAATCGAAAACCAGAAATCATACCTCTAGCATGTTGCGCGCAGAGTTGAAGACAGTAGGTAAAGCTCTATCTCCGGTATACGCTTCTGCTTCAACTGTAAGATTCTGAAACCTCACTTCGATAGTAGGGACATCGATTTCTACTCTGGTTGATCAATAAATGTATCTTAGTTAAAACACATATAAATGAGAATAGATGCCAGTAGCTGGTAGCTGGTACCTGTGGATTCGCTCCCTTAGCCTCAACAAGAAATTCTCATTGTCTTCTGCTCCGGCTTTGACAAGCTTATCGACCAACTGCCGCTTTTCATGGAAACCGAGATTCCTGACGTCGACTTGTCGTATCGGTTCTCCAAGTTGCGCCAATAAACCCTTTCTTAACCGATTATAGGTTGGAAGCTTCTCGAGAGCAGCCCAGCTTAAAGCTTCTTCATCATCTTCCTCTCTTCGAGATCTGGAAAATACTTCCTCTCTGCCATCTGTCCACATAAAAGAGCTTCCAATATGTGAATTTGTCATCTGTACAATGCTGCTGCAATTGGCCTTCATTGTTTCAAAGCCATTTAAAGAAAAATTAATAATTGTAATAATAATAATAATAATGTGGGTTAGTTGTTGATTAAGGTAGTTATTTTATATTTCTGGGTTGTTATGTTGCCGTTGTGATAATATTTCCATGCAATCCTGTATTTTGTTTTTCTTCAATATATTTTTAGCTACTGAGAAATAGAGAAATATATTTTCCATTGATTTTCTGACATGAATTAAGGATAATTATTTTGTATAAAATTATGAATCATGTGAGCCAGCTTGAGTCATGGATCGATATGAACGTGGGATTAACTACATGCCTAATGATCCGATCAAGGAAGATTTGACTTAGATCTTACTTATAATATGCTTGATTGTGTTAGCATACGGTGATTGATAATGAGTTTGTCTCGAATGCAGTCAGCTAGGGCCACTCGTAGTGGGTCAACTCAGGTACGAGTAAAATATTGCCCCAGATAGGGCTCTAAAAAGTATGTCGTCGTCGTCCATAACACAACAAATTGCAATTTTAATTCTTTCTTTTTTTTTCTCGTAACGTGTCAATGCGAAGCTTCTGTTTGTCATACGTACTTTTTTAAATTTACCGTCAGCTATGTTGTTGCATAGTAATGATAAAGTCAACCCCTGAAATGCCCACTCAAGAAGCGTTTGGGTACTATACTTGTGATGGTGATTGGTGATTATTGATTAACACATGACTTCAAATTTCACATATATACTTATTTTATGACAGAAAATACAATTTATTAAATGTTTCTTGACTATAATACTCATTTTGTTACCAAATGGAAATCACACGCAAGAACCAACCAATATTAACATAAGAGGTTGACGTTCCGATATGTACGCATATGGTACGTTTAGAAACCATGCTAACATAACTCAATTTGCTCATAAATTGAATTAAAACTCATCCTACATATTGATTGGAATAAATTCAACATTCAAAAAATATCGGAACACGTAT
This sequence comes from Fagopyrum tataricum, assembly GCA_002319775.1. Taxonomy (NCBI): domain Eukaryota; kingdom Viridiplantae; phylum Streptophyta; class Magnoliopsida; order Caryophyllales; family Polygonaceae; genus Fagopyrum; species Fagopyrum tataricum. The sequence goes on along the minus strand of CM008280.1, from coordinate 39,128,566 downwards.
ATTGAGAAGTGTTGCTCACGTAAAATGACCGAAGTTGTACTGTCTTTATTAATGTTCCTCTTCTACATACAAGCGCATCGCATATATAGGAATACTAGTTTTGGCTTCTTCTATTGACGGCTAGGATATATAATACTCTAGAATAGTTGTGTAGTTTGACCTAGATAAAAGTATTATTTATGCATCAGTGATCCCCTTCTCTCCAAGTTGTTGTAGGCAAAGTTTGGATTGCATTAGATTGAAGCTTGCACAAGGTAGTGGTTTTGTCAAAAGGTCAGTAAGCTAGTCTTTGGATGAGACGAACCCCACTTGGAGTGATTTGGCTTGGAGACTCTCTCAAATGAAGTGGTAGTCTAAAGACATATATTAAATGCGGTGATGTTGGACTAGGTTTACAGCGATGTATGTTTCCCCGATGTTATCACACTAGAGGATTGGAGTAGTTAGAAGGGTGATGTCAATCTCATATAACAATAATTGTTCTCTAAGCGTTTCATAGGTAGCATGGGCAAGTGAATTATATTGTACTTTTGTCGAAGAGCGGACAAATGTGTTTTGCTTCTTTGAAGACCAGGAAATGAGGTTGGATCCGAGATAGACACAATAAGAACTAGTTGAGTGCATGTCTTGTTGATCACTTGTCTCGTCCACACCAAAAAAGGCTTGTAGTTGTTTTGTAGAGGTAGAAGAAATTATTACCATTAGATGCCGCGCCATTGCTTGTGATTATTGCATGACTTTGGACCATTTGTTGTAACTAGGTGTTGAGATTTTAGATGGAGGACTATTAAGCAAAGTCTTGCAGAAATCATCTATCACCCAATTTAGGATGTTGCTCAGTGTTTTAATTATTATCATTAGTTGTAACATTCTCACTCACATCCGATTACGAACGTTGTTCAATGTTGTAGGGATTACAATTCTACAAAAATCATCTAGCACAATACAAGTTTTTTCTTGTATTGTACCAGCCTTGTTGAGTTTATGCTTGATTCTTGCAGGACTTTGGATTGTTTGTGAAAATCGGGGTTATTTTTAAACGTTGTCTAGTGTTTTACTTATGACCATTACAAATGACAGCCTCACCTGCATCCGAAATCTCGTCCGAAAAATTGGATAAAAACTCGTTAAAATACGAGTGAGAATGGGTGACGGATGCAACAAGTGATGGGGCAAATACGGGCAGCACCCACCCACATTCATCACCCATTTTAATATAAATATTGCTTTTAATATTTTTATAATATAAAATTTTAATGAAAAATATTATTTAATATAAATATTTTTATCTATAATACTATAAGTTTACATTAAAGTTTTATTAACTCATTTGTTGTCTTTTTGACTTTATAAGATTATTGAAGCTACTAACTTTAATTTCCGTAAACTTTTAGAGTAAACTAGTTCATTACTCCCACCTTGTGCGGGTTTTGTTAAAATAAAAATATTATTTTTACTTTTACGTATAATGTAGTGAAATATCCCATTCAAATACATCGAAGCAGTGCCATGGCTCCTAGGTTTCACTCGAAATAATGTATATTTGATCTAGCTCTCAAATTTCTTGTCTCTCTGTACATCATCAAATGATTGCAAGGTGGAAGTTCATTGGAGTAGACACCGGCCGGCGTTTGCAGCGGCACATGTTTGCTGTGAAATTCCTTGCCTCTCTGCACATAATCAAATGGAGGCCTATCGACCTCTAATTCTCTAATTCATTGAAGGATGATCATGAAAATTTGAGTTTAATTAATTTCAAATAAAGGTTCGGTTAAAAAAATTTTTCAAAAAGAGCTTAGGCCATGGTTGTTTAATCTTTTGTTGATTGAATCAAACAACTTCAATCAAAATGTAATTTGAAGGCCATCGTAATAAAAAAAAAGGAGTGATGTTATTCGGGCGGCCGAAAATTACTAACGGGACAAGACGGAAGCTGATTTTGGATATGCCAAGATTTGGGGCGGATTTCGCATCCGTTCCAGATTTGCCTTCACATTAATTGGGCGGATTTAAAAAAAAAACTGGAGCGGAAGCGCATTCCGCATCCGTCCCAGATTTGCCTTACATTATTGGGGCAGATGCATAATCCGCTTCCACCCCATCTTGAGGCGGATGCAGAATCCGTTTCCGTAATCGCGTTAATAATTTTTCGTCCGCGCTATAGTAACTTTGATATTTTATTAAACAAATAGCCATGTACTTTTGGATATTTTACATTTCCTAATATGCGGAGGGTAAAAAATATGAGAGAAACTCATCAAGGCCTGCTGCGGACCCATCTTCCCCGACCGCAAGTAAAAGCATCTCCTTAAGTTTCTTGCAATTGTTGTCCAATTCTTTTCTCTCCTTGTTCTCCAAATCCATAAACTTCTTCAAGAGTGTCATGATATGTTCTTTGGTCGCTAAGTCTTGAAATTTGTTCTTAACCCTCCATCCAATTCCCCAATCTTCTACTATCAACTTACCGTCCAAAAACTGATCAAAACACAAAGGAACAGCAAGAATAGGAACGCCAACAAATGCAGCTTCTAAGGTAGAATTCCATCCGCAATGTGTAAGAAATCCGCCTATAGAAGGATGACTTAAAACCCGCAATTGTTCACACCATTCAACCACAATTCCTCCGTCTCCGAGAGAGGAACTCAACTCAGAAGCCTCATCCCTACCCACCCATAAAAAGGGTATTCCGCTGTCCTTTAATCCGGCTACTAGCTCATTGATTTGGGCATTTGAAGCTGAAAATGCGCTCCCTTGTGAAATGTAAAGGACCGAGCTTTCTCGTTGTGTATCGAGCCATTTGATGTAGTTTGGTGTGGTGGTTGGATTCATCAGAGTTTCTTTGTAAGGGATTGCGGGACCTACAATGTATATAGGAGGAGATATGGAGGCTCTTATGGCATTGATCGTTGCTTTTTCGAGTTCATTGATTGTTCTGAATATGATGCATTCAGACTTTGTTGTGATGGATACTGTTGTGGAGAGGAATTCTAAAAGACTCTTATCGTTAAGTTGGAATTCGCCTGGAAGATCTGCCAAGCGAATAGGAGATATGCCTGGAATGAAATCTATGCGTTCTTCACCTGCATTTTCTGTTGAAATTCGCAAAATATAATGAGAATAAATCTAGTCAATATGTATATTCTAAATCTCTGAGCCCTCTTCTTTATATTAAGCAATTCATTAATATGTATACTCTAACTCTCTGAGCCCTTCTTCTTTATATTAAGGAATTCATTTTCATGAAATATGATAAAGCAGCACCCTATTAATTATATGTTTCAAAGAACAATCCATATACACATTCCGTTTTCGGAGTTGAAACCATACAAAGGATTAATGTTAAAGTTCATGGGGTACTTATCGATCACGACGGTCCAAAATATAATGTTCCTTAAGATGAGGGGGTACAATTTTATCTACACTGTTAAAGAAAACGACGGACACCCACTTTTTGAAAAATAGTTCGGTCATGTCTTTATGGAAGGCAATAGAGTTGTTAACTTGCCCGCCAATTCGGTGTTTTTACTTATTATATGGTTCATGTGTTAGAGGATGCCCCTTTGTTACAATACTATTTTAGATGATGACTTACGTGAGATTTGCTTACCTCGCATGACTTAAATATAACCTTTTCAATTTAGTTTATGGGTAGAAATTCGTCAAAGTCCGATATAGACGGATCATAAAGTAGGGTCGCGTGCATATGAACACGCATACACGTTAGGCTCAAAATCAGTAAATAAACCCAAGAAGGTTTCATCCTAAAACTAATTGACAATAGAAGAAATAACCTATTAACCTTATATACTAGACTCATAATGTTTCTAACTTTTGATGCAGGAACTTATTATCGATCTCTAACACAATCCTCCTCCTTTTACCAAAAAAATAGGTGAGTTTTTATTTTTATTTTTGATTCTGGTATGATATTTTATAAATGTTTGTAGGCACGTAGAGGCCAAAAACCTAAATCAAACTTTTGAAGTTCACTTTTTGGGTCATGTATTATCTTAAATGGGTTTTAAATCAAAACGGAAAAAGAACCAACTTTTTTAGGTTAGGTTTTGGGTTCTATATTTATAAAATTTGGTTTTGGACCCATACTTTTCACTACATAGGCTTCCGTGTATATACTTGCTATCAAAGTAGAATAATTATTCCGCCACTATTTTGAGCCACAACAAACCAAAGGTAAAAGGTTTAACGTATGAAGTTACCTGAAAGATCAAGAGGATAATAAGGGCTATTAACAACCAACTGATGGTGATATAAAGCCGAGAAATGCGATGCAGACGCAGGCCAAAATGACGCAACTGATGTCTTCCTTCTTCTTCCGACCTCAACACCCCATCTCAGTATACTATCAACTATAATCAAATCCGGCAGCGGCTCAAGCTTCTCAAGGAGCCGCTCAACCGGCTCCTCCAAATCCTCATGAACGGCTTTAAAGAAGCCGCTCATGTCAGCGCTTTTGACCTTCTCAGACGGGATTACATTCGGTACAGTCACAAAACTTATAGGGTCCCACTTCTCCGACGTCGGCTCCGAGGATATGAGACCGAGCCACTCTTCCGTCACGATGAACGACACGTGGACGCCACGGGAAGTAAGCAGCTTGCAGAAGTTGAGCAGCGGGTTGACGTGGCCTCGACCTGGATGTGGGATGGCTGCCACGTGAAGATGACATTTGTTTTTGGGTTTGGAAATGGCTTCCATTTTTGTGCTTGTTTTAAAAAAAAGTGAATGCTTTAGATAAAGGATGTATACTTGCTATCAAAGTAGAATAATTATATTTGACTCGTTCTACTATATTTAGTAACGAGGTTAGGTAGGAGCTATACTGATATATGTCTTTACTTGACTCGTTCTACTACTAATAAATTCATATCCACAATCTCCATTTTCCACCACATATATTACCAAGTTATTTAGTGGTGGGGATATCGTCCAAGGCTACAACTAGATGACAGTAGCTATCTGTGAATAGGACAACACTAACTTTGAAAATCCTTTGGTTTCATGCGTAGGATTGGGTCACAAATACAACCTGCAGGGGAAGGAGAGCCAAGATTAGTTTTTGGACTATCTAGTCAATTTAGATTTGTTGTTATGGTTTTATAAAAGTTGTTTGTAGATTTTGAGTTTTAAAAAAAAAATCTGTATACATTTAGTGAAATAGTGTGAAAGAAAATCTATTAAACAAAAGACCAAAATACGAATAATGAATAATAAAGTGCTTGACCTTTTATCTTTCCAATTCGGTTAGCTATGACATCACAACATTTTTTTTTTAATCGAAAATTTAGATTTGAAGTGTCATTTCATTGTTCAATATTGAGCACTCATCTGCCTATAAAAACTAGCAATTTCGTTTCAATATTCATTTGAAAATTTGTTCAACGCAATGTACATGCTACTATTGCATATGAAATCACGAATTATATTCATTTAGTGAAATGGTCTTGAAATTTGTTCATAGTTATATTTTATCGGAAAAGTTAAATAAAGGAAAAGATCGATTCGAATCTAACCGGATTGGGGATTGGGTCAAGTTTGCAATATTAAATGACGTCGAATGGTTTCTAGTGTGAGCAAGTAGTCCCATGTTCGAACCCTACAACAAGCAGCAATATTCACGAATTATATTCAACCAACCGGTTTCACATCCAATCCTCCTCGACAGAAAAAATACTAGTTTAAAATTTTAAATGCAGCTCAGGGAGAGTCTACCCGGTTGGCGGTTCGAAACTGAGGAAGCGCATTTCTCTTCTTCTCTGCTCAGGTAAGCCCTTTCCCGTACGTTCCGAGTTCGACTTCGCTGGAACGATCACCAGTCGCTTTATCGAGTCACAAGTTAATCTCTCTGTAATTATTCGGCCATTACGGTTTCCTTTTACGGTTCACAACAAGACCAGGTTGAGGGGAATGTGACTCATTTCTGGTCGACTAGGAGGTGAGAAGTGGTTTCCGGCGGTCGGAAATGAAACAGAGAGGAGTGGAGGGTCGCATGTGGTGGGGTAACGGAGGCTGAAGGCGGTTACGGGTGGCGGTTGGCGTCGGAGGTGGTGCAGGGTGTCGGAGAAGATTCTTGTCGACAGAATCCAGTAGAGTTGGGTGATGAGCACCGTGGAGATGGGGTAAGGGAGACTAGAGCCGAGCACGGAGGAGGCGCCAGGGTGTGCGAGGTGGAGGTCGAGAGAGGTCCCCCGGCTATGCGCAGGAGAGTGGAAGCGACTGAGGGAATGACGGGGAGGATTAAGAGACAGAGGGTTCTTCGAGGAGGTGATGTCGTTCTATAACCGCCGAGTTCAATGTCTCCTTCAATGTGCCTTCGAGGAGGTGATGTCGTTCTATACCGCCGAGTTCAATGTCTCCTTCAATGGCAATGTAACCTGTATTCGAGGTCTTCAATGTCGGTAACGCCCTGCTCGACGAGGAAAGAACGGTCGGGGAAGACGAAGAGGGGAAACGGGAGAAGTACTGGACTTGGGATCCGTTGGCAGAGAACGGTCCAGGAAGATAGAAGAGGGAGATGGGCTGAGGTAACTGGGCCCGTCAGTCTATGGGCTGATCAGGTGATGGTTCAAAAGAAGACAAGTTGGGCCTAGCCTATTACTGGGCTGGCCTGGCCTTGGTCAAGGTTAAAAGCAAAGAGCCGGCTGTTGATTTTAAGGTTAAACAACCGGTTGTCCAATTCGATCTCGGTTTAAACCACCCAACTCATAGTCTTGGAACTCGACTCGTATCTCGGATCAAAAAAATAATAATAATAATAAAATAAATAAATAATAACATTTTAAGTAAAAGGGTTAATTAAAAAGAGATTATATCATTTATTTGATTTTGTATGCTTAATGATTTTTTTGTAATATAGGAGGAGTTGTACCTATTATCATATTGCCTATTTAAGATTTATATACCAATTATATTTATTTGGTGAGAATATATCAATGTATCTTTATTTTATATATTGATAAATACACTTTAAAGTAGAACTATTTTTTTATATGTAAAATTCATGTATATATAAATAAAATATGTTATATCATTATTAATATACTCCACATCACACAAAATACTTAGTTAACTTAGTTAATAATATAATTATAAATTTATTTGATATTATTGAATCTTTTTAAGTTGTCGTTGATTATTATATAATTTTACCTCAATTTTATACATAGTTACTATTTGCGCGGACGAAAGTTACTAACGAAACTACGGAAACGGATTATGCATCCGCCCCAAGCTGGAGCGGATGCGGAATCTGCTTCCGCCCCAGCTTGGGCCGGATGCGTTTTTAACCTACATAATCGAGGAAGTCGTAAGTAATTAGCCGTTTTTAGAGTACGTGAAAATATTCGATCAAAACAAATCCCTATTCACATCCACAACACGTCGTTTAAGAAATCCGCAAAAAATGTCGACATATTCCGAAGAAGACGTAGAATCCGAATGTGAAAGTACAACCATGCCGTTTGATATCGACAAGTTTAGTGATCCGGAAGAACTTGTCACACATATTGAGGTAAGTGTACAATTATCACTTTAAAGTAATTAATTTTACACATGTTTTAGAGTAGAGATCCGAAATTGTCGAACTTACACTTACTTTATTTTAATTTATTTAGGATTCTTTGTAATATTCACATGCAATTGGAACCGATTTTTCGTCCAAGTTTGAGCTCCGTGGAGATTTTTCAGATAGAGAAAACTTATTGAATGTTATGTGGAAAGACCATCACGATCCAAGTGTTGAAGGATGGGATGCGCCGTTCATTGAAAGGATATCTCGTTATCTTGAGCTATATCATATTGAGTGTCCACCCGAGTAAGGCGAAGACATTTCACCTTAGACATTATACATCGTTATGTTGAGCTATTTTGTAGCTTTATATCTAGTTATTTTATTTTATTTTTGATAATGAAAAGCGGTTAGATTGGCCTACCTCCTAGAGGTAGTCCAACCTAAAGCATCCTTGCGGATGAGAACACGAAGTTCGGGATCTTCAGAAAGATTGGTGTTGGGGGTCGAGATTCCCAGATGGGTCAATCGGTCAGCAACACAGTTTATCTCTCTGAAAATATGCCTAACACGGATCTCGTCAAAGAAGCGAAGATCCAATCTGGAGTCGGATATAATCACCTCGATCTCCCACGGACAACTCCACAAACCTTGGAGTGCCTTGATTACACACAAGTTATCACCTTCGGTTTCAATCTTTTTATTTTGTAATCTGATTGCCTCTTGTAACCCAGATTTGAGGGCAAAAGCTTCGGCTTTTAAGACCGAATTGAATTTTTTTTTGCGACGAGGCTAACGATATTGCCATTGTGGTTCCGAATAACATATCCAATAGATGTGATTCCCGAGTCAAGTTTTGATCCATCAAAGTTAAGTTTAAAGAATCCGGGCTTTGGTTTTTCCCATTTAATGTTGTGTTTTTTCCGTTTGTTTGAGATATAGCTTTTTGATTGTTGTTTTATGTTGTAATCATCCTAATCAGTTATGTTAATTTTCCAGTTATGTATTTGGTTTTTGATGAAAGTGATAACCTTATTATCAGAGCCCATAGGTTCATTACTAAAGATAATTTTGTTCCTAAAGAACCATATACTCCACCATACAGTTGCAAGGGTCGTAAATTTCTTTGTTCCTATTTTATTTTTAATTTCTTGTAGGATGACATGCGCTTTTTTATTTTGGAGGTTAATTTTGTTAATTTCGATTAAGATTGTTCTATCGATTTTGGCGATAATTTGTTAAGTGTGATGGCATTCCAAGAGAAGGTGTAATAGGTCCTCAAGATGATGATTGCAAAGTTCACAATGCCTCGTTGCGGCAATTTTTCTTTCATCAAGTTTTGCTTTTGTCGGAAGTCCATTAATAGAAATTTTCCAAATAAAGTTTTTAATTTTGGGTTGGGTATCCAGTTTCCAAAACCATTCACAAAAATGGTTTGGTTGGATATTTAATTCCTCTTCAATCATGTCATAAGCCGATTTTGTAGAAAACCATCCATTTTTACTACATCTCCAATATAGTCTATCTTGGATCTCGTTTTTCGGAATAATTGTTTCCTTTATCTTTCTCAAAATATCCGGGTTTATGAAATTTTGAAGCTCATTATCAATTTTGTTGTTATCCCACTCTCTTGATGTATTTATGTAGTGACTAACTTTAGTGCTTGTATCAATTTGGTTGGTATTTTGGGCCATTTTTATTAGTGGTATCGTTGTTACCCAACTATCGTGCCAAAAGTTGATTGTTTTTCCGTTTCCGATCTACTAGATGATACCTTTTTTGAACTCGGTTTTGAGTTTCATAAGATTGTTCCATTGCCACGAAGCTCCGCCTTTCAAATGGTAATGGAGAATGTTCTTATTTTTTAAGTATTTTTCATTTATAGTTTTAACTCATATATTGTTTGGTTCTGCTAGAATTTTCCACAAGAGTTTCATTTGTAGTGCTTTGTTTGAAATTACAGATTTTCTAATCCCAAGGCCACCATTCTTTTTTTATTTACAAATTGTGTCCCAACTAATAATAGGTCTGTGTTGGTCTCCTTTATTCCAAAAGAATTTTTTGTAAGTTTTATCCAACTCTTCCAAGTTATGACTTGGGAGCATAAAGCTTTGCATGGTAAATGTAGGTTTAGTTGCAAGGTTGTGTTTTATGAGTGTGTTTCTAGCTTCTTGTGAAAGGGAGTTTGCTTTCCATTTTAGGAGTTGTTGTTTAGCTCTAAGGTTAGTTTCACCAAACATTTCTTTTGTCACTCTTCCATTTATGATTGGACATCCAAGATATTTGTCAAGGGATGTGGTGTGACACATATTTAGAGCATTTTTTAATTGGTTGATATTATTGTCGCTGGTATTTCTTGTTGTCTGGAAAGCCGATTTTTGGAAGTTAATTTTTTGACCAGAAATCGAGCAATACATTTCCAGTATTTGCTTTACCCTTAGACAAGAGGCAACATTTGCTTTAGCAAAAATGATCGTATCATCAGCAAAGGATAAGAAGGGAATAGGTGTAGCTTGTCTACAAACAGAGAAACCAATATGGTTATCGTAATTGTTGCAATCATCTTGAAGCATTTGTGTAAGAATTTCCGCTCCCAAAATAAAAAAGGTGAGGGGATAAGGGGTCACCTTGTCTTAGACCTTTCTCGGAAAATAATTGCTCTGTTGGTCCATTATTTACGAGGATAGAGAAAGACATTGTAGAGATACACTCCCTAATCCATCCAACGAATTTATCATTGAACCCAAACTTTTTAAGTATAAGAATGATGAATTCCCAATTAACTTGGTAATGATACGATCATTTTTGCTAAAGCATGAAATACTAAACTACACCAATAATTAACTTCCAAACTTTATATTTAGTTAATTGAATTTAGTTAAATGACTTTAAATGTTTTAAATAATTTTATCAAACAACAAACATGAAATAGCAAACTACACCAATAATCCGAAACAAGCCAATACAAATCTGACACATGAAATAGTGAACTACACCAATAATCCGAAACAAGCCAATACAAATCCGAAACATGAAATAGTGAACTACACCAATAATCCGAACAAGGGTCAAAATATCACGGATGTTGTGATGCCCGGACCTGAGAAGGAGTCACCACTAGATATGGACTAACTGCCTCATCAATCATGGCATGTACCTCAACCGGTGAATACGGTAGCCCCCGACGCTGCATATCTCGTAGACGGTCCAAAAGTATGTGCATTCACTGCAATAAAAATAAAACAAGTTATAAAATTGTAAAATAAAATACACGGTAAGTTCAAGAATAGAAACAAGCGTACTCTAGAATCCGATGCGGGAACATGTGGTGGGCGATCAACCGGAACCTGCACCGCAATGGACGTCGGGAGGATATATGGATGACAGTGGGTAGTGAACCAGAGCATGTATGCATCATCGACAAACCACGAAGAATGTGTTGAGACCAACCTGTCAAATGAAACTCTGGTCTCCTCTAGGTGACGGGATGTCCAAACATCATAGATGGTAGCATATGAAACTCTGGTGCCACGTCCCTTATCTGGACGTACCTCCTGGTAGGGCGGGATCCGGGGCAGGGGCACAATCTGCACGTACCCAAACTGCCGCAGGAATTGATCTGACATCGATCGATGTCATCTATCCGTAATATGCCTCGATAACGAGATATGACATAATTCCCTCCAAAGTCAATAAACCGATCAGTATATGGGGTAAAACGCACATCCTCCGCCCTCATCTGGTCCAACTGTACTCGTAAGGCATGGACCCTCTCGATACTAACTGGTAGTGTCTTCAGGACCGAAAGTCTCGAACACCAACGTGGATGCCCATGCAACTGAGGATCCTCAACAGCTCCACATCCAATGATGGAAAATGGGCCTAAATCTAATACTAAATAAAGAAAAATAAATTAAACTCCACTCATATAATCATGTTTTACCTTTAAAAATATCTTTATGAAACCGTACCTATAATAGTGTTGTACAATCTCTCATCGTCTTCACATTCTTCCGATTAGCATCCCCCAAAGATCTATATACGTATGAAAGAGTCCCGGTGCCCCAAGCATATGTGCCCGTCCTCATATGATCCCGTACTAGGTCGATAAGCCATGGCCGCATCCTTGTGGTAGTCTTGTTGACTACCAAGGTCGACGAGATCAATAACAACAGGTATGCAGATGCAATCGCGGCGTGAGGAGGATTTGTAAGGCCCTAACATGGTTGTGGCTCTAGACCTAACAGTCTCGCAAAAAATCTTCTAGCAGCTGTCACCAGCAACAGAAGCACATAATCCCAATGAATGTACAAGCCACTCATGCCTAGCAGTATCATCTGGATCGGTCAATAACTCATCTCCGTCAATAGTAAGACCCATAATAAGATGCACATCGTGCAATGCTATGCTCATCTCCCCACGGCATATGAAAAGTGTTCGTCTTAGGATGCCACCTCTCAACGAACGTAGTAATCTAGAAGTGGTCGACCCCCACCAAAGTGAAGTTCCTCCAAGTCAGTAAGTCCGTTGCGTCTCGCCAAGCCAAACCATGTGTATGGGTCATAAAAATCTCTAGGTCACCTCCGTACTTTGGCTATCCCATCAAGTCTCCTATTAACCTTGACCACCCCAGGATCCTCCTATAATAATTTATTAAAATTAAAATTAACATTATCTTAGATCGATTACAAAAATAAATTATATATTTGGTGGATAATAAATTTACACCCTCTGAGTCCATATCACGCTCGCTCTGTGGTCATTTTAACATCTCAATAACACCTCCTCCTGAGGATGCTCCTCCTCCTCCTGAGCAGGCATTTGTGGGGCTTGCTCCTGATCCTGCTCCTCAACATAATCGTAATAATACTCATTCTCCTGATGTTGCTCTTGTGGGACATGTATCTACTCATGCTGACCACCTACAATGTCGTCAGGTGTGGCTCGTCATCAGCGGAGCCCTCCGTAGTATAAATTGGGCGCAGTAATGATGGTGCCCCAACATCCCCCCAAGTAGGCTCCTCCTCTGAAACTCCATCAACGGGCACCTCGACCGATGTGGAGGCAAGTCTATCCCGTCGAGCTTTAGCAGCTCGACGGGCAGATGCAGTGACAACTCTACTATTGCGCTTCTTCTTATCTCTAATGTTTTGCATGGCTATCTGAATTTTTTTTTCAGATAAAATTTTCCATTTTTAAATTTACATATCATATAATTTTAGATATATTTTGTAAAAAAATTATCTTGCCGGAATACACAACTACAACCTAATGTTCATATAAGATCCAATTCCAATTCTTCCTAAACTAACCGAATCGTCCAAAACTAATGTTCATATAAAATACAATTCCAATTCTTCTTAAACTAACCGAATCGTCCTAAACTAATGTTTATATAAGATCCAATTCCAATTCTTCCTAAACTAACCGAATCGTCCTAAACTAATGTTCATATCAAATTCAATTCCAATTCTTCCTAAACTAACCAAAATTTCCTAAACTAATGATTTTCGAGCCTAAAATTAAAAAATAAACAACAAAAAATAGATAAAAACGTAGAAAACGTACCTTAAACCGTTCTTTGAGTGTTCTTCCAGCCCAAGGGGAGAATCCAAATCCGCCATGTGTATACGATGATACGGGATAAGAAGAAAATAAAAGATGAAGAAGTTGTTCACCGGAGACGAAGGGCAGCGGCGGCAGAGACAGCAGGGGCGGGAAGACGAAGGGCGGCGGCGGAGAAAGAGAGCTTTTTAGGTTTCGGTAGATTTCACCCCAACTTGGGGCGGATGTGGAATCCGCTTCCGTAACTCCTTCATTAATTTTTTTCCCGTCCGAATAACATTACTCTGAGAAAGAGATTAAGCGAGGCTATTGCTAAACAAAAAGACATTACAAATTGAATATTTAACTAAACCTTTCTCCGATTGCCTAATTTCTTTCACGATGGTTTCAATTCTCATTTTCTTGCTAGGTCTTTCAACTCCGAACCCTATCGCATATCCTCTCTTTCTTATGCTTTGACTTTGTCATGGCGGTTACTCCTAAATCGTTTCCGCCAAGGAAGACGCCGCCCATAGACGATGTTGTTTATCTTTTCCAAGCTCTCTCCCTATGATCATGTTCATGCGCCCAACATGCATAAATCTCTTCCGTCTTGCCATCACTTTTCCTACTCCGGCGAAATACATCTTCTCTCAGCCAGAAGTATAACAAAATAATACACAAGCGCCTAGACAATTGCAATTCAATATATACATATGGATTCCAACACAAAATCCAACAATTTTGAGTGCAATTAAACATGGATTTAAGGTGAAAAACATACCTAGCAATGACGGAGAATTGGAGGCTCTGATTGAAGGCGGCGGACAATATGACATTTTGACCTGCGTGACCTGCGTGAGGCAGCATAGATACCAGAAGTGAACAACGATAGATATTGAAAGTGAGTCAAGAAACCGAAATAATTAAAGAGGATGACTTGCAATACTGATTAAATAAAATTGTGAAAGTAATATAAATTACAAAGTTAAGTATATCTTTGGAAATCGAATTACGAAAACGTCTTAGAAGTTAGAACGGGAAGATTACCTCTAGTAAAGAAGAATTGAAGCAGAATACGAAAATTAATGAAGGGGTGATAGATTATTGTTCGATATATATAGCGTACTAAGAAGATAAAAATTAGGCTTGTTTAAGAAGATTCTAATTAGGCTTGTTGAAGAAGATTCATTAGGACAAGATCAGATGATAATTCTTATAATTTTAAATTCATGTTCAATATTAATTAACAAAATCAAAAGAAATCTCCATAGATTTGAGTGTAACGATATTGAACGTCTATTGAAAAAATATTTAGAATTTTGACTTAATAAATAAGATATTTTTGACTTAATTAGTTATTTTAAAAAAAAATAATCTTTTGAAAAATTATGAGGCCGTCACGACAGCCTGCGTGACGACTCTTTTAGTATAGATACATAGATATAGTTATGTATAGATTAATCACTTTGTAAAACTAAATACATAATTGTTAGTTATTTTTTTTATAAAAAAACTTATCATTTACTAGAGGGTACGAGTCATATAGAACACCAACTTTAAAATTTTGATGAGGTTCATTACAACTTTGTGTAATATACGTGATTAATGTTTTAATTTTTCACTTTCAATTCATTTTTTCTTTTGAAACTATAAGCATAATTCGTATGTATTAATATTCATTTCTCCATGCATATTAGAAGTTAAGACTTAAATTAGATTAGCTGTATATTTTCCTTTTAAAAAAAAGAAGATTAATCGTATATCTATACACTTATCGAAGTAGGTGACGTTGATGCCTACATATCAGTCTTACGATTTTTTTTGAAATAAATTTTTTTTATTAAATTATTAATTAAACAAATAAATTGATTACTAAAACTAGTTTTTAAAAAATAATTGTGTCGGTTCCTAACGTAAAGATTGAAGAAGCTCTTTTGTAACCTAACTTTTTAATATCAAAATAGTAAAATTTTTAGGATAATTACAAAATAAAACTTCTCAAATAAGCTATATTCTATCGTAAAACTTACAAGAGAAGTTTTATTGTAACTCTGCTTTACTTTTTGTTATTTTACGTAAACACTCAATCGCTTTATCTTGTAAACTAATATTGTTATTATTATGTGTCATTAATGAGTTCTCATAACCATTCGATTTTAAAGGGTTCAACACAATCCAATCCTAGTGATCAATTATAGTTTTATGTTATTGGTTCATTGTGTCATGTAAAATTTTATTGATATATATGTTATTGCATATAAAAAGAATAGTTTTTTCGTATATCATTATATCAAGTCAATTACGTATATTTATGTTATTCTTTGGTTTATATAATGAACACACTCAAATTTTAAATCATTTATTAACAAATATTGTGTAAGTCACGGGCTATGAACTAATTTAGTTTTAACTTGCACAATTTCACCCAAAAAAACCTATTCACCCGCTCACCCGATGGATACGGATAAGAAAAACTATCAATTGAGTGACGGATTGGGTGAATATTTTAAATAACAGATCGGGTGACAAAAGTGGTACATAAATCCTTGTCACTGACCTTGTAATAACCGGAAAATTTTAATAATTTTCCTGGTTATTTTAAAATTTTATTTTAATTATTTTGTTTTTAATTTAAATTTTATGAGAACCTGAATCACTAACGAAGAAAATAAATCAAACGGATTGAACCCCAATCGGATAGTGTAACTAAACCGGGCCCTTAGTTTTATTTTAGTAAATCGGTCCAGCCTTGTGCACTAGTAAGTTAAACCGGCCCGGTCCCTTTAAATAAAGAAACCAGGCCGGTCAAACAGCCTTGGAGCTGTTCCCTTTCTGGGCCGGTCCTGACCATACTTCTCCTCTGGCCCAAACCGCAGCCACTTGACAAGCAGCCCATCTCCCTCCTCCTTAACCATTTCATTTCGGGCACGAACTAAATGGTGGATTACACAAGGCAGACTACGGCCCACGTACACATGCCAGCTCGGATTGCCTTCCTCCACTCGTTCCTCTCTCCTCGACAACGGCCGGCGGTAACTGCGCATTCATGGGCATTGAAGACGGTAACGGGAGGAGTAGTAATTATTAACATGTATTAAATTGTTTCCGTTTACAGTAATAGCGGAGTTTCACGTCATTCAACCCAACCGACCACAACACCTCCTCTCCACGGCCTTCCCAGTGCCCTCTCTCCCCGGCAACCCATCCAACGAGTCGCCCCTCCTCTGTCCTCGACTCAGCTTCTGGTACGGACCCTCTGCAGTGACTCGAGAATTATAAGTAGTAAAGATGTTGAGTAATTATGGACACGTATAGAAATAAAACAAACCCTGAACCTTAAGTTAGCGGAGTCGAGCAAGTGTATTCCAGAGACCGGAATAAGAATAGAGAATAGAAGAATTATTAATGATATTAGAATAATAACGCTGGCCGGTAGATAGTGTTAATGGAATAAGTATGCTATGATTAAGGAAACGCGAATGGACGTGTAGGTCCCCGAACCGAAACGTTAAAGAAGATCATGATATTAAGTTTAGACGTCATACCTTGAAGGTGACAATGATAAGTGAATGAAATTTAAGATTGGAACGGTTCTACTAATGGATAAATTATGGAACAGGATAATCGGATCTTTAGTTGGCAAGATCGCGAGACTTTGAGACCAGTACTGATAAGGTGAGTTCGTAGGACTCACTTAGTTATCTTTTAATACCGACTGTGCACTAGGGTAGTGTGTGTTATTCTTGTGAAATAAAATGAACGAATTAGATCACTGTATTTTATTTTAATGAGAGACACAAGTGTATGATAACGTGCCGTAACTGTCGGTCCGGGCCGATGGTGCCGGAGGATTTCCCCGCGACCAGTCCAATAGGTATACGGGAAGAGGTACATACACCAGCTCTACTGGTTTACGGGGATGGGGGCAAGAGTCGGGATACACTTGTGTTACAAGAAAAAGTTGGAAAATAGAACGACTCGATTCACGTAATGAAAGATAATAAACCGGGACATTGTGTGTTGCATGCTGATTGATTTACAGTACTTCCTTATATGTGTGTGATTTAGTGACCTTAGTATTAGAATTGTAGCTAACGGTTTTACCGTGTTGTTAGATTTATTGCAGGATAGATTTCTACCGAGAAATCGGGAGTGAAGTGGTCAGCCGGGTTTCCGTACTAGGAGAGTGGGTGTTGGGTTATTATATATTATGTTTATGCATTTTATTACAGTAGAGTTATTTAATTACCAGTTGACTGATGTACGGGTCAAAGTCTGTCTGAGTTAAATACCTATTTGTAAAAATGATTTGATTTAAAATGTTTGTGCCTTGTTGCAAGATCCGACGTTATTGACGTCAACCTAACGTCGGGACCTACTGTGAGGTCATAGCCAGTAATGCTCCGAGTTTCCAAAATTCGGGGTGTTACAGACCTATGGGTTATGGGCATAATCCCATGAAGTTTATCAAGATTTATCGTTTTCAGTCGATTGATTTTGCATCTTGGATAAACTAACCATTTGTATGAGTGATAAAATAAGTTTTACGTTTCCTTGGAGTCTCGTCTTCCACTTTCTCGAGAGTTCGTCTCTCGCTGTACTTGCTTCCGTCGGTACTATTTCGGTAGTGCTTGACTCGTTTTCAAATGTTTCATCTACATGTGATCTACCTTCATAACCCTGTTTCACACGATGTTGTCCTACTTCGTCTCCATTCCTTTTCATGTTTCTTTATTCTTGTTGGATTTATGGTTTGGTTTATGTTGTTCTCTTGACGGTTGTTTTCGTCTACTGATTTACTTCGGCCTCTCGTTTTACCGTTTTTTCATAGTTATAGAGTCTCTACCTTTTCTCTCTAAAAAACGCAGTTTACGTTGAGACCTTGTTAAAAACAATTTACAACTTTAAGATTCGATAAACCATGATATTCAAATAGAAAAGACCGCCTTATTTCATTTATATGAGAATCTGTATATATATGTCGTGTTTGGTAGGTTACTAAATTAAGGGAATTAAGATTATATGAATTAAAAGGAAAAATAATTTTCTTAATCTCGTTTGATAAAAAAATGAAGGAGATGAAGGAGATTAGACTATGAAGATTTACAAAATTTGGATTACGACAACTGCGTAATCCTATCAAACTTCGATTATAAAGATTATAAGGATTATTGAGGCTAAAATCTCATTTACACCTCTTTATTTTTCATCTCTTCTCTTTCAATTATAAAAATTTAATGCATATTTTTTCTTAATTTTACCCAAAATCACCTGCAATTTACCAAACACTTATTTAACTTATTTTTTTATACTCGTCTCCTTAACAATTTCATCTCCTTAATTCTTCCTCCAAATAATTCTCTTAATTTTCATGTGCATCTACGCTATCAAACGGACCCATATACATATACAAGGTATGTTATGTAATTTCTAGTACATTTGTATTTCCTATATGCAATGTCTAATAATATTAACAATGCCGGACAACCCAAATAAAGTAATTTGTGATCCTAACTACGCTATACTACTCTTTTAATTATAAACTTGTATGAAAGGAGCAGTTCCCGCAACGATTCTTACCCAATCAAATATCTTCATTGATTTTACGTTTTGGTGGTTGTATAATCCTCGCTTTGATTTCGGCTATCACATAGTATAAAGCAGTAGGAAATGAATAGACTAACGAAAGGAGTTTGTATCATATATTTCGATATTATAACTAAGTACATATATCAAACCATGTTATAATTTGTCAAGATAGATGGGGAAAGGCTCGAAATGACAACATCTTCACATAGCTTGTGGACTTGGTCACCGGGTAGAGTCACGGTCACCACTCGACTCAACTCTCCTTGTCCTCGAGACGAAGGAAGTACCAAGACCCTCCCGTGACCAAACAAAGGCTCGACATAGTAAGACGCTCGCTCTAATATGTTCAAACCGTGAGTCAAACTCAAACGAAGATAGGTCCATGCTCTCTAGATCCATGCAAACAATGTTATCGCCTCCATCCATTTGAGGCGGATTACGAGCTAGCTTGTCTCGAGTTTCATCCCTATTGAGCCACTCGATCAAATCCTTCACCCCTTGGGTTTCAATCCGGTTCATCGCCTCTCCCACAATCCTAGCCGCGTGGACCACATTGCTCACATCCAATCCATCTCCGACCACGTGAGTGTGAACCATGCGATTTCCAAAGAAGCCTTTGTCCAACCGCAAAATCCTTCTAACGTCGGTACATATGGACATGTCAGTGACGCATCCTCTCACTCTACTAATAGCAGACCAAAAAAGCCCGGCAAGGGATTGAAATGGGCTGGGCTTGGGTTGGGTTGGGTCATATTGGGCCATTTCGATACAGGCTTGTACCATGGGCTTTGAGAATAGTAGTGTTACAGTCTTGCAACTTTGGGCCGTAACTGAGGTTTGGTTTTGGATGATGGAGTTGTAGTGGCTTAATAGGTTAGGGTCGGGCCGGGTACTTGGGCCCGTATCTATAAGTCTCCGCGGGGGAAGTGGATGGAAGAATGGTGGTACGAAAATCTTATTTTGAAGGGTGACGTCAGCCCAAGCTTTAATGAAGAAAGAGACAGAGATCGGGTCAGCCAAGAGATGGGTACAGCTGAGGCCCACTGCTAGCCCACCATCTTCAAACTCTGTCAACTGCAAGATCCTATACGTGTGTTATAGAGTAGAAGATTACATCAGAAAACTCACGTCCGATGAATCTTAGGCCATCTTCATCCAAAACTTCAATGTTCTTATGTGATTTTTTTTATATTCATAAGTCCATTTCAAGATTCACCAAATAAAATATTTAATAAATAATATTAAATATATACAAATAAAAAAATTCACATTATTTTTTATGTTTCTCTAACGCCATCTCAACTTAAGAATATAACTCATATTTCACCCACATTAAAACTGAACACAGCAATTTATTTTCCAACATACCATATTAATATTTTATCTATTTTTATTGTTTTGGTAATAAGATATTAAAATAAATATACAAATAAAATGCATTATATATTAATAAATATGTGTACAGGCACTGATCTAGGGGTGGGCTAAGGACCGCTACAGTTCACTCCATATTCTAATACAAATAATATTAAAAAAAAAGTAAAATCTTGTTAGCTTAATGGTATTAAGGTCTAAGAAAGAAATATAAGCTTCAACCGATCATGAGTTCAATACTCCTCACTATATTTTTAAGTTACCATTTATAAATTTTTATTATGTAAATTGAAAATAACAGGATTTCAATAAGCATTATCTATCCCATATTTTTAAGTTATCATTTGTAACTTTTCTCACTATCTTTTCCATGTTTTTAAGTTATCATTTATAATTTTTTATTATGTAAATTGAAAATAACATGATTTCAATACTCATTATCTATCCCATATTTTTAAGTTATCATTTGTAACTTTTCTCACTATTTTTTTCATGTTTTTAAGTTACCATTTATAAAAAAATTTATCATGTAAATTCAAAATAACCTAAAAATTTCAATACTCACTGTCTTTTTTATATTTTTAAATTACCATTTATAACTTTTTATCATATAAATTGAAAATAACCTAACCATTTCATATTTTTAAATTTTTTTAAATTGTATAACTTTATAATACATTACTTAAATATAATATTTTTTCAAAAAATTCATACTAAAACTAAGAACAATAATAAAATTATTTTTATTAAGTCTTTTTTTTTCTTCTTCTTTCAATCTGTTTTATCACTACTTTATTTTACTCTAAATACACAATGATATAAAAAAAAGATTTTATTTAGCCTACTCAAATTTTGAATCCTAGATCCGTCCCTGTATGTGTAGAATATAAAACTTTTAAAGTGAAATAAATATTTACAAAATAAATGTCAATCGATGGATAATATTAATTGTTTAAATTATACAATTTTTTTTTTTAACTTAATGTTTTATTTTAATTTAATTTTTTATAAGGTGAAATGTTTCCTTTTATAGTAAATAAGGACAAAATAAATAGAAGTTAATGAGATGGATGCGCTTAAAGATCAAAGCTTATTTTCATCTCCTGCAAGATTAATTTTCATTGATTCTATTAAAAACAATTTTCTCTTTTCGGACTAAGAACGTATCTAAATGCAAGATTAATTTTCATTGGTTCCATCAAAAACAATTTTTTCTTATCCTATTTGTCGACTAAGAACATAAAATCAATCAATACACATGCTGTAGGCCTCGGTAAACGAGGACCCATCTGCCCATACGGTAGGAGTAGGAGTCCGTCCGGACTACTAAGTCCAGCTTGCCATGCGGCAAGGATGTAGGTATGTCCGGACCACTAAGGACGGTCCGAAAAATCTCTCTTTTTTTTTTTTTTTAAAATTTAAATATGTAAAATATATATAAGAAAATAGTAGGAATCAAATCTGCGACCTCACGATAAGGTTAAAATGTTCACGATTATTGAACTATTTTGATTTATGTATTATAATTTTATTTATTTTATATTGAACATATATAATTTTTCTTTTTTCAAAAAAAAAAATAAAAAAATAAAAGGGACCCGCTTGAATCGGACGGGTACGGACAAGACCCTAGGCCCAAATTCGGAGATCAACCCGAGTGCGGCCCAAAAACAGATAAAATTTCCCCAAAAGTCCGGGCCGGGTCAGGAAATGCCTAAGTCTATTCTTATGTAAGAATGAGCGAAGCATAGTTAGAAACCTGGATATAGAAGGTGGACCAACAGTAAGGCACATGAAACATGTCTTCCCAATAAGCAAGTAACTGCTCCTCCTCTTGTGGGGTGGCATTGTCGAGCCAAGTTTGGATACTTCCTTTAGCCTTGGCCTCAACTATCCGAACCCCAGCATCATTATACCTGACCGTCCACTCACCAGCGTCGTTCCTTACCAACCTCCCACAAATGGCGGGGAAATGGTTGAGCGTTTCGGCAAGGGACTCCCTTAGCATCTTAGCCATCTCCCCTTGCTTGAGAAGTGGGGGATTGTAATAGTAAACGGCTCGAATACGGTACTCTTCCATGAGCCTATCTAAGGGCGAGAGCTCGTGGGTTAGCCCCTCTCTCACGGTCCTAGTTGCTACTGCTGTCCTCTTGCATACGTATGCCATTTTCTCTTTTCCCATTTTTCTATATATTTATATTATTTAGCATATCATTTATGCATTATATAGTTTGAATTTTTATATGCCCGCTTTGTAGGGGAGAATGCAATTTTCATGCTATATGTCATAAGTACTGGTTTACTTGTTTTCAGCCGGTAGTTAGTTTGCCCCCACCAAGTCGTGATCATTTAATCTACCCCCAATTACTACACATTAATAAAAAAAAAATTAACTTAAAATAATATCAACTATCAACCTTCAACTCAAAATAATATCAACTTTGAAAATTATCGACAATAATACAAACTATCAACGTATTTATCAAAAATAATACACGGTATTTTTCCAGCGAACATTCCGATTCCGACGATGACGTGAAATAGACACCTATTTGTCCATATCATCAAATTAAATATGATAAGTTGGTGTGATGTGGATTTTTATAAAAAATCAAATATGTTTCATTTAAATAAAGCCCAAGAAATTTCTATGCCCAAATCGAATGACTTAATTTAAAATCAACCCATAATAATCTTTATTAATTTCTAACCTTAAATTTTGACCAACTTAATTGAACACAAATATTTTAAAATTGGAAATTTTCATTTTGATTCAGACAAATTAGGGTTTTGCTTATGTCCTTCAGGCTTCGACCCTTTGTTCGTCCAAATCGAATGTTCATCCCAATCGAAGATATTAGGACCTGAACTATAACACTTATTCGGATCTTTGAACTCATATAGACCCTCATCAGCGAAAATCTTGTTGATTTTAAATGTCTCGTAGCTGTTAAGGTTTTCTCTTGTTTACCCAAATTCGAAATGGAATCTTCAAAACCCGACAATTGTGGGAGAATCGGGCCTGAACCAGCTCCAAATCTTGCTCGGGAGTGTCAAACTCGCCGGCGCCGATCAATCCTCGGAGGACGAGCACCGTAAGAGCGAGGCAAAGGATTGTCGACTCTAGATCTGGGAACTCCGGCGATGACCCATGCAATGCTCCAAAATAAATTGAAATAATAGAAGTGAATCACCCAACTCTGCCCTGAGACTGGGAGGTTCTTTGCGACTAGTCCATACCGGTATACGGTGAGGTACATCGGATCCACTCCGTTTGGTATACGAGGACAAAGGCGAGGTTCGGGAGATCCTCGTGCCACAAAATAAGTTGAACTAATAGAAGTGAATCACCTAATTAAAGATAATGAAACGGTCTAAGTGTGAGCATGTTGCCTTGTTAAATTCCGCATTTATATGAGTTTGTGCTATATTATACTTCCTAATACTTTGAATAGTTAGCTAACGGACTTATACCGTCTTGTGATAGATTTACACTAGGGTAGGACAACTGTTGAGTGACCCGAAGTCGGTGGTCAGCCAAGTTTTCGTACGTGGTAGTCGGGAGATTGGGTTTCCTTTTTCTTTCTGACTAGAGTCGTTCCTTTTTCTTTGGATTCTAGTACTTGTAGTGTCGGGATGACTTTCGCTTCTATGCTTTTATGGCCACCATCCATGTTTTTAGATTTATTTGGTTTTCCCTATTTGTGCCTTGTAAAAGATCCGGTGAAGTTGTTGTCATTCTAGGGTTGGGACCCACTACGAGGTCCTAGCCTGTGACGCCCCGAGTTCTCAGAATTCAGGGTGTTACAACATGGTATCAAAGCCTAGGTTGACAATATTAATGACACTCGTAATCTACTAAAGGGCCGAATAAGTAAATAAACAGAACCTGCAAGGGATATGAACTTTCAAAAGGAATTTCGTTTTCAAATTCATGCATAGTCGGGTTGGGATAGTAAGTATGTGGGACCACCACCACTCCGCGGATCTCTAGAGCTTAGTATGATTTAGTTATCTTAGTTCTTAGTGAGTATCGATGTATTAATTGTAGTCTTACATACCTCGTGCAGATGACACGTTTTAGAGTAGTACCCTCTATAGGTCGAGGTCGAGACCGTCCACCTCTCATCCCTACCGGGCGTGGTAGGGGTGGTAGAGATATAGCAGTTAGGGGATGTGGTCTTAGAGGTAGACCTCCGGTTGTTGAGAGTATGGTTCCTGAGGTTGAGAAGGATGTCACTACAGTATCAGTGCCTCCCAAGGCACAGTCAACTTTTTTCTGGCCGCATAGAAATGGGGGCGACAGAGTTTAGGGAGTATGTCCAAAACGTGGTTAATGCGGCTAGGAGATGGGACAAGTTCCAAAGCCATCGATACCTAAGATGTAACACCCCGAATCCGCAGGACTCGAGGCGCTACTGGGCTAGGATCTCACAATGGATCCTGACCCTAGCCTGACAACAAGTTCACTGGATCTTACAACAAGACACATATAGATTAAAACCAAAACATAAAACTGTAATATATAAATCAAAAGGTTTATACAAGGTACCGCTGTGTACAATCAAAACATAAAATTGTACATAACACAAGGCCCCATATCCCACGTAATATCCTAGAGTACGGAGCCCTCAGTGGATCACCCACTCTGGATCACTCTGTAGCTCTTTTAACCTGCAAAGGATCTACAACACGGTATAAAACCGTTAGCTAACCATACACATATATATAGAAGATGCATAAGCATATACACAGTCAGGAAATCATAAACACATAATCATGTTGTCACACATTTACCCGGTTAATTATCTTTATATAGTCTAACACTCAAATAGTATAAATATCTACATATGAATATAGGTGACACGAGGAATATAATATCCTCGCCTCTAGGTTCAATAGCCAGCTGGAGTGGTGCCTGGCACACCTCCCCGTGTACCCTATGGGAATGGAGAGTGCCCGAACAGTTTACCAGATCTGGCCAACCTACAGAGAACCTCCCAGACTCCCAGCGGGATGAAAGGACAAGTTGTCACATCCCTACAATGGGAAGTCACTAAACCATAGGTCGGTTATCATCACAACGCATGCTATCAAGCATATATCACACACCACTCATGCATACATCCAATATAAGGATGGTAGCTAAGTAAGTTCTATGGTCACCTCAACCTTGAAGTACTCTCAATCCGATCAACTCCAAACTGGAGGACAGCACTGCCTAAAACAAGGCATAACGAGATATCACATCTCCTATCAATCAAAGGGGTCACACCTAGACCCAAGGGATCCATAAGGATCATATCCAACTCATAACCTCGATAAACAACTAAACCTCAAAGCCGTAACCGGCATAAAACGATATCATACTCATCATCATTCTAAATAGCTTGACCCTTGCCTAAGACCTGAGCTTTCAGGCTTCGAGCTCTGATCGTTAATCAGTGAATGAGGGAATTATGACAAAGTGAATCAACTATCATCAAATACGTACCTAGCATGCTACTAACCCGATCATACTAGGAAAGGAAAGGATCCATACTACTATAGTAGATCCTGCACAATACGCACCTGCGTGACAGGAAAGACGCAAGGGCGGAAAGGCAGCAGGCGCAAGAGCGAAGGCACGTTGGCGCGGGCGCTGTGACCGTGGCCGCAGGGGCGGCGGCTTCCGGGCGCGGGTGCGGTGATAAGGTCCCGCGGGGGGCGGCGACGCTGAGGCACAGGGGAGGTGACGTTGCAGAACGTAACCTTCCGACTTCTCTTCCACTCTTCACGTGATCAAATCACGTCTTCTTCATTCCATAGCCAAACACATACATATACATACACATTCCACTATCAATACACATCCAAACACATCCAATCCTAAGCTAAGTAAGAGGAATTCAAGAAAGGAAGAAGAGAAGAAGAAGATGACTTACCACAACTGTGTTCCTAGGCAGCAAGGAAGAAACAAAGCCACACTCTCAGCTGGCTCCCAAGCTCAGCAACACATCACACATCATCAACCACCAAAAGCCACACACACAACTCTTTCAAACTCAAGGAAAACTCAAGCATAAGATCACGGACAAGGAAAAGAGAGAAGAAGAACGTGAAGAAGTTGGAAAGGAAGTGAGAAACCCTTAATCAAAAGCCAAGGACGAGACTTAATAAGGAAGGAAGGAAAGGTAAAGCATGGTCCAACCGGTCAATAAAGCCGGATGCAGCCGCAAGAAACCGCAGGGGCGGAAAACAGAGCTAGCCGCAGGGGCGGCCCTCTGGACCCGTAGGGGCGGCTACTTGGCTCAGCTCCAAAGACTAAGGCTCTTACATAAGAGGTCTATCGCGGTGCCACAAAGAGTGACCCTGTGCAGGCAGTAGCAGATAGAGTTGTTGGGATGGACATGGCTCGAGATGATCCGCGTGAACCTGCGCTTGATGCGTGGTTGAAAACTTTCAACCATATGCGAGTACATCCCTTTGATGGGAAGCTGAGATTGGAGGTGGAGCACTGGTTAAGCCACGTTCAGACTGCCTTGGAGTCGATTTGTTTCCCTGAGGATCGATGAGTTTATTTAGTACATACTTTGTTTAGAGATTAGACACATTACTGGTGGAGGACCGTCCGTAGTAGAGTTATAGGGTTTGTGCATATAAGGATTTTGATTAGGGAGAATTTATGTCCAGCTACACTAAGGAGAGAGAAATTACAAGATTTTTTTGAGGCTCGGTATGAGGATGTCCCGACCTTTGAGGCGATCAGGAAGTTCAAAGAGGATTTAGCCTTACTTGAGCCTACTACCCCTCCTTCAGATAAACATGTCTATCTATTTTTGAGGAGGTTAAGAGATGATACTTGTTCCTACCTTGCGGGGTTTCGTTGTGAGTTGTTGCTCGACTATTAGGATAAGACCTCTACATATGAGAGAGACAAATATGGGACTAGGAGAGTTAGTTAGTTTGGTGGGCCCGAGAAGAGGTAGAGGAAAAAGACACGCCGGCTTGGGTGCAAGACCACCTAGTCATGGCCGAGGCCCAACTCGATTAGGGGCCGCATAGCTTTTCACCTAGGGCACATGCTCTAGTAGGAGAGGGACGATGCCAAAATTGTGGAAGTTATGATCACCTCCGGGCGAACTCCAAGAAGTCTTTGGTGACTTGTTTTATTGCGTTCGTCCCGGACATAGAGCTACATTCTGTCGATATGGGAGATCTTCACCACCGTAGGGGTCTTCCTCATATGCTTAGGACAATGGACATAGAGCACCACAACATCGAGCACCGGGTCAGTAGCAGCATTATAAAGCCCCAGGACACCTTCCCCCAAAGGGCCGGACTCAAGGACAGGGCCGCGGTAGAGGTTGTGGTGCTCGAGCAGCTAACACTAGGGGATCACAGGCCAGGGTATTTAAGTTGAGGAGTGTTGACCAGCCGACCGCTCCTACGACTACATGTACTATTTGGATTGGAGGTGCACATGTTCGAGTTTTGTTTGATACGGGTGCCACCTACTATTTCATTTCCGATGCATGCGTAAATAAATTGATTGTCCTTAGTCACTGTAGAGGGAGTCCCTTTTGTGGTATGGCTACTAGATGATGGCAAGGTTAGTGGTTCTCGAGAGATTCATGATTGTCTAGTTTTCCTTGGGGATCGAGAGTGGTTAGTAGATTTCCTAGTTATGCACCTAGTGCATGAGGACGTCAACTTGGGGATGGACTGGATAATTAGGTACGGGGTAGTGTTGGATATAGGTAGGAGGACCGTAAGTATCACTTTAGGAGAGGGTCATGTACAAGTCTTCCGAGGGTGGGACCTCAGGAAATCTGAAGTTGTCATCAATGCAGTTAGAGCAGTCAAACTGGTTGGGTAGGGTTGCGATGCCTTCTAGTGTTATGCCATGAAGGAACAGAGGAGTCCAGAGTTGGATAAGATTCCGGTGGTATGCGAGTACAACAACATGTTCAGAGAGGATTTCCCCAACTTACCGGCCTCCACATAGGAGTGTCAATTTCAGTATTGAGTTGGAGCCCGGTACGAAACCGATCTCGAAGGCTCCATACTGTATGGCACCCATTGAGATTATGGAGCTCAAGAAGCAGTTAGAGGAGCTGACCGAGAAAGGATTCATCCGCCCGAGTGTGTCTCCATGGATGCCCCATTTTTGTTTGTGAGAAAGAAGGATGGATTGATGAGGTTGTGTATTGATTACCGGGAGCTAAACCAGGTGACCATCAATAACAAGTACTCCCTGCCCCTTATAAATGATTTGCTTGATCAGTTGCAAGGAACCGCAATGTTCTCTAGGATCGACTTGAGGTCAAGTTACCGCCAGTTGAGGGTGAGAGAGCAGGACATACCCAAGACAACCTTCCATACTCGGTATGGTCACTATGAGTTTGTAGTGATACCGTTCGGGCTCATGAATGCGCCTGTGTTCATGGAGTTGATGAATGGGATATTCATCGACTACTTAGATCAGTTTGTGGTGGTGTTTATTGATGACATTCTAGTGTATTCTCAAAGTAGGGAGGAGCATGCGGGACATCTGAAGACCGTTTTACAAGTTCTCCAAGATATTCTTAGACTTCTTACATGCCTTAAATATTACTTTTGTTGTAATTAAGGAACTTAGGGTAATACACGAATGGCACATGATGATACTATGGGATTATATTATTATTCCTTGCTCTATAAAGCTGGAATGTGAGGTTATAAATTGTTTTTATGACCCTGTATGTACTATTTTTATGTTGGAGTAATATTTTGTCCCTATATTTAATTGTTAATATTTCTCCTATGAGTATATACACCACTTATGTAATCTTTGTTGATCTTATAGGTGTAATACATGCATGGATGCCACCCTGGATGGACGTCAAGGATTCGTGAACGAATCCTTTTCAAGAAGGGGAGGATGATGCAGGAGCATCCCGAAGCTCAACGCCATCATCAAGCAATAGAAGAAAGCTAGAGCTAAGGATAGGAAGGGAGAAGACGGAGAGGAATCAAGTGATCATGTGGAGAGCTAGAAGGAAGCATTTGCATGGAAAGAGGTGATGAATCAATCTAGATGGATTGGTATGTGCAAATAATCGGATATATGCATTGGATATTGCAAATGGAAGTGCGATCACGTACGGGAAGAGACGACAACGACGTCCAAGATTTGTATGTAATTGGCCGAGATTTGCATGGAGATGCCTGAGATTCACGTGGAAGAGACGAAGCCATGCATGTCCATGCATGATCACATATGCATGGGCAATGAGGAGATGCCTAGTGAAGTTGTGTGTTTATGAGAGGAGTTGGACGAGTTTTGGGTTCTAGTTGGACATATTTTATTGGTTAAATTAGGCCTTATTTAGATCTTTTATTTCGGTCCATAATTGAACATCTTTTTTATCATCATGGGCTTGTTTTTATTTGTTTTTCTTTTGGCTTTCTAGGTTAGATTTTCAGTCCATAGTTTTGATCTTATCTTTTAGCAAACCCTAGTTCTTTTAGGAGACGTCCGACTACCTATATAAGGCACCCTTGGCTTAACGTTTTACTCACCTTTGAAATTAATAAAAACATTGATACTTTTCAAGGATTTTCTCTCTCGCGGAATCGAAAACGAATAGGTGGAATCCTGTTCATAGAGCGTGTGGAATCGCTTGGACTGTTTTGAGTTGTGTCACTTGAGTTGACATGTTGGTGCTCTCAATCAACTTCAGGCGACTTCTCGTGCTTTGGGTACTATCGCTTCCCTCTGCGTGAGATTATAGCGGAAGGGTTCTTTAATCATTCTTGGTTGTGTGATAGGGTCTTAGTTTTCCTAGTGCTTAAGGTTGCTTCAAGAGTTCGACCAGATCTATCCATCTACCGATCCTTCACCACCATCGGATCAATCATCCGTCATCTCCATCGTCAACCCTATGTTTTCACCATCATATTCATTCGAGTCTTGGTGTCGAAAGATCAGGCAACCACACGGCTGATCCCCGTATCAAGGATTTTTTTCCGGTTATTACAAGAAATGGGTGACGATGATCTATTTGATAATGTGGAAATCAATTACTTTGCATTTTCAAATTATCAAAGATGGCTTAGGACATTATTTCAATTCCGGTAACTATTGTACCTTATGAGTCGACTTTTAGCACCGGACATAGAGTTATAAGTGACAATCGATGTTCCTTGGTGACGTCACAATTGAAGAACTTCTTTGTTCATCAAATTAGTTTTGAGTTGAATGTCAAGCATGATATAAGTATTTCTCATTTTATTGTTTACTTTTTTAGTTATATGTTTCTTTCGTTACTTGTTTAATTTTGAATTTTGTTGCTAAACTATTCTTGGATACATTTTTTCATGTATGGTTTGAAGAAGACATCGTTTGGTGAAAGTCAACTAGATTTTCAGATATGGTTTGAAGAAAACATTGTTTGGTATCGTAATTTTTCCAATTATGAATTTTCTAGTTTTAAATTATGGCATGATGAATTTTTAATCATGCATTTTTGTTCTAAATTTTCGAATGTTATTATGATTTGTAGGTAGGTTTTAAAGAAGACATTATTCAGCGATGAATTTGATTTCTGAACATCCATTGCCTTTTCAACTTATGTTGTGGTTGAACACTTGAACATGCAATTTTGTATTTTGAACTTGGATGGGTACAACTTGTAGTACGTAATGTAATGCGGATTGCAACTGAAATATGTAGCTTATATTCCTCATATTTCATATTAGATATTTGAATTATTGAATGTGATGCAGGTTTAAAAAATTAAAGTAGAAACGAGTTCATGCTCAAACAAGTCTGAACGAGCCCGAGCTAGAGATGAATGATCACAAACGAGCCCGAGCTCGAACGAGATTGAGTTAATCTCGTCTAAAACGAGCTACACTAGCTCAAGCCCGACCTTTGATAATGGCTCCCAAGCCAAATCCAATCTAGATCCAAAACTCGTAATTTTTTTTATTCGATTAGTTCCAAAACGAGCTAATTTTAAACATATACGGGATCATATCAAACGACTCATATTACACCCCTAACAAAAAAATACCAAACCTCCTTGCAAATTTTTTTTGCTGCTATCAAATAAAAGTTAATCGATAGACGATTACAAAGTGCAAGTGTCTTATCATGATCACCTTTTTACTTTTTACATGAATTATTATTATTATTGAAAAAAGTAAGGTTAGTTGAACAAAAAGTGAGAACAAATACGAACATACTTGATATTACATATAATTTGTACCACTTCACACTTCCTTCATCAAACAATTCACTATTTCTAATCAACTTCTATGAATCAAATTCATGACGAAATATAATCATTTCATTCAAACCAAACAATGTTCTTTCATATACAAATTGTGTACAAAAACAAAAGGCGCAAATCATTCCTAAATTCATAATAAAATGGCGTGACTCGAATGAACAACTTTCTCGTGACGAGGTTAGAAGAATATTAATTTATCATTTACTAATAATTACTAATCATTTGAAATGTATGCATATTTTTTTTATATGGATCACTTTTCCCACCATATAAAAACTGACTTACATAGATTAAAAAAATTATTTCGAAAAATGATAAACTTAAGAAATACAATAAAAAATTGAAAAACTCCCTTGAATATAATTTGAACTAACATAAAATACGAGGACATTATCAACAATTTTCCTATATGCAATCTTTCTTTACACGTTGATTCACCTTAATATTATATACTTAACTTATAATTAAAAAATTAAATCAAAATATAATCAACTATCAACATTAAATTCAAAACGATACCAACTTTTAAAAATCACTAGTAGCGATAAAAAATTATTAATTTATTTATCAAAAATAAAATGCGTTGTTTTTTTTTCAGAAAAAAACAACATCCAAAGATAATGCTGCAACCAATTTTGTACATGTCATTAAAAATAGAATTAGGTATGTTGTTGATTTTATTTAAAAATTTATTTATTGTTATTTTATATGTTAAAAATACTATATAAAGTAAGATTTATTTTAATTTTGCAATTATTTTAATAAAATTCTATTATTGGGGGGAAATAATCAATATTTTTTTAATTAGTGGTTAGAAATTACTTGCAGCGATATTTTATAATTAGAAGTTAAAAAAACAAAAGATAAAAACTACTTGCATCGATAAAAAAATACTCGAAACAAAAACTAAATATTCTTATATAGTCTCCAATTAAAAAGAAATTCCATTTTTGTAAATAAATAATTTTTTTATGTTAGATAGATATGAAAAAAAATAAAATTTTACTTATTTTAGATCATTACAATTATTAGATGATATGGGTTTATTTTTTAATACTGTTAATCCTATTTTTTTAGCAAAAAATTAGGTCTGTAAAAATAATTCTTTACATAAAATATATATGAAAAAAAAATCAATTTAGGTCTTTAATTAATTTAGTTCTTTACAAATATTATATGATACGTGATCCACGTCATCATCAGAGTCATTTTTTAAAATTTTTTATACCGAAAACCAAGTCATAATAATTTAGAAATTACGTCGATAATTTGTTTTGTTTCCGGTAATTTAGAATGCTTGTACTATTTTGAGTTTAATTTCAATAATTGATATTATTTTGGTTGATGTTTCTTAATCTTAATATTAAATTTATATTTTAATTATATATTATTATAGATTGATGATTTTTTTGTGATAAGAGTATTATTCAGTAAACTTATATATAAAAAAATAAAATAATAATCTTCTTACGAGATGGATTTCGATGTTTAGCATGAAGTTATATAAATTATAAATATATAAAATTTAGCTAATCATTGATGATTGAAAATAATTGTTTTGGGCCTTTTATAAAACCAATTAAGAAGTAGGCCTCTCTATTTTCCTGTAAAAATTTTAAATCTAAAAATAATTAATTGTGGGGACATAATTAAAAATCGTAAAGATTATAACCCTAGTGCTTTCCTAAATAGATTTCGTAAACCCTAAAAGCCATACACTAAATTGAAACCGCCAAAGTCGTCACCAAATTCAAACAGTTACCGGTGGTAAACCCTCGAGCTTTGTCGGAGAAGACGGTCAGCCGCAAACCCGACCCATATCTGGTGAGAACCGCCGCCATGTATGGGTTTCATATCTGTTCAATTTTCTAGGGTTTCATATATGCTTTTCTTTGTTTCAGATCTGCTCTTCTTTGTTTGGTTTCAGATCTGTTCAAAAAAATTTCCATTATTTATGTCAAGGTTCGGGAGGAGTTATTCAACTTCATGTCGCCGTCGTGTTCGAAACCAAAATCGTCGGAGCAAGTCCGGAACGTCGCCGTCATGTTCGAATCCTAGCCGAGCAATGCCGGATTTGTTCTTCTACGAACCCTAAACGAGCCGTTCTTCTTCGGACCGAGCAAGGGCGGATATGTTCTTCTTGAAACATTGACCTTCACAATTGTTGATGAATTAAGAGAAATTGAGAAATTTTGTGAAATTATAAAAAAGATACATATTTTATATTTATGTAAATCTAGGCTTGTGTAAATCTAGGCTGGTGTAAATCGAGGCATTGTGTAAATCTTGTGCAAATGATACGACTTGTGTAAGTGGAGACAACGGTTTGTGCAGATATATATGTTATATGTAAATCGAGACGACTTGTGTAACTCGTTGTGTAACTCGAAAGAGGAATTGTGTAATTACAATTTTTTGTAAAATTAAACATTATTTTTGTGTATCACTAGTTTGTGTAGGTAGACAGTAAATATAACTTTAAAAAAATAACAATAAATTACCAACTTAAATTAGTCTAGCTTGTATAAGATCTGTTATACAAAGTTCGAAACTCATTAACTACAAGATTTCTATTTTAGACGTGTTTTGTGTAGCTTGATTTGGGCCCGTGCTTTATTAAATAGATTGGATTTGGGCTTCTTAAAATTAAAATTATCAATTAACCCCATCAATTAATTTTATAAATAAATAATAGAAGTCTAATTTATTATTCAAGTTAATTAAGTTCCTTAATATTACACAAGTTAAAAAAAAAAAAGTCTATTTACCTATTTCTTCCAAAATAATGGTTTGTTTTTCCAATTACTAGCATTTGTATTTCCTGTTTTTGTTCGAAAGCATTTCTGGGTTGGCGTAGTTTTGTTCAAATTCCAATAACTTCAAAAATAAAGTAATACTCCATAATTAAAGGTCTCATGAGAAAAAAAATAAAAGAAAAGAACTGACGTGATAAGAAGGGGCCGACAATCTCTAATTTATCCAAATCGCTAACTTTAAATACCATTTACTTAATGCGTCTTCCAATCATATTTTGGGAAAAGTGTTTCATCGGGGTTTTAAGAAAATAATTAAACATTTATAGAATTTTTTTTTGTTTTTTATGTGTGTAAGGCAAAACCAATTTTTTTTAAAATAATTTAAATTGGTAAGGTGGATTTTGCGTTCCCACCAATTATTATTTTTGCTTTTGCGTAGTTATTTTGATAGAGTTTAATAAAATATAAAAATGTAGTTATTTGTTTAATGGGCGGATATTTGTAGTTTTTTTAATACAAGGTAAGGGATATATGAGAGTCAGTTTCTAGAAATCAATCGTCTAACCGTCTTAAATCATCCTTGCGGATGAGGTCTTTAACGTCGCCTAGTAGGTTGAGTGGTGTTCATGTCTTGCGAGTCTATTAGCAACATTGTTGATTTCTCTATAGATGTGACGGATACTGAATTGGTTGAATCTCGAGATGGAGGACGTGATGTCCGAGATGATCATATCAAACTACCATGGAGGCTTCTATATCTGGTTGATCGATTTGATGAGAAACAAGTTATCTCCTTCAATCTCTATGGAGGCAAGACCTATACTTATGGCCTTTTGAAGGCCCTCTTGAAGAGCAAGAGCTTATGCCTCTAGAACGGAGTCAACATTGCATCTCCACCTTGCAACCATAAGAGCAACCATTTTGTTTCGGATTATGAAACCATAGACATATTGGCTATGTGAGTTCATGAGCATCAAAGTTTAGTTTAGCAAAATCTTCTTTGGGTCTTTGCCATTTGATAGTTTTCGTTTTTCTTCTAGTTTGAGGTTGCTTAGTCTTCTAATTAGTTATGTTTCTTTTAGACATTTCCTAGTCATTTACTTGTTTTATAGCAATTTGTTTCATGTTTGACGGTGCTAATTTTTTCTTGTTGAAAATGATTTGATTCCTAGCTAGCCATATGTTTTACCCCATCATTACTATCAATCTTAGTTCTATTGGGGAAGAGTTCTCTTTTAACATCGATAGGATGTCTATAGTGCTCTAGTCAACAAGGACCTGGTTATTCATAATGAATGATATTTTTGCATTATCAATAGTTTGGTGTGTGCTTGGGCACGAGAAGAAGAGATGCTTAGCGCTTTCTATGTGGTGGTTACAAAATTCATAGTACATTACAACTGAATTTTTTTGTTTATCAAGGTTTTCTTTTGTTGGTACACCATCCAGGGCCATCTTCCAAAGGAAGTTTTTGGCTTTGG
Source organism: Fagopyrum tataricum (assembly GCA_002319775.1). Taxonomy (NCBI): domain Eukaryota; kingdom Viridiplantae; phylum Streptophyta; class Magnoliopsida; order Caryophyllales; family Polygonaceae; genus Fagopyrum; species Fagopyrum tataricum. The sequence goes on along the minus strand of CM008280.1, from coordinate 39,093,036 downwards.
GCATGATTTTTATCTCCCATATCCATGATATGTCTACAGATACACTTTCTTTCCGCTTTTGGATCATTTTCATCGCATATTTTGTGGAGCACCATCCATCATCGTTCTTAGACCAAAATATTTTGTCTCTTATAACATTGTTCGGGAGATTGTAATTTGTAATTTTGTCAACAATATCATTTGGTAGGGTGGTGCGTAGTTGATCTATCTGATTCAGGTCCCATTTATTTCAAAAGATGTAGGAAGCCACTAATGTTGTGGGTTTAACTAGGCCTTTCTCTAGTACTAGTTCATGTAATGGTTTATCAATAACCCATCTATCTTTCGATAATTTTATCGTGTTTTCGTCCTCCAAACACCATCTTAGTTCCTTATCAAACTCTTCTCGTAATTTAACTAATTTATTCCATTGTTATGAGCCATTATTTCCATATTTGTAGTTCCATAGGAATTCCCCTCTTAGGTATTTTTTTTCCTATTATTTTAACCCATATGTTTTCTAGTTTTGCCACAAGCTTCCATAGGAGCTTTATTTGTAGCGCTTTGTTCATATCTTCAGCTCTCCTTATTCTTGTACCTCCTAGAGACCTTGGTTTACAGACTTTGTCCCCGTTGATAAATGGGTAGTAATTAGGTCCCTTCTTCTAGTAGAACTGTTTAGTAATCATGTCTAGTTCGTTGTTGATACTTGTAGGAAGCAAGAAAGCTTGCATAAGGTAGCTAGGTTTGGCGTCAAGATTTGCTTTTAATAACGTGGCTCTTCCTTCTGGCGAAATGGAGGATGCTTTTCACCTTGTAAGTTGTTGTTTTGATTTTTGGATAACCGAGTAAAAGATATCCTTGTTTACTCTTCTATTAATAATAGGACAACCAAGGTACTATTCTAGGTTGGTAGAAGTAGATATGCCTTGGTGCGCTTGAATCCTTCTTTTGTTACTTGCTTCCGTTGTTGCCTTCGTAAAAGTAATGATATCATCCGCAAATGCTAGGAACGGAACAATAGATACATTTCTTGATACGGGAAATCCAATAGATTTTAGGTTTTCTCTACTCAGTTTTTGTATAATTCTTAGTACTTCTACTCCTAAATTGAAAAAGAGTGGTGATAGTGGATCACCTTGGTGAAGTCCTCTTTGTGGAAATAATATAGTTGTTGGTGAGTCATTTATTAATATAGAGTAGGATATAGTTGTTACACAATCATTGATCTAGTTTCTGAATTTTTCATGGAATCCAATTTTTTTTAGAACAGACGTAAGGAAGTTCCATTCAAATTTGTCATATGCTTTCTCCATATCTAGTTTTAGTGCCATGAATCCTTCTTTTCCTTTTTTTTTTGCTCTAAGCTCGTGGAAGATTTCATGTGCAATGAAGACATTATCACAAATTGCTCTAATTTTGGTAAAGACACGTTGGAAGGGGTGTATCAGTTTTGGCAGAACTGAACTCAGTCTCTTTGGCATAATTTTGACAATAATTTTATAAATTGTCGAGCATAGCTTATTGGTCTATAGTTGGAAGTGTTTAACGGATTATCCACTTATGGTAGGAGGGTAATGAATGTGTGGTTTAGTCGTTTGAGGATTTTTCCAATTCTATCGAAAATTTGTACTACTCTGATAACTGTGGGCCCAACAATGTGTCAATATTATAGGTAAAAACCAACTGACATACCATCGGGGCCCGGTGATTTATCACTCTCAATATCAAAAAGGGCATTTTTATTATTCTAGTGGAGAAGGACTTTGTTAGTTCTAAGTTCTTATTTTCTGTTATTTGTGGTTGAATGACTCCTAGCAGTTTATGTATTTTATGTTGGTCTATCACATAGGCTAAAAACCGGGATTTCTAGTCTTTTAGGAACTCCTCATTTATTTCATTATCTCTGGACAATATTGTACCATCGTTTCTAGTTATTGTAGTTATAATTTTCTTATTTCTTCTACCCGTGGCTTTTCTATGGTGAAATTTTGTGTTTATATCCGTCAGGTGTAGGTTAGTTGACTTTCTCTTTGCATCCAGTATTTACTTACCTAATCCAAGATACATTCTCGTTTCTTATTTCGTCTATTTATTTCGTCCTTTAGTTGTTGGTTAAATGATGTATGTAACTACTTTTATAGTAATTATATTTGGGCGTAAACAATATTTAATTGTTTATTGATATTTCCAAATTTGTCACGACTCTACTGTTTTAGCTTTTGTTTGAGGAGATTTGTTTTTCTAACGAGGTTAAACATATGCATTCTTGGGATTCGCATTCTCTACGTTTGAATCACCGGTTGTTCACAATCTTGTTGTTGTAACCACGTAGATTCGAATCTAAACGGCTTATTTTTAAATTTTGACAATGTATTATGTAAGTTAACGGAGATCATACAATGACCCGACGTAGTGAAAGCATGGTTTCGGGTGTGAATACCGGGGTATTCTTAGATGATTTCTAGATTCGACATGATTCTATCCAACTTTTCGTATGTGTTATCATTTCTGTTTCTTCATTTTTTCCATGTGAATTCGTTACCTTTAGTAGGTAGGTTAGTGAGATTGCATTGGTCAATAAATCGATGTAGTTTGTCAAGTCTTTTATTTGCTATTGGTGCCCCCCCTTTCTTATTAAATGGTTCCACTAAATCATTATAGTCTCCAATGATTAGGCTTGGTTTTCTTGAGGAAATGATCTCACTTGTTAGTTGAGTCTATAATTCGTTTTTCTTTTGATTATTAGGTGGTGCATATATACAGTAGATGTTTGTTTCAAAGGATGTCAATAGATTTTTGTTATTTAGTATCATGTATCTTTCTTGTGATTTGATTATCTTGATTATTTCACCTTGTAGTTAGTATTTCTTCCAGAGGATACATAGCCCACTAGATAAGCCACTAGTTGGGACAAAAACCATTTTGTCAAAACCTGCATTTTTCCAACAGTTTTAGTCAGGTACGACGCTTATTTTAGTTTCAGCTAACATAATTAGTTGGATATTTTTGTTTTACATGCTAGTTTGATATCAATCCAAAAATTCTTCTTTCGCACTCCTCTACAGTTCCAAAACGCGATATTCATTTATAACTTAAATTTATGTGGGGAGATTTTTGTCCCATCTTTCTGACCTTGTTGGTGAATTGTGTATCTTTGTGATGAATTTTCCTGATAATAGTTACTTTATTTTGACTTTTCGGCCAACAATTTCGTATTTTTAGTTTATAGATGGTTTTTTTCATTTGTTTCCAATTTCTCGTCGTACCAATTCCTTCTATTCCTCTCTAGGTTTCGTTTTTTTCCCCTTTGTGCTCATTTGTCCATTCACCAGACGATAACATGGTCGTTTCTATAGCTTCTACTTGGTCTTCTTGATAAGAATTCAAGAAAGTTAGTAGTATTTATCGGCTTTGCACTCTTCTCGTTGTTTGGTCTTGATTATTCGTCTTATTGAAAATTTTATTTGACGAGATATCGTTTTGTGTAATTTATCAGTTTTATATATTAGAGGGGGTTTGTTGGATAAACATTGTGATGTTCGACCTGTTTGCATGAGGGGTTCTCGTGGTCTATCATATGACTATTACATAAAAAGTGAGGATACTTGAAATATGTAATTATGATTACATAAAATTTTTCCTTACAGGCAATTTTTTCAGGCTTTTTACGATACACTCGAGATAACTCCGTCCAACTTTGTTGTTCATATTTAGTCTTCATTGTTTTTTTCCCCTGTTCAGGGTGATTCTTCTTTGATTAGTTTTGTTGTTTCTCCTAGATTTGATCAGATCCGTATGTTCTGCCGGTCCTGGAGTTTTTCCATAGGTACTTGCATAGATGAATTAGAATAGGTGTTAGTCATCAAGAAACAACAAAGCGCATGACATAGCTTATGCCATGTTAAGATTGGTCTGCCTTTACTGCCAATGTCAAATAGTAGAGTGCCGAGGTTAGAGAGTCGATTATGAGCACTCCTAGGGGTACATAATCTACAATAGGAGCAAAGAAAAAAATGCCAACAGATTGATGCAGCAGATCGACATGAATAGATAAATAGACATCATACACATCTGTAAAATTCTAAAAGATTTATAGAGTATTAACGCGAGAACAATCCATCAAGCTATCACAATGACCCTGTAGATTGTTAGTTCCGCGTTGGTCTGGGAATAAGGGTATACCTTAGTTGCGCGGCTTGCGCCCCAAAAAATTGAGGTCTTTTTTTGTGATTGTAATCAATTTATTCCTGCAAAAAACACAATAGTGTAGACCAACATAGTAGTGCAAGATACAAATCTAGAAAATATATGGCAAAAGGTCAACATTCAAAATGCACAATGCAAATTCAACCTCAAAAGTATCATTATAATTGAAAATTCGAAGGCACATCTTTGTAATAAAATTCGAGGGTATAAAATTAATCTTGTTCTATACCGGAAGGGTGATAAGCAACCTTCCAGCTTTCTCTAAGCAATCTCCATAGGAGACTAATTTTTCAAAAAAGATAACAATTTTCCGAAAACACAAAAGCATCCAACACCATTTTAGATTGGGATCCTACTTCAGTAATCGTGGGTCAGTAAAACTTCTGTTTCTTGGTACCCTTCAACATGGATGAAGCTGAGTCTTCAATCTCCTTGCCTCTTGGTTCTCCTCCATGACGTCCATTAGCTTGTTAACCGTGATGTTTGTTTTGGTTGAGTGGAATGAATTTTCTAAGACAACAATCCTCAGCTCTTCAGGAATATTATCATCCTTGAAAAGAAAAACTGTGAACTGATAGTTGGAATCTCTGAGTTTTCATCTTCTTCATTGAGAATTTTCAATGTTTTTAGTTTTGTATTTGACATCTTCATCCTCAAGTATAAGGACAACAATAGGTTCATGATTAGTCTGCTTCTTCTCCATTTTAACATCATGAGAGAGGTTTCCCTCAGCTTGGTCATCATTGGAATCCGGTCATTTCTCTTGTCCTCGTTATTCCTTCTTTTGTTGCCTTAAGGGGCTCATCTCCATTTTCATTTGTTGATGCACTAGTGTCATTGTTACCCTTATTCTCCACAGCTTGGTGTGTGCTTTTCATGGAGCTTAAGGACGAGTCATCACCCTTAGAGCTTGCTAAGCCACTTAGGGGACATATATAGTCTAATTACATACTTATCTATGGCTTGCTTACCTTTTCTCTTTTCCTTATTGCCCACCTATTGCCAATCTTTCCCCACTTTTTCTTTATTCTCTCTCAGTTTGGTTTCATTAGCTTCTTTAGTTTTTCTAGGGCTTTTGGTTCTAAAACACCTCATGGGACAATCATCATAAGTTTGGTATTTGTAAGCACAAAACCCGAACCCCTTTGAGAAATCCTCGTACCACATCGGGAATTCCTTAATTTCTTTGTTATCCGGAATTCAGACAACCTTCTTCCTCTCTCCCGCCACATCATAATTGATGTAGATTCAAGTGAAGTTCACATCTTTTTATTTTTTAGAAAAAGAATCTAATTTAAGGAAATTTTCCACCCCATTTTTTCTTTATAATAAGTCTAATGGCTTCTATATTCAGATACTCAGGAGAGATTTGAGGAATTCTCACCCAAAGATATGCAAATGTATTGTTCCTAGTAAATGTGTTAAAATTTGGTTTTCATGGTTTTAAAATGACCAAATGGTCATATATACGGTAAGGCCTAGCCTCCCATATAGTTTTTAGGTCCAGGGAGTTAGAGAAAGTTTCTTCAAACCAAAAGTTAGGTTTAGCAGTGACTCTCACCTCACCTTTGATGTTTTTCAATTCATGGAGTATCTTGCTTTTGACCTTAGCTATTTCCATGGATTTCCTAGGATGTAGCCCATCAGAGACGAATTCTCCTATTTTTGAAAGTCTTTTTTCACCTTTGCTACGCAGTTCAGGTAGTATTCTAAGTCAGCAACGTCAAAAGAGTTGCCTTTGTTCTCCATTTTTTAGTTGATTTCGTTGTTTTTTTGTTGTTGTTCAGTAGCTTCTATAACACCCCAAATCCGTAGGACTCGGGGTGCTACTAGGCTAGGATCTCACAATGGATCCTGACCCTAGCCTGACAACAAGTTCACTAGATCTTACAACAAGGCACAAATAGATTAAAACGAAAACATCAAACTGTATATATATATATATATATATCAAAAGGTAAACAAGGTACCACTGAGTACAATCAAAACATATATCTGTACATACAAAATCCCCATAACCCTCGAATAACCCTAGTGTACGGAGCCCTCAGCGGATCACCCCCTCTGAATCACTCTGCAAGTCTCCTAACCTACAAAGGATCTACAACACGGTATAAAACCGTTAGCTAACCATACACATATATATAGATAATGCATAAGCACAAACACAAATCAGGGAATCATAAACACATAATCATGCTGTCACACATTTACCCGGTTTATTATCTTTATAAAGTCCAACACTCAAATCGTATATATATGAATATGAATATATGTGAGATGAGGAATATATAATCCTCGCCTCTGGGTCCAATAGCCAGCTGGAGTGGTGCCTAGAACACCTCCCCGTATACCCTATGGGAATGGAGAGCAGACGAACCGTTTACCAAATCTGACCTGCCTACAGAGAACCTCCCAGACTCCCAACGGGATGAAAGGGCAAGTTATCACGGCCCTACAATGGACAATCACTATACCATAGGTCGGTAATAATCAACATCGCATGCTATCAAGCATATATCACACACCACTCATGCATACATTCAATATAGGGATGGTAGCTAAGTAAGTCCTATGGACTTACCTCAACTTCAAAGTACTCTCAACACGATCAACTCCAATGTGGAGGACAACACTGCCTAATAACAAGGCATAAAGAGATATCAAATCTCCTATCAATCAAAGGGGTCACACCTAGACCCAAGGGATCCATAAGGATCATATCCAACTTATAAACCTCGATAATCTACTAAACCTCAAAGCCATAACCGGCATATATCGATATCATAATCATCATCATTCTATCCTCATACACATACCTAACATGCTACTAACCCGCTCATACTAGGAAAGGAAAGGATCTACACTACTATAGATAGATCATGTACAAGACGCACTTGCATGACAAGAGGGACGTAGGGGCGAAGCAAAGGCAACCGCAGGCGCGACGACACACTAGCGCAGACGCGGTGACCGTGGCCGCAGGGGCGGTGGCTCTCTAGCGTGGGTGCGGTGACAAGGTCCCGCAAGGGCGGCGGCTCACTGGCGCGGGGGCGGCGACAGTGCAAAACGTGATTCCCCGACTTCTCTTCGACTTTTCACGTGATGAATTCACGTCTTCACCATTCCACAGCCAAACACATACATATATATACACATTCCCATATCAAAACGTGCCTAGCACATCTAATCCTAAGCTAAGGAGAAGAGAAAGAAAGAAGAAAGAAAGAAAGAAGAAGAGAAGAGGAGACTTACCACTACTGTGGTCCTAGGCAGAAAGGAAAGATCAACACAACTCCTTCAGCTGGCTCCCAAGCTCAGCCACAACACCCAACATCATCATCAACAACAAAGCCACACAACTTCCTTGCCAAAATTCAAGGAAACACTCAAGAAGAGATCAAAGGAGAAAGAAGGAGGAAGAAGAACGTGAGGGCAACTGGGGAAGATGAAGAATGAAAAAACCCTTCATCCTAAGGTAAGGAAAGGTTAAAGAGGAAAGAAAGTAAAGCATGGTCCAACGGTCAACAAAGCCGGCTGCAGCCACAGGAAACCGCAGGGGCGGAACACAGGCTCAGCCGCAGGGGCGGCCCTCTGGACCCGCAAGGGCGGTACCCTGGCTCAGCTCCAAAAGACTAAGACTTTTACAGCTTCCTTGGCTTCATCGGTCATCTTGGCGTCACTTCAGCCCTTGCAAAATGCTTTCTTGAAAGAGGCCTTTTTCTTTCTCATTTTAGCTTTAGAAAATTTGGGAAGAAGTTTGACAAAGGGGAGAGGATAAAATAGATTCAAGAGAGTGTGTGAGTTTCTTATAGTCCATGCCTATTATATAAGCTCCGTTGATAGTTGTAATTTGTATATTGTGAGATGATTTCTCTATTTTTTCTATAACTGGTTTGTAGGGTTCCTACTCCAGTTAGAACTAGCAGCATAATACAATGTAAATAAGAGTGTGCAATGGGTAGTTTAGGGGTTAGAGATGGGAAAGTTGGTATACCTTTTCGGACAAAGTTTTGAAATGATCCATTCGCCTAAATTCATTGTATGTGAGTCTCGAGTGTCGAATCCCTTCCTAGTGCCCTGTTGGACGTGTTGCTTCTACTCTCCCTCATAACTTCCTTGCCCTTCTCACTCTCCGAGATACCCAAGATATAAGAACAAGCTCCTATGCGCCAAAAACATAGATTTTTTTTTGTTGCAATCGAGATCACAGAGGTATCCTGGCCAAGGCAAGCAGTTCTTCCTTGACCAAGTCTTTTCCTTTCTGTTTAAGTTGTCCATTGCTCTCCATTATCACCCTCTTGCCGACCTTCTTTTTCCTCTTCTTCCTTTTAGGTTTCTTCTTTTGGATTTTCAACCTTGTCGTATGCCCTAGTTTATGGCCTTCCACAGTTCGCCTAGTTACGTTTGAGATGTGTGTTCGCTTTCTACTTGCGGGTGTAGAAGCATCTTTTCTTTCTGATCTGAGCCCACTCCCCTTTCCATTCCTACGCTTCCTCCTTGCGAAACAACTACTATGCTTGTAGTTGTTTCTTTACGTAGTTCTTTTTTTAATTAGTCGATTCCATTTCTTTTTACAATTCGTTCCTTGTAGTTTTATGTCCCAAAATCAACACACGGTTAATATTTTGTAAAATGATAGTAATTTGAAGCACCAAACATCATTGGTGGCTCGAGGAGTCATCTAGAGCGACAAACGACTAGGTCGTCACCAGTGACGGAGACAAGGGGGTAAAGGGGGACTGCGCCCCGGCTTCCAGCGAGATTATTACTACTTAGGGGGTATGATTCATATTGTTTTACTGGCTCATCTGCTAGATAGAGGGAAAAAGGTACTTGGAGTGAAAGGGTCTAATCCTAGGAGTAGCAAAACGTGTCTTTTATATATTTTTTAATTTCTTTTATTACATTATTAACTATTAATTAAATTATATATACAGTGGTGGTTGATGAATTATTTTATTTGAAATTATATTGTATTGATTATGTTAGATTTTAGTGTTTGATTTAGTATTTTTTTAATTAATTTATAGATTTTAGTGTTTAATTTTGAACTTAATATGCGAAATGTCATATACGATTTTTTTTGCCCTCCCCCTAAAAAATAATTTCTTGGCTCCACCACTGGTCTTCACGAAGGAGAATTTGTGGACACTGACCAACAAAGAGCATCCCCTTAGATGAATTCTTCAATAACATGGAACTCACTAGCAAGAGCGGTAGAGGACAACTAGCTAAGAGCATCAACCACCTTGTTGACTTCCCTAAAGACATCCTTGATGCGGACTTCCTCGAAAGAATGAAGATAAAGAAGTATATCTCCAATAAGAATCTCAATTTCCCAAGGTGGTTTCCAAATGTCTACGAGACAGTTGATAATATGGAGATTATCTCCTTCAATTTCAATTTTTCGACTTCCTTGGTCTTTGGATAGATAAGCCCTTAGACATCCTTTTCTCACACTCTCTTTTTGTTAGACAGTGAATATCAAGAGAGTCCCGTGTTCTTTTATATGTAAAGGGAATATACCTTGAGGGTACAATGGTCAAATAACATAATTACAATTAATAACCCTAATATAACCCTAAGCATATTATCTCTAACATCCTCCCTCAGACGATGACGGAGACAAAGACTAAAGCGAAACTTTGTAAAAAGAGGTGTGGCGAGACCCTTGGTGAATATGTCGACTTACTAATGAGCGGATGGTACATGAAGTACCGTAACTTGTCCTAATTCAACCTTTTCACGAACAAATTGATTGTCAATTAAGCTCCACATATTTAATGCGTTGATGTACACATGATTAAAAGATAAATATACATCAAAAACATTGTCACAATAGACTAGAGTTGCCTTGGGAACATAAAGACACAATTCACATAATAGAGAACAAAGCCATCATGTCTCAACAACTACATTGGCAGCACCTCGGTACTCGGCCTTATCACTAGATCAAGAGACAGTTGCCTGATGTTTGGAGGACCGTGACACAATGTTATCTTTAATGTATACAAACTTGTCCAGTCGGCGTTGGAGTAGGAAATGAGTGAGCCTAAAGAGGATGGGCGTATGGTCAGTACTCCAAATCGAACAATGTCCTTAATGTATCGCAAAATACGTTTGAGAGCATGTGGATGATCCTCCCTAGGGTCATGCATATGTAAACAAATCTTTTGAGCAACATAGGCAATGTCAGGTCTAGTAAATGTCAGGTACTAAAAGGCACATGCAAGACTTCGATACGCCGTCAGATCGGACACAGGCGCGGTATTGGTGGCGCTGAGCTTGGTCTTGTTGTCTATTGGTGTGGTAGTTGGTTCACATTTCGTCATCCTTACCTTTTGTAAAATTTCCATGAAATACTTACTTTGGTGAAGGAATAAACTAGATGAATATCAGAGTGCAAAAATTCCCAAAAAATAATGAAGACTGCCCAAGTCTATCATGGAAAATTCGGAGCTCAAGAAAATCATCATTGATTTGAGTAGAGTGTTAGAGGAAGTCGTTAACACAATATCGTCAACATACAACAACAAATAGACCGTCCCTGCGAGCCCTTGATAAACAAACAAAGATTGATCAACTTGACAACTTTTGAAATTTATATTGTGGAAGTAAGTTACAAACCGTTGGTTCCAAGTCCTAGGAGTCTGCTTGAGACCAAACACCAAAGAAGACATATATCAGTAGGGAGATTTAGATCACGGAAACCTCTAGGTTTCCGCATAAACACGGTTCTTGCAAACATTCGTGAAGAAACATATTCTTGATGTATAATTGATGCGTAGGCCATCCTTTAGACACTACAATGGCAAGATCAGAGCGAATTTTACCACTAGGCTAAACATCCATGAAGAAACGCATGCTTTAATAGCATTCCAGGGTACCGTCGGACCTATACTTATGCTTGAAAATCCACATGCAATTAATAACATTAATCTTAGTAGGACGAGGGACAAGTGTCCATGTTCCATTTTTAATAAGAGCTTTATTCTCCTCCATCATAGTGGAATGCTAGTTTGGGTCTTGTAACACAAGAATCGGATTTTTTGGGATAAGTCAAATAGGTTTAGAGTGTAGAGCGTATTTCGGATTAGGCTTAATTATACCCGATTGCGAACAAGTCTGCATGCAAGTAGGCGGAATAGGTGAGCTGAATAGTGGAGAGTCGTTGGATATGACTAGGGTGGGATGATGTTGAGGGTGTCGGTAAGCCTTGTTGGGAAGAAAGCGGGGAGTTATCAGTAGGTAAGGTTGGGGAAGATGTTGGGATTTCGGTGTTGGGTGGGTTGATAGGCCACAGGCGCGGTTGGCTAGGTTGCGGGCGCGGTTGGATAGGTCGCAGCGCGGGTGGTTAGCAGGAAAATTTTGAGTTGAAGATGTATCGGGTAAGAGTTTCCTTTGCTGGTAGAAGGTGGTGGTTACAGTCTCAATGTTGAACCGATAGGAGGAATTGTCCTCATCAAAGACAACATGGCGGGATATTAAACCTTGTGATTATCAACCTAAGTCACCGATAGTGTCTATGGTTTGGAGAGTATCCAAGAAAAACACACGGAGTAGACCTATGAGAGAGTTTGTGAGGGGTTGTGACACTCATATTCGGGAAACAAAGACAACCAAAAATCCTTAGGTGATCATAATTAGGAGTACGACCATAAAGACGGAAAGTTGGAGTGTGATTATGTATAGCTTTGGGCGGAATAATGTTATGAAGATAACAAACAACCTGAAGAGATTCAACCCAATATGTTGAGGACCTAGACGCATGAAACTAGAGACTAGGTGTCTTGTCATTCAGAGTTCGCAAAATACGCTCGACATTACAATTTTATGGGGAGTTCTGGGAACAAGAGAAGCGAATGACTATTCCTTGATATTGAAAAAAATGATGATCTGATTTGTTATCAAATTTACCACCAATGTCACATTGAATTCCTTTTATTTTCTTTTGGAATTGAGTAAAAAAAAAAAAATGAATTTTTAAAATAGTAATATAGGCACTAATTTATTTTTGAGAGGAAATACCTAGGTAAAGTTGGAGAATTCATCTGGTAGCACAAGATAGTGCCTAAAATCTCGACACTACTAACAAGAGATGTCCACAAGTCACAATGGATAATGTCAAAATATCTAAAGTAGAGTTGAGAGACGTGTAAAACGGGAGACGCTTGAGCTTTCCCAACTGACATGAGGAACCCACAGACTTTCGGACGGACACGGTGATTGACTCAAAGAAAAACCGAGAACCCGAAGAGCATGATTTCCGAGGTGACCTAAACGAGCATGCGAGCGGGTGGTCTTGACAACAACATTAGAGGACGGACTAGATTTATTTGAAATTGACGTGGTGGTAACATAGGATAAGTCCCCAAAGCAATAACATTGGTGAATTATTTTGCCGAATTGAGATCTTGATACGGGGATTAGCTGTGTGGTTGCTTTGATCTTTCGACACCAAGACTCGATGAAGATGATGGGATGAAAACGTGTAGATGGACGGAAATATGGAGGAATGATCGGATGATCGTGATGGATCGGTAGATGGATAGATCTGATCGAACTCTAGAAACAACTTGGAGCACAATAGGGAAACTAAGGCCCTAACACACAACCAAGAATGATTATAGAACCCTTTCACTATAATCCCACACACAGGGGAAGACTATTGTCCCCAGAGTACGAGAAGTCGCCTGAAGTTGATTGAGAGCACCAACTTGTCAATTCAAGTGAAATAGCTCAAACAAGTCCAAGATGCTTGGCGAACGAGAATCCAATCATTCTATTTGAATAGGAATTCACCTATTCGTTCCCGATTTCACGAGAGAGTAAATATTGAAAGTATTTAAAGTGTTTGTTTTATTGATTGATCAAAACTATGGGTTGTTGATCTTATTCTAAAGCCCAAACAAAAGAAAAGATAAGATCAAACTATGTGCTGAAATCTAACCTAAAAAAGCCATAAAACAAAACAACTAAAAACAAGTCCATAATTAAAAGAGTCTAAATATGGGCTAAAATAATAAATCTAATTAATACCTAATTAAACCAATAAAATATGCCCAACTAGAGAGCTAAATTCGTCTAACTCCATATCTTCTCCCGTAGATCTAAGCAATCCATTCGAGCTCTCCTTCTTGCCCATGCATATGTGCTCATGCATGCTCGTGTATGGTTGCGTCTCTCCCACATAAATCTCGGCCATATGCAAGCCAATCTTGACCAATTCCTTCTCTTCCCCTATATTGATCTTGACAGCCATTTCCATGCATTTTTCGTGTGTGATTATGCATGGCGATGCATAGCTTCTTCTTCGTGCTTCACATGTGGTCCAAACTTCAATGGTTATCTCCCATACATATGTCCTCCATTTCATCTCCCATATCCAATCAATGGTCTTCGATGTATCTCCGGAAATATCCTTCACATAACTTCTAGGAATGATCTTCTTCTCTCTTATAGAAATGGATTTCATTCTATTCTTGGATTTGACTTTCATTTCTCTCTTAGAAATGTGTTTAATCCTTCCTCTCCTTCTCTTTAGAGTGATCAACACTCCATTCCTAGTGAACTCTTCTACTAGATAACCCATCTGGTCATATTCTCTTATAGGGAATGTTCGCACTATTGTCCATTGATCACTACCACTCATTCAGTGTTGAATCATCGGCTATGTTGTACTCTTGATTAAAATCCATAAGTATATCCTTTCATCATCACTTCAACACTACTTGTTGAGGTGGTTCGACTAACTTCTTGATACATGGTATTTTCTCTTCGCTTGTTAACTTGTCCACATGGAGTTGCAAATGTAGCCACAATGGATTCACCCGTCCATTAATATAACTTTTTCTCAAACACATTTTAGTGCTACTTGAATATGAGGCATTAGACGTGCATTAGGATCTCCTAAGATTTGATTCCTTGACTCAATGTCTACTAGCTCACAACAATACCATATTGCTTCATAACCTCATTAATCCTTATACTAAAGTATGATTATTAACTTGATCAGTTCAAGCTACTTTGTGCCAACTTTATTGGCAACATTGAATAAATATGCTTTTTTCATCGGCTCTCTGCCAATCAGTTAGACAACGACTCTATGGTCCATAATAGATTCACGTATTTCTAAAATTACTCATCAACCTACATATGACAAAGGTTGTTAGAGTTGGTTTGGATTACCAATGGAGTATCACCATCTCATGATAAACTCTTTAGATAAGCTCAAAACTATATATATATAGTCAGGGAGACACAAAACCCATATAACACTCCATAGTCGCTCAACATCTCTCTATCCCATGTTCGTTCCAACCGAAATGAACACTCCAACTACAATCGTCCAAACTTTACAAGTAATTCACAAAGGTGTTGACGTCATAACCTCCATGCCTGTACTACCGTTATCCATCCTTCTATTTCGTGTCAAACCATCTCTTACTACGGATTTCTTGACGATGCCTGAGAGTTATAACCCGGCCAATTTCCCTTCGTGAGAACACACCGTCAGTCCAACTTGGGCGAAACACTATGCACACTCCTACTTTCCTCCATTTACGCAAAATGATGGATTTTAAGTCAAAAACCTCTTCTACTCCTCGAGTTCTTCTTACACGGATCAATCCATACCATTCAAATCGGTGTCATTTACCAACTAGTAAGTAATCGACTTTCAACAAGTAAATGACCTAAGAAGGTCACCTCCGATCACCCAAATACACACAAATATTACTTACTTCAAAATACTTGAATTGAACCCTCTCAATGACATTACCAATTGAAGGACTTGCTTATTCTACTATAACGTAATCCATAATGTCAACGCTAAACAACATAAGAACTGATTTAAGTAGTCAATTAAATTATGTTATAAATCCGTAGTTACGATAACTCTTCATATCCGATTGAACAACTCGTCAATAGGCAATAAAAAGCACATGTCCTTGATTGTCACCGGTTTGACTTTTGATCATCATTCCACAATCTGACTTACTTTTCTTCCATAATAGCAAATGTTGATATTCCTTTTTAAGAACTACTCATATCCTTCCATTTCTAAAAAAGTCTTTATTTATTTTATTTTTATATCAAAACCTTAATTACCCTCTAGCAATCTTAATTAACTTCACGAGTCAAACCCGAGCACATTTTTGTCGATTTTAAATTGTTCAGATTTTGAAATATCAAAAGATACGGTGATCTGCTCAATACGTGAATAATTCGTTGAGAAAATATAAGAAGAATCTAAAATACGGATTCATAAAGCAAACGGTGTTTCTTGAACTGTTACAGGAGGAACACTAGCTGCCAAAAATATAAAAAAATAGCCAGTAACGTAGAGGAATTCCTAAATAAAGTATTAAGATAAAATAATAAAAAAGGATTCATTAAATCACGTAAAAATATCATCTGTCAGAGATAAATATGCTTTGGCTTCCACAATTGCTTATATAAGAGGGCATTAAGTGAGAAGAGGAGAAAACAGAAGAGCATGAACAATTTTGCTAGTGTTTCAATGGAGATAGACAGTTCCCATGATGAAGAAGCTTTACAATGGGCTGCTCTCGAGAAACTACCGACTTATAATCGTCTAAGGAAAGGTCTGCTCACAGAAGTTGGAGGAGCTGTTAGAGAAGTTGATGTGAAGAAGCTTCGATTCCAAGAAAAGAAGGATTTGGTAGAAAGACTCTTCAAGGATGGCCAAGTCGATAACAAAGAATTTCTCTTGAAGCTAAGGGAACGCATACACAGGTAAATTTTAACTCAACTCAACTCCTTTTACTTTGCTGCATATCAGTATTATATATACAGATCTTTGTTTTTTTTCATGCAGAGTTGGAATTGATATTCCTACAATTGAAGTTCGATTCGAGCATTTGTGTGTTGAAGCACAAGTTTATACTGGAAGCAGAGCTCTACCCACAATCTTTAACTCTATTCTTAACACACTAGAGGTACAACACACTTATTTTTTTCTTTTTCTTCTGAGAATAATAAGCACCCATTTTACTCTTTTTTTTTTTTTTTTTTGTTTTTTTTTGTTCAAGGGTCTCTTGCATTGCCTCAACATTCTTCCACAAAGTAAAAGACCGTTGCAAATTTTGCAAGATGTTAGTGGAATCATCAAGCCAGGGAGGTAAGAGGATCATAAACTAAGTTTTCAATCCATTTATCATCTTAGCAATTTAAATTCATTTTTATTTTTTATTTTTTTTGCAGGATGACCTTATTATTAGGGCCTCCAAGTTCAGGAAAGACAACTCTGCTGTTGGCGTTGGCTGGAAGACTCAGCAAAGATCTCAAGGTAGAAAAAAAAAAATCAGTGTGATTTTTTATAGCAGTTAATTCATTATTTTTCACTTCAGGTTTCAGGAAGTGTGACATACAATGGACATAGTATGGAAGATTTTGTCCCACAGAGGCAGTCTGCGTATATCAGCCAATATGATTTACATATACCGGAAATGACAGTCAGAGAAACATTAGCTTTTTCAAGAAGATGTCAAGGGATAGGAACAAACTATGGTGAGTTCGATATCAGCCTTCCACTAAACAAAAAAAAAAGTTACACTTAAGAAGAAAAAGCTGATTAGTGCTAATTATTTGCAGATATGTTGGTAGAACTCTTAAGAAGGGAGAAGGCAGCTAAAATCCAACCAAATACTGACATTGACATCTACATGAAGGTGCGAGATAGTTCTAACAAGAAAAAATGCTTTCATAAATTGACAATATATAATAGTCTAATGTTGTTTCATTCTTTACAATCTTGCTTTGTTGAAATTTATGGTATCTGTCAACAGGCAGCAGCTCTTGCGGATAAGGAGACGAACATAGTGGTAGATTATATACTCAAGGTACTCAAGTTGGTGGCTACAGATACAGTATATTTACATTTCAACTAAATACAAGTAATTTTACCATAGAAATATTTTTTCAACAAAAAACTGCAGATTTTAGGACTGGAGGTGTGTGCTGATACAAATGTTGGCAACCAAATGATAAGAGGAATATCCGGGGGAGAAAAGAAGAGACTCACAACAGGTAGATAGAACCATCATGGAAATACCTTTTATTAACTTTATTTTTTAGAAAAAAAAAATGGAAAGAATTGCTTTAAGAAAGTGAATGCACTGATATAAAATATAATGCAGGAGAGATGCTAGTTGGACCAGCAAGAGCATTTTTTATGGATGAAATATCAACTGGACTAGACACTTCAACAACGTTTCAAATAGTGAACTCGATTAAGCAGTCTATACATATTCTCAAAGGAACAGCTGTTGTCTCTCTCCTACAACCTGCACCTGAAGTCTATGACCTGTTTGATGATGTAATTCTTCTATCAGATGGCCAAGTTATTTACCAAGGTCCAACAGAGAGTGTTCTTGAGTTCTTCGAATCCATGGGCTTCAAGTGTCCCGACAGAAAAGGAGTAGCTGACTATCTACAAGAAGTATGATATTTTTCTATTTACTGAAGAATGTAAGATCATGTTTTATTGGCTCTTTTTTTCACAATCTTGAATTTTTTAGGTAACATCTAAGAGAGACCAGGAACAGTACTGGATGCATGAAGACGAACACTATGAATTCGTAACTGCCAAAGATTTTGCAGAAGCTTTTCGAACATTTCATGTTGGAAGGGAAGTGGATGCAGAGCTTGCTGCACTATTTGACGCGTCAAAAAGGCATACATCATCTTTAACAAACAAAGTATACGGTGTTAACAAGAAAGAGTTATTCAAGGCATGCATGTCAAGAGAAATTCTGCTTATGAAAAGACATTCATTTCTCTACATATTCAAGATGGTCCAAGTAAGTAGCAAAATTCTATATTCAGGTGTTAACAAATGGTGGAAATAGAACCACAAAATGCAGATTTTATTATATTTATCTTCCAATAATGATCTTTTGGCAAAAAATAACAAGTATTTTTCAAATGTTTGCAGATGGCAGGTTTGGCAGTTGTTGCAGTGACAATTTTCATTAAGACAAATATGCCAAAAAAAACAATACTTGATGGACAAGTTTATATGGGAGCTCTATTCTTCGGAATTCTAAGGGTAATGTTCAGTGGAATGGCGGAGATTACAGTGATCATATCTGAACTTCCAGTGTTTTACAAACACAAGGATTTACTATTATACCCAGCATGGGCATACTCGCTACCTAAATGGATCCTTAAAATCCCAATCTCTATAATAGAAGCAGCCACTTGGGTTTTAATAACTTATTATGGAATAGGCTTTGATCAAGACCCGTTTAGGTTTCTCAAGCAATGGTTAGTTCTCGTAGCACTACACCAAATGTCGTCTGGCTTGTACAGATTCACTGCAGGACTCGGAAGAAATATGTCCGTTGGAACCACTCTTGGTAGTTTTGTTTTAAGCTTATTCGCCATTTTGAGTGGATTTGTTCTTTCACAAGGTTAACAAGCTCACCAATACATTATGCTTGATCTAAAGTGAAACTATATTTGCTGATTTTTTTTTAATTTTTTAATTTTTTTTTTCTGTGTTGCAGACAGTGTTAAGAAATGGTTGAAATGGACTAAGTGGATATCTCCTCTGATGTATTCACAGAATGCTATGGCAGTAAATGAATTCCTTGGGAAAAGTTGGAGCCATGTAAGATTATATTTATTGATCTCTTTTTGTTTTTACTGCTTGGTTTTATCTAAATGTTTTGCATTAATGAAATAGGTTCTTCCGGGATCAACAGAATCACTAGGAGTACAAGTCTTGAAATCTCGCGGACTTTTCACAAGATCATATTGGTATTCCATTGGAGTATCAGGATTAGTTGGGTTTTGTTTGCTTTTCAATTTCCTTTTCACATTGGCCTTAACTTATCTCGATTGTAAGATCTTCTCCAAATCTGTGTTAAATTTTCTATGTATTCTGCATTTTACTTGTAGCTGAAATACTGAATTGTTGCTTATAGCACCAACAAAGCCTCAGACAATCATGTTAAAAAGTGATATAGAGGAAGAAAATGCTCAGGGTAAATTACAAGCTACAGAGCTTCAAACTAGTAAGATCACGCTTCATTTTTAATTAGGCAAGATCAGCATTCAAGATTCAAGCCTGTTTCTATTTCTAACAGATGTGAAAATTTTGCAGAAAACTCACAGAAGGGAAAAGAATGTGTGTCATCAGGGTTAGGCTTGTATACTATTCAAGGAAGCAAGAGTGGCATGGTTCTTCCTTTTGAGCCTCTGTCGATCACATTTGATGAGATCAGATATGCAGTAGACATGCCACAGGTGTCATTCACACCTCTTTTTTGTAGAAAAATCATATTGAAATTCAATGAGAGAAGATATAAATGTAGAAAAGCATGCACATTAAGGACCTGTTTGTATCCATATCTAGATATCAGATATGGGTATTGACATAAGAAAAAAAACAATCTAGTGTTTGGTGTATAAGTATATGGACATCATATAGATATCCTGATATACTCAAAATACATTTTTTCTCTTATTTTGATATACTTCAAACACTAGAGGTATCACATATCTTATATTTGTTCACCTCTTCTTAAGCATGTTGTTTTTGATGGTTTCAGAAAATGAAAAATCATGGAGTGGATTCAGAGAGACTAGAACTTCTAAAGGGTATAAGTGGTGCCTTTATACCAGGAGTTCTTACAGCTCTCATGGGTGTTAGTGGTGCTGGTAAGACTACCCTTATGGACGTCTTAGCCGGAAGAAAGACAAGTGGATACACTCAAGGAACAATTAAGATCTCAGGATATCCAAAGAAACAAGAAACATTTGCTCGTATCTCAGGCTATGTTGAGCAAGCAGACATCCACTCGCCTTATCTTACAGTATATGAGTCAGTTCTTTTCTCTGCATGGCTTCGGCTACCTTCTGAAGTAGATTCCACCACAAGAGAGGTAATTAAATTTCTTGCTGAAATATTAAAATTTGAATAGTCAGTAGACTTACTAAAACCAAATTATTCTATGGATTTTCAGATGTTTATTTGCGAGGTGATGGAACTAGTGGAGCTTACATCATTAAGCGAAGCACTCGTAGGATTGCCTGGAGTGAATGGTCTCTCTATAGAGCAGCGCAAGAGGCTAACAATTGCTCTAGAGCTTGTTGCCAACCCATCCATAATATTTATGGATGAACCGACTTCAGGACTTGATGCTCGAGCTGCAGCCATTGTGATGAGGACAGTGAAGAATACAGTCAAAACTGGGCGAACAGTAGTTTGTACTATCCATCAACCCAGCATTGACATATTTGATGCTTTTGACGAGGTTAAATATATTTTGTTCCAAATCCCTTGTATTCATAGTTGGTAGTCAGATTGCAATATAGCCGAGCTTTGATATGCTCATGTTCACCTGGTTGAGCAATGCAGTTGATTCTTTTACAACGAGGAGGAGAAGAAATATACTTTGGTCCATTAGGTCCGCGTGCACAACACCTAATCAAGTATTTTGAGGTAACAATGCATAAATACTATGATAATGCTTCTACTAAATCTGTTTTGAATTTATAATGTATAAATTCCATACATATATAGGACATAGACGGGGTTAGTAAGATCAAGAATGGTCAGAATCCTGCTACGTGGATGATGGAAGTTTCCTCAGCAGCTCAAGAAACAAAACTAGGGATTAGCTTTGCCAAAATTTATAAGCAATCTGAGAAATACAGGTATATATAATTATGTTAATGATGACATGTGAATTCATCTTGCATCTTTTGATATTCTACTCTAATTTATTCAGGCAAACAAAATCTCTTATCAAGGAACTCAACATGCCTTCTCCCAGTTCGAGAGATCTATATTTTCCGAAAAAATACTCACAAACTTTCTTTACACAATTCATGGCTTGTCTATGGAAACAATACTGGTCATATTGGCGAAATACTTTGTACAATGGACTCCGGTTGTTTTATACAACTACTTCAGGATTTGCAGTAGGATTCATGTTCTTGAATCTTGCCTCTAAAAGGTATATTATACACTTTGTTTAGATATATACTTTGTTTAGATAATCATAGCTTATGTACTCCTCAGGGGCACAAAACAAGATTTGTTTAACTCCATGGGAGCAATGTATATTGCCGTACATTTTCTTGGTTTGCATAATGCTGCAAAAGTGCAACCAGTTGTGGCTGTTGAGAGGACGGTATTTTACAGGGAAAGAGATGCAGGAATGTATTCGGCTTTGGCATATGCATTGGGTCAGGTATATGTTCCATCCTAAAAACCAATTGGCAATAGACTTATATATTAGTCTCACAATGTCTATTAAATATACAGGTGATAGTTGAAATTCCGTATTGTTTTGCTCAAACAATCATATACGGATTAGTAATATATCCAATGATTGGATTCGAGCAGACAACCTTCAAGTTCTTTTGGTTCATGTACTTCACATTCTTCAGCTTGTTATACTACACTTATTACGGAATGATGGTCGTAGCCATTTCTCCAAATCAAAGCATTGCTAGCATTACTTCAACAGTATTTTACGCCATGTGGAACCTTTTTTCAGGATTAATTATCCCAAAATCAGTAAGACATTCTAGAATTCTTATTTTTTTTTATTGATGAGGCCAAAAGAATGCTAGTTATATTTAACTCTCAATTTTTATGATTGACAGAGGATACCGATCTGGTGGAGATGGTACTACTCGGCATGCCCTGTAGCATGGTCATTATATGGATTGTTGGTTTCACAATTTGGAGACTTGGACGACAAGCTTGAGGATGGTCAAACTGTGAAAGCGTTCTTGAAGAGTTACTTTGGGTTCCATCATGAATTTTTGGGAGGTGTAGCTGTTATTATTGTTGGGTTTTCGCTACTCTTTGCAACTATATTTGCTTATGCTATCAAGACCCTCAACTTCCAAAGAAGATGAAGGGAGACTCTTCCTCTATCAAAAGAATGTTGTAGTTGTTAAACATATTGTTGCAGTACAACTACGTGTAATTATGCTCAATAATGAAGCAATATTGGTGATGTTTACAATTATTAATCCACGACCCTTTTCGATAACAAACACCTAAATCTTTAGCAGTCAATCATCAAATGGTCTAATTCAAGAGTTCGACGTGATCACATACTCACAATTTGATGATACTTGGGAGCATGATAGCTTAAGTTCGGAGGATTTTGTGAGTTGATTAGCTCTAGCTTGATCATAATATAGGTTTCTTTGTTGGAAATAGTTTTGTTGCCTTTTTTCGGTCACACATGTGGGTTTGATTTGTCACATTGGAGTATTTCAATTTGTGTATAAAAGTTGCATTCGAAAAACCTAGGAGAATTTTGTGAGCTGATTAGATCTACCTTCTTTGTTGGGAATTATTTAGTATATATAGTCTAGGAACAACAACATCATTTTAGTGGCATGTCACATGTTCGATGAAATGTAAATAACAAGACTTAGCTAAAAATCTCACAAAAAATCCTACCTATTCGTGAAAGTCTGTCAAAGATTTAATTATTTTTTTAACATCCCAAATCCGTAGGACTCAAGGTGCTACTGAGCTAGGATCTCACAATGGATCCTGACCCTAGCCTGACAACAAGTTCACTGGATCTTACAACAAGACACAGATAGATTAAAACCAAAACATCAAACTGTATATATATATATAAATCAAAAGGTTTACAAAAGAACCGCTGAGTACAACATAAACATGTATTTGTACATACAAAATGTCCCCATAACCCTCGCATAACCTAGTGTACAGAGCCCTCAGCAGATCACCCCATCTGGATCACTCTGCAGCTCTCCTAACCTGCAAAGGATCTACAACACGGTATAAAACCGTTAGCTAACCATACACATATATATAGAAGATGCATAAGCACAAACACACTTCAAGAAACCATAAACATAGAATCATGTTGTCACACATTTACCCGGTTAATTATCTTTATAACGTCCAACACTCAAATCGTATATATGAATATGATATATGTGACACGAGTAATATAATTCTCGCCTCTCGGGGATGTTGCCAGCTGTAGTGGTAATCTGGTAACACTTTCCCGTCTACCCTATGGGAGTTGTAGGTGCCCGTCCCACTTTCAGATCTGGCCTGTCCGCAGAGAACCTCCCCGTCTCCCAGCGGGATGACAGGGCAAGTTTTCACAACCCTACAATGGG
Organism: Fagopyrum tataricum; assembly: GCA_002319775.1. Classification (NCBI taxonomy): domain Eukaryota; kingdom Viridiplantae; phylum Streptophyta; class Magnoliopsida; order Caryophyllales; family Polygonaceae; genus Fagopyrum; species Fagopyrum tataricum. The sequence continues at coordinate 39,069,687 of CM008280.1, read as the reverse complement.
CGGTCACTAAGCCATAGGTCGGTAATCATCACAACGCATGCTATCAAGCATATATCACACACCACTCATGCATACATCCAATATAAGGATGGTAGCTAAGTAAGTCCTATGGACTTACCTCAACCTCGAAGTAATCTCAACCACGATCAACTCCAAATCTGGAGGACAACACGACCTAATAACAAGGCATAAAGAGATATCAAATCTCCTATCAATCAAAGGGGTCACACCTCGATAATCTACTAAACCTCAAAGCCATAACCGACAAATCTCGATATCATAATCATCATCATTCTAACCTCATATACATACCTATCATGCCACTAACCCGCTCATACTAGGAAAGGAAAGGATCCATACTACTCTAGTAGATCCAGTACAAGACGCACCTGCGGAACAGAAGAGACGCAGGGGTGGAAAGACAGCAGACGCAGGCGCGAAGGCACGCTGGCGCGGGCGCTGTGACCGTGGCCGCGGGGGCGGCGACGCTGAGGCGCGGGTGCGGTGACAGGTTCCCGCGGGGGCGGCGGATCCCAGGCGCGGGGGAGGCGACAGTGCAGAACGGGCTTCCCCGACTTCTCTTCGACTCTTCACGTGATCAATTCACGTCTTCATCATTCCACAACCACAATCATACATATACATACACATTCCAACATCAAAATAAGCCTAGATCATCTATCCTAATCTAAGGAAGAGGAATCACATGAAAAAAGAAAGAAAGAAGAAGAAGAAAGGAAACTTACCACTGTTGTGGTCTAAGGCAACAAGGAAAAGATCACAAAACACCATCAGCTGGCTCCCAAGCTCAACAATACACACATCATGCTCATCATCATTAACTGTAACACCCCAAATCCATAGGACTCGAGGTGCTACTGGGCTAGGATCTCACAATGGATCCTGACCCTAGCATGACAAAAGGTTCACTGAATCTTACAACAAGGCACAGATAGATTAAATACAAAACGTAAAACTGATACATATATATATATATATATATATATATATATCCAAAAGGTAATACACAAGTACCGCTGAGTAAAAAAGAAAACATATATCCGTACAATAAATATCCCAATCCCACGTTATCACCCAGTGTACAGAGCCCTCAGCGGATCACCCCTCTGGATCACTCTGTAGCTCTCCTAACCTGCAAAAGATCTACAACACGGTATAAAACCGTTAGCTAACCATACACATATATAAGAAGATGCTAGAGCACAAACACACATCAGGAATCTTAACACATCATCATACTTTCACACATTTACCCGGTTTTATCTTTATAACGTTACTTATTCAAATAATATATCTGCATATGAATATATGTGACACGAGGAATGTATATAACCCTCGCCTCTACGTGCAATAGCTAGCTGGAGTGGTATCATCGCACTTTCCCGTATACCATATGGAGTGGTAGGTTCCCTTCCCGTATACCAGATCTAACTAGTTTACAGAGAACTTCCCAAACTCCACTACGGGATGAAAGGTAAGTTGTCACATCCACTACAATGGGCAGTCAATATAACATAGGTCGGTAATAAACCATATCGCATGCTACAAAGCATAAACAAACACCACTCAAGCATACATCCAATATAAGGATAGTAGCTAAGTAAGTCCTATGTACTTACCTCAACCTCAGGAGTAAACTCAACCACGATCAACTCTCAGATACGTCCACTCCAATCCGGAGGACAACACTGCCTAATATCAAGGCATATAACATATATCAGACTCATATCCATCAAAGGGTCACACCTAGACCCAAGGGATCCATAAGGATCGTATCCTAGCTCATAAACCTCAAAGCCATAACCGGCATATAGATATATCACATCCTTATCATTCTATCCTCATACACACACCTAGCATGCTACTAACCCGCTCAAGTAGGAAAGGAAAGGATCTACCCAACTCTGGGTAGACCCAGGACAAGACGCACCTGCGTGACGGAAAGACGTAGGGGTGGAACAAGCAATCCGCAGGCGCGGCAAAGCTCAGCCGCGGGCGCGGTGACAAAGGCCGCAGGCAACGCAGGCACGACACAGGCACGACGCGGGCACTGCGGCACGGGTTCCGTAGGGGCGGCGGCTTCCAGGCGCGGGGGCGGTGACGGTGCAGAACGTGATCCCGCGACTCTTCTTCAGCTCTTCACATGATCAAATCACATCTTCTCTCAACCAAAATCATACACATGCATATACATTCATATACTAACATTAGTCTATGATCAAACATCTAATCCTAAGCTAAGGAAGAGGAATCAAAGGAAGAAGGAAGAGAAGAAGGAGAATACCTACCACACTTATGGTCCTAAGCTGCAAAGTGGATCAATAACCTTCTCAGCTAGCTCTCAAGCTCAACAATAACTTCTACCATCATCATCATCATCATCAACCACACACAAAATCACATCAAAACACTTCCAAATTCCAAGGCAAACCAAGAACAAGATCAAAATGGAGGAAGGAGAAGCAAGGAGGACGTGCAAGGGCTGGATTGGGAATGAGAAGTGAAGTAAAACCCTTGCTCAGCAAGGTAAGAAGTAAGGGAAAAGGGTAAAGCACGAGTCAACTGGTCAACAAAACCGGCTACAGCCGCAGGAAACCGCGGGGACGGTTCACTGGGCCGCGGGAGCGGAAACCCGTTGGGGCGGCACACATGCCCGCGGGGGCGGCTAAGGTCGATCTCGGCCAAAGCTAAATCTCGGCTAAGACAATCTCGGTCCAAAAGACTAAGGCTCTTACATTAACCACACAACAAATCTCTTCCAAAACAAGAAGGATTCAAGAACAAGATGAAGGAGAAGGAAAGGAAGGAAAGAAGAACATGAGGTTTGCTAGAGAAGTGAAGAACCCTTGTTCCCTAAGCAAAGGAGAAGGCTAAGAAGGAAGAGAAGAGAGTAAAGCACGGTCAAAGGGTCAACAAAGCCGGCTGCAGCCGCAAGAAACTGCAGGGGCGGTTCCCTGAGCCGTAGGGGCGGATCACTGGACGAGCCGCAGGGGCATCAACACGGACCCGCGGGGCGGCTACATCCTAGCTCGGCTCCTAAAGACTAAGGCTCTTATAATTTTTCCGCCCACTGCTTCAAATTGTGTTAATTATGCATTGTTCCTGGCACATCAATATGATACTAATATGTAACTTGTGGACTAAGCAGTGTAAATGATAAAATCAATTGAATTCGGGGATTTTTTTCGGTGGACTCAATGATCTTATATCAACTTTGATCATGGAGGATGAAAGGGTGGTGGTTCCCCGAGAGCTTATTTTATCTTGGCGACGCTTGATAGCTATAACCCAACTTCCCTTCGTGAGAACACACCATCAGTCCAACTTGGGTGAAACACTATGCACACTCCTACTTTCCTCCATTTACGCAAAATGATGGATTTGAAGTCAAAATCCTCTTCTACGTACTCCTCGAGTTCTTCTTACACACAAGTATATGACCTAAGAAGGTCGCCTCCAATCACCAAAATACAAGTATTACTCACTTTAAAATACTTGAATTGAACCCTCTCAATGACATTACCAATTGACGGACTTATTGTACTATAACATAATCCACAATGTTATCTCTAAACAACATAAGGAACTAATTTAAGGAGACAATTAACTTAAGTTATAAATCCGTTGTTACGATAACTCTTCATATCCGATTGAACAACTCGTCAATAGGAAACAAAAGGCACATGTCCTTGATTGTCACCCGTATGACTTATGATCATCATTTCACAAAATCATAGACTTACTCTTCTTCCATAATTTCAAATGTTATATTCCTATTGAAGAACTAATCATATCCTTCCATTCCCCAAAAAAAAGTCTTTATTTATTTATTTTTGTATCAAAATCTTATTTATCATCTAACAATCTTAATTAATAAAGTAATGTTAGCTCTTTATTTTAGATGAATGATATAAATTCAATCAACTTTGTATTGAAGCTGGTTCTCTAACTTCATGAAAACCAAACCCGTGTACTAGCTGCCAAGAATACAGATTCATAAAGCAAACGGTGTATGAAGCATATGAATGTAATCTCTAGTGTTTCTTGAACTGTTAAAAGAGGAACACTAGCTGCCAAAAAAATAAAATAAAAATAGCCAGTAACAGTAACGTAGAGGAATTCCTAAGTAAAGTATTAAGATAAAATAATCAAACGGGATTCATTGAATAACGTAAAAATATCAATAGTCAGCGATAAATATGCTTTGGCTTTCACAATTGCTTATATAAGAGAGCATTAAGGGAGAAGAGGAGAAAACAGAAGAGCCTGAACAAATTTGCTAGTGTTCCAATGGAGACAGACAGTTCATATGATGAAGAGGCTTTACAATGGGATGCTCTCGAGAAACTACCGACTTATAATCGTCTGAGAAAAGGTCTGCTCACAGAAGTTGGAGGAGCTGTTAGAGAAGTTGATGTGAAGAAGCTTCGATTCCAAGAAAAGAAGGATTTGGTAGAAAGACTCTTCAATGATGGACAAGTTGATAACAAAGAATTTCTCTTGAAGCTAAGGGAACGCATAGACAGGTAAAAATTTAACTCTTTTCAGTTTGCTGCATCTCAGTATTATATATACAGATCTTTGTTTTTTTTCATGCAGAGTTGGGATTGACATTCCTACAAATGAAGTTCGATTCGAGCATTTGTGTGTTGAAGCACAAGTTTATACTGGAAACAGAGCTCTACCCACAATCTTTAACTCTATTCTAAACACACTAGAGGTACAACATACTTTTTTTTCTTCTTTTTTTCTGAGAATAAGCAACCATTTTACTGTTGGTTTTTTTTTTTTTATCATTCAAGGGTTTGTTGAATTGCCTCAACATTCTTCCAAAACGTAAAAGACCATTGCAAATTTTGCAAGATGTTAGTGGAATCATCAAGCCAGGGAGGTAAAACACTCATAAACTAAATTTTCAATCCATTTATCATCTTAGCAATTTTTTTTTTTTTTGCAGGATGACGTTATTATTAGGGCCTCCGAGTTCAGGAAAGACAACTCTGCTGTTGGCGTTGGCTGGAAGACTCAGCAGAGATCTCAAGGTAAAATTAAAAAAAAATCAGTGTGATATTTGAAAGCAGTTAATGATGTGATTATATATAATTCATTATTTTTCACTTCAGGTTTCAGGAAGTGTTACATACAATGGACATATTATGGAAGATTTTGTCGCACAGAGGCACTCTGTGTATATCAGCCAATATGATTTGCATATACCGGAAATGACAGTCAGAGAAACATTAGCATTTTCAAGAAGATGTCAAGGGATAGGTACCGGCTATGGTAAGTTTGATATCAGCCTTCCACTAAACAAAAAAAAAAAGTTACACTTAAGTAGAAAAAGCTGATTAGTGCTAATTATTTGCAGATATGTTGTTAGAACTATTAAGAAGGGAGAAGGCAGCTAAAATCCGACCAAATGCTGACATTGACATCTATATGAAGGTGCGACATAGTTCTAACAAGAAAAAATGCTTTCATAAATTGACAATATATAATAGTCTAATGTTGTTTCTTTCTTTACAATCTTGCTTTGTTGAAATTTATGGTATCTGTAAACAGGCAGCAGTTCTTGCGGACAAGGAGACGAACATAGGTGGTAGATTATATACTCAAGGTAGTCAAGTTGGTGTCTACAGATACAGTATATTTACATTTCAAAATTATGCAAGTAAATACAAGTAATTTTAACATAGAAATATTTTTGTCTACAAAAAACTGCAGATTTTAGGACTGGAAGTGTGTGCTGATACATATGTTGGCAACCAGGTGATACGAGGAATATTCGGGGGAGAGAAGAAGAGACTCACAACAGGTAGGTAGAACTAATTATGCAACTAAATAGTAAACTCAAAGTAATTTTACTCAGTAATTTTATCATAGAAAGTGAATGCACTGATATAAAATATGCTCAAAGTAATTTAACCATAGAAATAATTATGCAACTAAATTGCTTTTTCAACTTTATGCCTTAGAAAAAAAATAGCCACATTTGCTTTAAGAAACTGAATGCACTGATATAAATTATAATACAGGAGAGGTGTTAGTTGGACCAGCAAGAGCATTTTTTATGGATGAAATATCAACTGGATTAGACACTTCAACAACGTTTCAAATAGTGAACTCGATCAAGCAGTCTATCCACATTCTCAAAGGAACAGCTGTTGTCTCTCTCCTACAACCTGCACCTGAAGTCTATGACCTGTTTGATGATGTAATTCTTCTATCAGATGGCCAAATTATTTACCAATGTCCAACAGAGAATGTTCTTGAGTTCTTCGAATACATGGGCTTCAAGTGTCCTGACAGAAAAGGAGTAGCTGACTATTTACAAGAAGTATGATTTTTTTTAGCAGTATTTTTTATATTTACAGAAGAATGTAAGATTATGTTTTATTGGCTATTTTTTTCACAATCTTGAATTTTGTAAGGTAACAGCTAAGAGAGACCAAGAACAATACTGGATGAATGAAGACAAACACTATGAATTCGTAACTGCCAAGGATTTTGCAGAAGCTTTTCGAACATTTCACGTTGGAAGGGAAGTGGATGCAGAGCTTGCTGCACCATTTGACGCGTCAAAAAGACATAAATCATCTTTAACAAGCAACATATACGGTGTTAACAAGAAAGAGTTATTTAAGGCTTGCATGTCAAGAGAAATTCTACTTATGAAAAGACATTCATTTCTTTACATATTCAAGATTTCCCAAGTAAGTAGCAATTCTATATTTTCAGGTTCTAGAAATTTATAAAATTTTTCCACATATTCAAGAGTATTTTAAAATGTTTGCAGATGGCACTTTTCGCAGTTGTTACAGTTACAATTTTCATTAGGACACAGATGCCAAAAAAAACAATACTTGATGGCCATATTTTTATGGGAGCACTATTCTTCGGAATTCTAAGGATAATGTTCAGTGGAATGGAGGAGATTGTAGTCATTGTATCTGAACTTCCAGTGTTTTACAAACAGAAAGACTTTCTATTGTACCCGGCATGGGCATACTCGCTGCCTAAATGGATCCTAAAAATCCCAATCTCAATAATAGAAGCAGCCATTTGGGTTTTAATAACTTATTATGGAATAGGCTTTGATCAAGACCCCTTCAGGTTACTCAAACAGTGGTTAGTTCTCGTAGCACTACACCAAATGTCGTCTGGCTTGTACAGATTCACTGCAGGACTAGGAAGAAATATGGCCGTTGGAATCACTCTTGGTAGTTTTGTTTTAAGCATATTCGCCATTTTGAGTGGATTTGTTCTTTCACAAGGTTAACAAGCTCACCAATACATTACTCTTGATCTAAAGTGAAACTATATTTGCTGATTTTTATTTATTTATTTTTTTCTGTGTTGCAGACAGTTTAAAGAAATGGTTGAAATGGACCAAGTGGATATCTCCTCTGATGTATGCTCAAAATGCTATGGCAGTAAATGAATTCCTTGGGGAATGTTGGAGCCATGTAAGATTATATTTATTCTCTCTTTTTTACTGCTTAGTTTTATCTAAATTTTTTGCATTAATGAAATAGGTTATTCCGGGATCAACAGAATCACTAGGAGTACAGGTCTTGAAATCTCACGGACTTTTCACAAGATCATATTGGTATTCGATTGGAGTATCCGGATTAGTTGGATTTTGTTTGCTTTTCAATTTCTTTTTCACATTGGCCTTAACTTATCTGGATTGTAAGATCTTTTCCAAATCTGTGTTAAATTTTTTATGTATTCTGCACATTACTTGTACCTGAAATACTGAATTGCTGCTTACAGCGCCAACAAAGCCTCAGACAATCATGTTAAAAAGTGATATAGAGGAAGAAAATGATCAGGGTAAACTACAAGCTACAGAGCTACAAACTAGTAAGAACACGCTTCATTTTTAATAAGGCAAGATCAGCATCCAAGATTCAAGCCTGTTTCTATTTCTAAGAGACATGAAAATTTTGCAGAAAACTCACACAAGGGAAAAGAATGTGTGTCGTCAGGGTTCGGCTTGCATACTAATCAAGGAAGCAAGAGTGGCATGGTTCTTCCTTTTGAGCCTCTGTCAATCACATTTGATGAGATCAGATATGCAGTAGACATGCCACAGGTATCATTCACACTTTTTTTTTCTAGAAAAATCATATTGAAATTCAATGAGAGAATATATAAATTTAGGAAAACATGCACATTAAGGACCTGGTTGGTATTCATATCTAGATATCAGATACGGGTATCGAAATATAATAAAATGAAAAATCATGGAGTGGATTCAGAGAGACTAGAACTTCTAAAGGGCATAAGTGGTGCCTTTAGGCCGGGAGTTCTTACAGCTCTCATGGGTGTTAGTGGTGCTGGTAAGACTACCCTTATGGACGTCCTAGCCGGAAGAAAGACAAGTGGATACACTCAAGGAACAATTAAGATCTCAGGATATCCAAAGAAACAAGAAACATTTGCTCGTATCTCAGGCTATGTTGAGCAAGCTGACATCCACTCGCCTTATCTTACAGTATACGAGTCTGTTCTTTTCTCTGCATGGCTTCGGTTGCCTTCTGAAGTAGATTCCGCCACAAGAGAGGTAATTTAATTTCTTGCTCAAATAATAAAATTTGAGAAATCATTTGACATAAAAAAAACACTTACCTATGGATTTCAGAAGTTTATTTGGGAGGTCATGGAAATAGTGGAGCTTACATTATTAAGCGAAGCACTCGTAGGATTGCCTGGAGTGAATGGTCTCTCTATAGAGCAGCGCAAGAGGCTAACAATTGCTTTAGAACTTGTTGCCAACCCATCCATAATATTTATGGATGAACCAACATCAGGACTTGATGCTCGAGCTGCAGCCATTGTGATGAGGACAGTGAAGAATACAGTCAAAACTGCGCGAACAGTAGTCTGCACTATCCATCAACCCAGCATTGACATATTTGATGCTTTTGACGAGGTTAAATTTATTTTATTCCAAATCCCTCGTATTCATAGTTGGTAGTCGGGTTGCAAATGAGCCGAGCTTTGATACCCTCATGTTCAGCTCGTTTAGAATGAGTCAAGCTGAAACCTTTTATTCAAGTGAACAAATCCGAGTTGAGTTCAAGTAGCTTAGTTATATAGCAAACTTCTTGAAGATTGACTTATCTAATTATATTTTTAAAGTTAATTACTCTCTCTAGTTCTCAATACTTGTCATTACCTAAACTTTTTACAAATTTAATTTTATCTACCTTCTCATTTGTTATTTGTATTTTCAAAACTTTTTACAAATATAATTACTCCCTCTAGTTCATACAATTTTGTTTATTTATTTATAGTGCATAAATAAATACTATACCTCCTACTTTTAGTTTTCGGTGATTTTTCCTCTAATGACAATTATTGAAAACCGGAGGGAGTATTATTCAAGCCGAGCATTGGTCTACTCGAGCTCATACAACAACCCTAGTTCATAGCACAATCCGGATTAATATGTTCATTGATGAATGTAGTTGATTCTTTTGCAACGAGGAGGAGAAGAGATATACTTTGGTGCATTAGGTCCGCGTGCACAACACCTAATCAAGTATTTTGAGGTAACCATACATAATATTATGATAATGCATCTACTCAATTTATTTTTGAATTTCTAATGTATAAATGCCACAAAAATGAAGGACATAGACGGGGTCAGCAAGATCAAGAATGGTTAGAATCCCGCTACTTGGATGATGGAAGTTTCCTCAGCAGCTCAAGAAACAAGACTAGGGATTAGCTTTGCCAAAATTTATAAGCAATCTGAGAAATACAGGTATATATAATTATGTTACTCATGACATGTGAATTCATCTTACATCTTTTGATATTCTACTCTAATTTATTCAGGCAAACAAAATCTCTTATCAAGGAACTCAACATGCCTTCTCCTAGTTCGAAAGATCTATATTTTCCGAAAAAATACTCACAAACTTTCTTTACACAATTCATGGCTTGTCTATGGAAACAATATTGGTCATATTGGCGAAACACTTTGTACAATGGACTCCGGTTGTTTTATACAACTACTTCAGGATTTGCAGTAGGATGCATGTTCTTGAATCTTGCCTCTAAAAGGTATATTATACATTTTGTTTAGATATATACTTTGTTTAGATAATCGTAGCTTATGTACTCTTCAGGGGCACAAAACAAGATTTGTTTAACTCCATGGGAGCCATGTACATTGCTGTACATTTTCTTGGTCTACATAATGCTGTAAAAGTGCAACCAGTTGTGGCTGTTGAGAGGACGGTATTTTACAGGGAAAGAGATGCAGGAATGTATTCATCTTTGGCATATGCATTGGGTCAGGTATATGTTCCATCCTAAAAACCAATTGGCAATAGACTTATATATTAGCCTCACAATGTCTATTGGATATAGAGGTGATGGTTGAAATTCCGTATTGTTTTGCTCAAACAATCATATACGGATTAGTAATATATCCAATGATTGGATTCGAGCATACAACCTTCAAGTTCTTTTGGTTCATGTACTTCACATTCTTCAGCTTGTTATACTATACCTATTACGGGATGATGGTCATTTCCATTTCTCCAAACCAAAGCATTGCTAGCATTACTTCAACAATATTTTACGCCATGTGGAACCTTTTTTCAGGAATGATTATCCCGAAATTAGTAAGACATTCTAGTATTCTTATTTTTTATTGATGTGGCCAAAAGAGTGCTAGTTATATTTAACTCTCAATCTTTATGATTGACAGAGGATACCGATCTGGTGGAGATGGTACTACTCGGCATGCCCTGTATCATGGTCATTATATGGATTGTTGGTTTCACAATTTGGAGACTTGGACGACAAGCTTAAGGATGGTGAAACTGTGAAAGCGTTCTTGAAGAGTTACTTTGGGTTCCATCATAAATTTTTGGGAGGTGTTGTTGTTATGATTGTCGGGTTTTCGCTACTCTTTGCAACTATATTTGGTTATGCTATCAAGACCCTCAACTTTCAAAGAAGATGAGAGGAGACTCTTGCTCTATCAAAAGGAATGTTTTAGTTGTTAAACATATTGTTGCAGTACAATTACGTGTAATTATGCTCAATAATTGTAACACCCCAAATCCGTTGGACTTGGAGTGTTACTAGGCTAGTATCTCACAATGGATCCTGACCCTAGCCTGACAACAATTTCACTGATCTTACAACAAGACACAGATAGATTAAAACAAAACATGAAACCACACTGTACAACAAAAGAACCAATATCCCCGAAACGCTCCAGTGTACGGAGCCCTCAGCGGATCACCCACTCTGGATCACTCTGCAACTCTCCTATCTTGCAAAGTATCTACAACACGGTATAAAACCGTTAGCTAACCATACACATATATAGGAAGATGCTAGAGCACAAGCACACATCAGAAATCTTAACACATCATCATGCTTTCACACATTTACCCGGTTTATTATCTTTATAAAGTCCAGCAATCAACTCTTATATATATATATATATCCATATAAACATATGTGACACGAGGAATATATAATCCTCGCCTCTGGGTCCAATAGCCAGCTGGAATGGTGCCTGGAACACCTCCCCGTGTACCCTAAGGGAATGGAGAGTGCCCGAACCGTTTACCAGGTCTGGCCTGCCTACAGAGACTCCCGGCGGGATGAAAGGTCAAGTTATCACGGCCCTACAATGGGCAAGCAATATACCATAGGTCGGTGACCATCATAACGCATGCAATAAAACATATAACAAACACCACGCATGCACACATCCAATATAGGAATGGCAACTAAGTAAGTCCCACGGACTTACCTCAACCTCGTAGTCGTTTAAACTCGATCAATCCTCAAACGGGTCCAATCCAAACTGGAGGACAACACGGCCTATACAAGGCATATATATATATATCAAACTCCTATCACACAAAGGGTTACACCTAGACCCAAGGGATCCAATAAGGATAATATCCAACTTGTAAACCTCAATGCCGTAACCGGCATAACTATGTCATACTCATCAACATCCGATACCTAACATGATACTAATTCCCTTATACTAGAAAAGGAAAGGAACTACCCAACTATAGGTAGTCCCGGGACAAGACGCACCTGCGTGGTCAAGGAACGCAGGGGCGGAATGCAGGCAACCGCAGGCACGGTGACTCTTGGCCGCGGGCGCGATGAATGTTGCCGCGGGAGCGGTAGCTTCTAGCCGCGGGTGCGGTGACACGTCTTCCACAGGGGCGGCGGCTTCTAGGCGCGGGGGCAGCGGCTTCTAGGCGCGGGGGCGGCGGCTTCTAGGCGCGGGGGCGGCGACAATGCAGAATGTAGCCCCGCGAGTCTTCTTTCACTCTTCTCGTGATTAAATCACTTCTATTCAATTCCAAAGTCACACACATGCAATAACATACACATTCCCCATCATCACCCTATGTCCAAGCATCTAATCCTAAGCTAAGGAAAAAGGAAGAAGAAAGAATGAAGAAGCAAAGAGGACATACCACAACTGTGACCTAGGCACGAAACTGCTCCAAGACAACACCTCCACTAGCTCTCAAGCTCAGCAACTAAGCACATCATCAACCAACATCAACAATACATACCAAACTCAAGCAAACCCCAAGAGAATCTCAAGCAAGATCAAGAAAAGGGATGAAGAAACAAGAAGGACGTAATAAGGGCTGGAGTGGAATGAGAAATGAAGTGAAACCCTTGCTCAGCAAGGTAAAATGTAAGGGAAGGGGTAAAGCACGAGTCAAAGGAGTCAACAAAACCGGCTGCAGCCGCCGGAAACCGCAGGGGCGGTTCCATGAGCCGCAGGGGCGGAAACCTGCAGAGGCAGCAAGCATGTCCGCGGGTGCAGAAAGACCAATCTCGGTCCGAAAGACTAGGGCTCTTACAATAATGAAGCAATATTTGTGATGTTTAGAATTATTAATCCACGACCCTTTTCGATAACAAACACCTCGATATTAAGCAGTCAATCATTCCGAAATTGATTCTAATTCAAGAGTTCGACGTGGTCACATACTCACAAGTTGATGATACTTGGGGGCATGATAGCTTAAGTTCGGAGGATTTTGTGAGCTGATTAGCTCTAGCTTGATCATAATATAGGGTTTCTTTGTTGAAATAGTTTTGTTGCCTTTTTTCGGTCACACATGTGTGTTTGATTTGTCACATTGAAGTATTTCAATTTGTGTATAAAAGTAGCATTCGAAAAACCTAGGAGAGTTCTGTTGGTTGATTTGGTCTACCTTCAGTATAATATAGGGTTTCATTGTTGGGAATTATTTAGTATATATAGTCTAGTAACAACAAAATTATTATAGTGGCTTGTCACATGTTCGATGAAATGTAAATGACAAGACTTAGCTAAAAATCTCACAAAAAGTCCAACCTAAAATCTCACAAAAAGTCCTACCTAATCGTGAAAGTCCGTCAAAGATTTAATTCTTTTGCCGCCCACTGCTTCAAATTGTGTTAATTGTGCATTGTTCTTGACACATCAATAAGATACTAATATGTAACTTGTCGACTAAGTTGTGTAAAAGATAAAATCAATTGAATTCGGGGATTTTTTTGGGTGGACTCATGATCTTACATTAACTTTGATCATGGAGGATGAAAGGGTGGTGGTTCCCCGAGAGCTTATTTTATTCTGTGAAAAATGAAAACCAAAATGTATGGACAATCATGTTCTTGGTGGTAAAATAACATGTTCTTCAAGTGCTTGTAATTGTAAATATGTCATTTATTTTATCTACACTTCAACATGATATTCTACCGTAGTAACTAGAACAATGTATAATATTAGCTATTTGAGAATGTGCTTTGGTGTTTTTCCTCCAATTTCCATAAAGGTTATTAGTGACGACGATGTTATTACTACTGCTATAACTATCAAGCTTTACTCGTAATTTTCAATATTTGGTGAAGTAGCCATGTCTAGCTATAATGAAGAAAGATTGGTGATGCTTGGAGTTTGTACTTTACGAAGTTATATTTACTAATCAAGATTGACTTGCCTTTGATGTCTTTAGTGTTGTCAATGGAGCTACATAGTAGAGTGGGAAGCGAGATTATCCTTGGTTTGGACATGCTACAAAAATGGAGGAGAGGTAGTCTGCATGTCAAGCTTCTTAGGTATGACAGACACCTTAACAAGTGAGAAACCTAAACAAAGACAAATTAGACTAAAGGAACAACTCCAAGTGTATTAATAATTTGTTTTTTTTTAATGTTTTATCAGATTTTTAATTTTAAAACAACTCTCTTTTTCTTAACATCTTGTCACTATTCAAGGAAGGTGAAAAATAACGAATACCACTTGGTGGTTCAAGGGTGTGAATTACAATCATTCAAGTCTTACTTTGACTCCCATCCAATGGAATCAACGGCTAAAACAAAAGATAGAACGTGTTAGACTAATTCATATTTTCAAATATAAATATTATGATAATGGGTCACTCTAGAAGGTAGAAGAAGAAGAGAGAAGAAGAGAGAAGATTCTGGAAGAAGGCGGAAGATTCCGAAAAGTAGTGGAACCTTCTAGAAGGATGCGGAATATTCCGAAAGGTGACGGAACCTTCCTTCCGGAACGATGCGGATCTACCCGGAAGGTGACGGAGACATCTAGAATTCGACGGAACTTTGTAGACTTGACTAGAAATCTAGGGAGAGTTCTAGACTTGTATAGGATTGAGTGAGAAGGCTCCGGAATGATCTAGGAGAATCGAGTTCCGGAACCTTCCCGTAGAGGAGGTGGAGATGACTATAAATAGGGGTGACCACCCCTCATTTGTGTAACTCCATCAAAGAAGAGAGTAATAAAGGCTTCTATAGAGAGCTTGTAAGTGAGGTTGTTTTACAAGTGTGAGTGCGCAATAAATTACCCGTTTATATATACTCGGAGTGAGTCGGAAAACGTACGGATTTTCCCCAACAGAACAAAAGAAAGAAGAGGAATAGTAGCAGTAAAAATAAAATTATCACTTTCTGTATAATTTTTTTAAATTATTTTTGTGTATTATATGGCCCTTGTAATTTGAAGTATTTCTCCCATCCAACTTTTTGGTAGAAGCAAGGGGGCGCCAAAGGAGCAACAAAAGGTGATGATGTAGAGAAGTCTTGCCTTTTCTTCAGCTAGCGGAAAAATTAAGGTAAGGGTAATATAATCATTACCTTGATTTCAATTATGTATCAAAATAGTTGATTTCTACCGTGGATATTGCTGCTTTGTTTTCTATACCTACCATTTTGGTGATAAAAAGGGACTTTGTTTGTGTTGGTGGTTTATGAAAGTAAGTGAAGAAGCGAGGCTTCTATAATCATCTTCATTATTATTTGCCATGTTTTATAGCTTCACGTTTTGTAGAAGATACGCTTCTATGTGTTGATTTCTATTCAAGAAGAGAAAAAAAACAGCTTCTCAGTTGGCATATGGAATGTTCAACAAACATATTCTTGTATGATCCTCTCGGTTCTAAGTATCTATTATACTCTTTTGTCGCTAGAATTCTTAGATGGTAGATGCTTCTTATATAGTTGTATTTACCAAGGGAAAGAGCCACCTCAATTTGTTGTAATTTTCAGCTAATGATTGTCCTTAAGGTACTTGGATTTTTGAATTAGGTTACTTAAATTATCCTTTGAATGTGCTTCATTCTATCATGAAGATTTAGAGATCACGTATTGAGTTTATAAGCTTTACAGTGGGATGCTTTAGAGAAACTACCGACTTATAACCATCTTAGAGAAGTCGATGTGAAGAAGCTTCGATTCCAAGAGAATAAGGAGTTGGTACAAAGACTCTTCAAGGATGGACAAGGGATAACAAGGAGTTTCTCTTGAAGCTAAGGGAATGCTTTGACAGATACATTTTAAATCAACTCAACTCTTTTTAATTTGTTGCATCTTATTAATTATAATATCACAAAGCTTTGTTTCATGCTGGGATTAATATTCTTACAACTATAGTTCAATTCAAGCACTTATGTGTTGAAGCACAAGTTTATTTTGGAAGCAAAGCTCCGCCCACAATTTCCAACTCTACTCTTAACACACTAGAGGTTGAACTTACTCTTTTTTTTTTCTTTTTTTTTTTCCCCGAGAACAAGCACCCATTGTAAGAGCCTTAGTCTTTGGAAACACTTTGGCCTTAGCCGTCCCCGATGGTTTAGGGAGCCGCCCCTACGGCTTGTACCGTGTTCCGCCCCTGCGGCTCAGGGAACCGCCCCTGCGGTTTCTTGCGGCTGCAGCCGGCTTTGTTGACTTTTGACCCGTGCTTTACTCTTTACTTCCTTCCTTCATAAGCCTCGTCCTTGGCTGGATCAAGGGTTTCTTCTTCACTTCATTTCCAGCTTCTCACGTTCTTCTTTCCTTCCTTTCCCTTCTTAATCTTGCTTATGCTTTCCTTGAGTTTGGAGGAGTTTGTGTGGCTTTAGTGGTTGTGATGTTGTATGTTGTTGTTGCTGAGCTTGAGAGCCAGTTGACAGTGTGTGATTGATCTTTCTTGCAGCCTAGAACCACAAGTGTGGTAAGTCTTCTTCTTCTCTTCTTCCTTTCTTGGTTTTCCTTTGCCTAGCTTAGGATTAGATGTATGTAAAGGTATATTGGTGTTGGAATGTGGTTATGTATGTATATGTGTGGTTATGACATGAGAAAGACGTGATTTGATCACGTGAAGAGTGGAAGAGAAGTCGGGGAAGGTTGTTCTGCACTGTCGCCGCCCCCGCGCCTGGAAGCCGCCGCTACTGCGGGAGCCTTGTCGCCGCGCCTGCGGTTTGTCTTGCTTCGCCCCTGCGCCCCTCTTGTCACGCAGGTGCGTCTTGTTCCGGATCTACCTAGAGTAGCATGGATCCTTTCCTTTCCTAGTATGAAAGTTAGTGGCATGCTAGGTACGTGTTTGAGGTTAGAATGATGATGAATATGATATCGTTTATGCCGGTTATGGCTTTGAGGTTTTTGAGTTAGGATACGATCCTTATGGATCCCTTGGGTCTAGGTGTGACCCCTTTGTTTGATAGGAGATTTGATATCTCGTTATGCCTTGTTATTAGGCAGTGTTGTTCTCTAGAGTTGGAGTTGATCGGGTTGAGACTACTTCTGAGGTTGAGGTAAGTCCATATGACTTACTTAGCTACCATCCTTATATCGGATGTGTGCATGAGTGGTGATTGTTATATGCTTGATAGCATGCGATATTGATTATTACCGACCTATGGTCTAGTGATTGCCCACTGTAGGGCCGTGAAAACATACCCTTTCATCCCTTCGTGGAGTCTGGGAGGTTCTCTGTAGTCATGCCAGATCTGGTACATGGGACGGACCCTTTCACCATTCCCATAGGGTACACAGGAAGGTGTGCCGGTACCACTCCAGCTGGCTATTGCACTCGGAGGCGAGGGTTATATTCCTCGTGTCACATATGTTCATATACACATTTATATACGATTTGAGTGATGGATTATATTAAGATAATAAATTGGGTAAATGTGTGATATCATGATGAGGTGTTTATGTTTTTATGATGTGTGTATGTGCTTATGCTTATCTTATATATGTATGGTTAGCTAACGGTTTCATACTGTGTTGTAGATACTTTGCAGGTTAGGAGAACTGCAAAGTGATCCAGAGTGGGTGATCCGCTGAGGGATCCGTACACTAGGTCGTTATCGTGGGATGTGGGACCTTTTGTTATGTACATATATATGTTTTGATTGTACTCAGCGGTACCTTCTATAAACTTTTTGATATTTATATTACAGTTTTATGTTTTGGTTTTAATCTATCTGTGCCTTGTTGTAAGATTAGTGAACTTGTTGTCAGGCTAGGGTCAGGATCCATTGTGAGATCCTACCCCAGTAGCGCCACGAGTCCCGCGGATTCGGGGTGTTACACCCATTTACTCTTGGTTTTTATCTTTTTCTTAGATCTAGATCATATCTTATTCTAGATAAAAATGATTCTTCGGGTTGGACTCCTTGTAACCTTGGATCGATCCACCCCCTATAAATAGGGAGGTCGTGTCTCATATTTCCTTAACTTGAAATATGTTGGTTTTCGGTGTCCGGTTTTAGACCAAAGGGTTGTAGTCTCACTTAAGTGAGTAGACGGTTGTCCCAATTGCCAATCAAATTAATATAATTATGTTGAAAAGAAATCAAATTATTAACCAAGGGTTTGTAATCTCCACAAAGGAGTAGACAAAACCTAACCAAGAGTTTGTAATCTCCGAAAAGGAGTAGACGAAACTCTAATAGAAATTAAGTTCAACTGCAAGTCTTATAAACCGATTGTTATATGTTAAAATCATTGACTTGGATTATGTAATGAGTCATTCATTAATGAATTTTCCTTCTAAGTGTATTTTCCCTACACCGGGAATATCCAAATACCTTAGTGGGATAAAATGTTACACGTTACAAAGACTAAGTAAGTGACTTACTTGTCTTACTTTGTAAAGAAACGGTATTCCTAGGTTTCCTCAATACAAAACAAAACTAAGATGGGTGTCTATCCTTTGTCAATACAAAAGAACTATACTAGTCTTTCGAGTTTTGAAAACAAGCTATAAGAAGGCCTATCCAATGAAACTAAAAGCTTATTTGTTGCAAAAACGAATGAGGAATCAAGTGCAAATGACTCTCCCTTTTATAGGCATAGAGGGCCACGGTTTGGGGAGTTATAACCACCAAAAATGGTTAAAATTAGTTAGGGAAGTTACACGGAAGTTACTTGGACAATGGACCTTGAAACCGTAGAAAATCCCGAGGTCCGAGGCCCGAACAAGGAGCCCAAAACTTTTCCCCGAAGCTAGCTTATTTCTATTGGTCCAAACACTTCCAATGAGCTTTGTTCACTTTCACATAGCTAGAGTAAGCTCCAAGATCCGCAAATACTCAATATCTTAGCTCAAGCTAGTGTATAGTAGCTTCTAAAGAAGTTCATAGCTGCTTCATTGACATTCACTAAGCATTTGAACTTGGATTGCTCCCAATTTTTAACCGCATGTTCTTTATCCAATATAAGGCCTAAGAACCAAAGGTGTGTCGAGAAACCGTGGCTAAAAAGCCCCAAGTATAGGCCTTGTAAAATCTGGCACAGATTGACCTTGTCGTAGATCATCTTGCTTCGATTCGACTCCCTTACAATACTAGCTGCTCTTAGTGCCGGTCACTTGGATTGCCTACCGCAACCCAGACCATAGGGACACACATGTGAACAACTCATTGCACCTTGTCTTGAGACAAGCTCGTATCACCTTTTTTATTGACATGTTGTGTTGTTATTTTGTGGTTTCTAACATCGTCTTATGTGTGAAGAGCAAACCAGAGTAAGAGACGTCTTGCTCCCAACTCGCTTGGACTTGTTTGAGTGTTTTCTACTTATCATGGCAAAGCAGGGTGCTTCAAATAGCCACAAGCAATCCTCCAGGTGCTCTAGGGTTCTCACAAACGCCTATTGTGTTTTGGTTAAATGTTGTAGCGGAAGGGTTCTACATTACTTTTCCGGTTGTGTATTAGGGTAATTCCTTGATCGTGTCCGTTTGTGCTTCCAGGTCGTTGCTTAGGGTTCGTCCTTGATCTATTCATTCCACTATCGGATCATCTTCTTTCTATATATGTTTCTTTTTGTCGGCTTTTTATCGTGTATTTGGTGTCAAAAGATCGGGCCATCCACTTGGCGAACACTCTGTATCAAAACAAGCAACAAAATCCCACAACCACAAAACCAACTACTAGGGCAACCCGATCCCAATCCTAAAGATAAGAAACATGAGCGAATCGGGTCAAACAATAAGACAAAAAAGAAGCGTTGTTTGGGATCGAGGAAACCCTAATCGACTTTATGAGCATTCTCTTACTTTCATCTTATTATGTACATTGAGGACAATGCATGATCAAAGTATGGGTGCAAATATTATGGATTTCGCATACACGTTTATTTTTATGTTCCCTTTCCCTCCTATCTTGTTAAAAAATATTCCTTATGATTTAGCCTTTGTGGGACGACTCCTCCCACGGACCAGCCGATCGAACAAAAAAATTTCTTGCATTCATGTTTATTTTCTGTTTATGTCACTTTCTCTCTTTTGTCAAGCAAATTGGGCCGAATAGTACCCACATATTGCTTGCCTTTTTGTCAACGTGCATTTTCATTTTTTGATGATATCTTATTCCTTGAAAAAACTTTGATATTATTTTATGACTCTCTATCGGTTGATGATGCTTGAGAACTCGCTTTCAACCTTGTTAAAGCCATTGAGTTTTATGTACAATGACGAGTGTTTTTGTTTCATGGCACAGAGATCGAGGGTTCTTATGTCCATACACATTGTTTGTGTTTTCCCTGTTCATGTCTAATTATCCTTTACAAACGTTGTTAAATTCTCTTGGTACAAAATAGAACCAACACTCTTCCATACATTTCGTTTCCCAACTCCGGAAAAGATGCACTGCCAAAGATCCTCTTCTTTCTCCCACAAGATGGGAGTAGGCAAGAAGTGTGACAT
Source organism: Fagopyrum tataricum (assembly GCA_002319775.1). Classification (NCBI taxonomy): domain Eukaryota; kingdom Viridiplantae; phylum Streptophyta; class Magnoliopsida; order Caryophyllales; family Polygonaceae; genus Fagopyrum; species Fagopyrum tataricum. The sequence goes on along the minus strand of CM008280.1, from coordinate 39,049,172 downwards.
CAACATTTATAGAACCTTTGACATACATGTCGAAGTCACCAATAGTACCATCTCCTAAGAACACCTCTACATACTTAGTTTCATGAACTATATCATTATTTTAGCATGATTAATCCAGGAAAGTGGAGTTTAAGGTATAGAGGGATAACATAATGAGATCATGTTGTAAATTTGTCCCTTGAAAAAGAAATTTCATTATTGAATCAATTTCGGGATTGAAACTGTTCTTCTTGAAAATCATATATTCATCATTCTCCTACGCAATTACAAGTTTACAACACAACCAAAAATTTCATTAAAATTCGGTCGGCAAACAAAAATATGCAAATTAAATCAAATAATGTTGCTTAATCTTACTTGTAGTTTTACAACTCCGAGCTTACAGTAATACATTGTTTCTCATAATTTCAAAACACCTCTCAAATTAGTATACCTATTCTTCCACGTCTCCATCTTGGACTTCATGTTGTCTTTTGCTCAAACAACTTAGTCAAGTTGATCAAACTAAACCCATTCTTTTCATTTATTTTTGATAATAAAGTATTAAGTTAAACAAAACTCCAGTGATACTGTGATAGCAACGGTCAATACAAAGCATTATCCTTATTCTTTGTCATTGTTTTACCGTTATTCTCAATCTTGTTATGTTCAAAGCAATAGATAGACTAAAATAAAAAAATATAAAAAGGGACATGTTATGTACACGGACCTCAAATTACTAGTAAAAAACAATCGTAAGGTGTCGACGATTAGCTTGAGCGTTGGCGGATGGCGCCAGCGTCCATTTATTTATTTTTAAAAACTTTTTTCAGATTTGGGCGCCGGCTAGGTGGCACTGGCGCCCAGTTTTTTTTTCGAAAAAAAAACTTGGTGTTGGTTGATGACGTCCGAAACTTATTAGCAAATGTTTTGGCAACGAAAAAATTGCATAACTGACTTTCTCAATTTATAAATTTCTCTTTTTTCGTACCATACGGCTTAGACCGTGATAGATGGAGTTTAGCAAATGTTTTGGCAACGAAAAAATTACATAACCGACTTTCTCAATTTATAAATTTCTCTTTTTCCGTACAGTACGACTTAGACCGTGATAGAGGGAGTTTTTGGGGTTGAAAAGGATGATTGTGGATGAACATTGAGCTTTATAAAAAAAATTAAATCGAATTGAAATTAGATTTAGGCGCCGGAGCCAAGCATTTTTTTCCATCCGGGTGCCGGCGCTTAATTATTATTATTTTTTTCCGATTTTTTTTTTAAGAAAAGGTGCCGGTTGTACAAAATAATATAAGTAACTTTGGATTCATCAAATTCATATATTTTTATACATTTCTCTTTTTCCTATACAAAATAATGTAAGTCACTTTTGATTCATTCAGTAGAAGAAATTTATAGTGTTGAAGAGTATTATTGGGATGAGATTTATAAAAAAAATGTACAGAGATAAATTTTGATTAACTAAGTTTGCCACACGACTTTAATTAATAAATATTAAAAAAAGAAAACTCAATATGAACGCCGGCACCCGCTTAACGTTAACGGATTGTGCTTGAACTAATATATAGCTATCCATTAATTCAAGAACTATACAGAATCTAATATCATTCATCCTCTCACTATTTTTCCTCTCGTAGCCTATACAAACAAAAGCCAAATTGTACTCTTTCTCCTTTGTGGAAATCCATGATATGTGTTTGATTTCTACTGGCTTGCAAGGTGATTTCTACTTTGATCTTTTATATATATATATATAGGATTAGGATCACGTATGAACCTTTCTTAGAGTAGGGAGTAGGAACCTCTACTATCCGTATGATTGTTTTGTGTGAATGTCCCTGATTAACAGTTGTATTTGGTAATATTGAAATAATTATTGATCAAGATATTATATTGCCTAAATTATATGTGTAATAGTGTACCAATTAAGTTAAAAAATATGATATATTCAATATTCACAATTGTTTCATCTCATCACTTACTTAAACCAAACTAAAAAATATATCGATCGTTAAATTATAATGACATAACAAATTAACGACCGTAATTTTACGCCGGCGAAACTTTATTAATCTAGTTAACGACCATAATTTTGGTGACCTAACAAATTAACGACATAAAAGTATAATGACCTAACAAATTAACGACCGTAATTTTAACGGCTTAACGTATTAATGACCTAAAACATATTTAACCACCGGCGAAACTTTATTAATCTAGTTAACGACCATCATTTTAGTGACCTAACAAATTAACGACCTAACATTATAACGACCATAATTTTAACGGCTTAACAAATTAACGACCTAAAACATATTTAACCGCCGGCGAAACTTTATTAATCTAGTTAACGACCGTAATTTTAATGATCTAACAAATTAACGACCTAAAATTATAATGACCTAACAAATTAACGATCGTAATTTGAACGGCTTAACAAATTAACGACCTAACACATATTTAACCGCCTGCGAAACTTTATTAATCTAGTTAACGACCGTAATTTTAAAGCTCTAACAAATTAACGACCTAAAATTATAATGATCTAACAAATTAACGATCGTAATTTGAACGGCTTAACAAATTAACGACCTAAAACATATTTAACCGCCGGCGAAACTTTATTAATCTAGTTAACGACTGTAATTTTAATGATCTAACAAATTAACGACCTAAAATTATAATGACCTAACAAATTAACGAGCATAATTTGAACGGCTTAACAAATTAACGACCTAAAACTATAACAAACTAACAAATTAACAACATTAATAGCCCACTAATTTCGACCATAATTTTAACGACCTAACAAGTTAACGAACGTAATTTTAATATCTAACGACCCGTTGATTATATTTTAACGATCATCACATATAATTTACGGTTCGTGATGATAAAATCAACCGTTTATATTTTGTTAAATTAAATTTGGAGATTTGTTAGTCAAAATTAATATATATTCTTTCCTATTTTAACGATATATTATATGCTAGTGAATTAAATATGAACAATCTAATAAAACTCACCTATTTAATCTTAATACGATCATTCTATCATAGACGTTCAATATATATATAATATAAAAGAAGAATTGCTGAATAATTCCTTAAGAAGAATCTAAGTTAAGCATATGAATGTAATCTATGGTGTTTGTTGAAGTGATAAAGGAGGAACAGTAGCTGCCAAAAATATAATAAAACGGGATTCACCGAATGACGTATTAATATCATCTGTCAGCGATGAACACGCGTTGGCTTCCACAATTGCTTATATGAACGGAGGTGTAAGAAGGGACACGAATCAAACGAGTTAGAAGAGAGCATTAACAAAGAACCGCCTCAACAAGTGAGTATCTGATCGAGAACAAATTTGCTAGTGTTCCAATGGAGATAGAGAGAGACAGTTCCCATGATGAAGAAGCTTTATAGTGGACTGCTTTCGATAAAAATTATCTTTAAATTTTTTCGTCATAATTATTTTTAGATTTATTATTTTATAATAAAATAAACCTTGAAAATACCAGAGAAAATTTCCTTTATTTATAACTGAAATGAAGCCATTATATAATATTTTGCTGAATAATTCCTCGAGAAAATATAAGAAGAATCTAAATTAAGCATATGATTATATGAATGACGTATTAGTATCATTTGTCAGCGATGAACACGCGTTGGCTTCCACAATTTCTTATATAAACAGAGGTGCAAGAAGTTGATCATGTGAAGAATTTTGCTAGTGTTCCAATGGAGATGGACAGTTCCCATGATGAAGAGGCTTTACAATGGGTTGTTCTCGAGAAACTACCGACTTATAATCGTCTAAGAAAAGGTCTGCTCACAGAAGTTGGAGGAGCTGTTAGAGAAGTTGATGTGAAGAAGCTTCGATTCCAAGAAAAGAAGGATTTGGTAGAAAGACTCTTCAAGGATGGACAAGTCGATAACAAAGAATTTCTCTTGAAGCTAAGGGAACGCATACACAGGTAAATTTTAACTCTTAACTCTTTTTATTTTGCTGTATCTAAGTATAGTATATACATAGCTCTGTTTTTTTTTCATGCAGAGTTGGGATTGACATTCCTACAATTGAAGTTCGATTCGAGCACTTATGTGTTGAAGCACAAGTTTATACTGGAAGTAGAGCTCTACCCACAATCGCAAACTCTATTCTTAACATACTAGAGGTACAAATCACTTTTTTCTTTTTCTTTCTTTTGTTCTCCTGAGAATAATCAACCATTATAATTACTGTTTGTTTTTTTTTTTTATCATTCAAGGGTTTCTTGAATTGCCTCCACATTCTTCCAAAAAGTAAAAGACCGTTGCAAATTCTACAAGATGTTAGTGGAATCATCAAGCCAGGGAGGTAAAACACTCATAAACTAAATTTTCAATCCATTAATCATTTAGCAATTTTTTTTTTTTTGGCAGGATGACCTTATTATTGGGGCCTCCGAGTTCAGGAAAGACAACTCTGCTGTTGGCGTTGGCTGGAAGACTCAGCAGAGATCTAAAGGTAGAAATGATAATCAGTGAAAGCAGTGAATGATGTGATTATATATAATTTAAAATGTTCCTTTTTCAGGTTTCAGGAAGTGTTACATACAATGGATACAGTATGGAAGAATTTGTCCCACAGAGACACTCTGCGTATATCAGCCAATATGATTTGCATATACCCGAATTGACAGTCAGAGAAACACTCGCATTTTCAAGAAGATGTCAAGGGATAGGTACTGGCTATGGTGAGTTCGATATCAGCCTTTTCACTAAACAAAAAAAACACTTAAGAAGAAAAAGTTGATTAGTGCTAATTATTTGCAGATATGTTGGTAGAACTCTTAAGAAGGGAGAAGGCAGCTAAAATCCAACCAAATTCTGATATTGACATCTATATGAAGGTGAGAGATAGTACTAAAAAGAAAAAATGCTTTGATAAATTTACAGTATATAATATTCTAATGTTGTTTATTTCTTTACAATCTTGCTTTTTCGAAATTTATGGTCTCTGTCAACAGGCAGCAGCTCTTTCGGACAAGGAGACGAACATAATTGTAGATTATATACTCAAGGTAGCCAAGTTGGTGTCTAGCTCTACAATACATTTAGGTCCGTTAGGTTTCAACTCTGAAATTGGAAACGGAATGGAAACGGATCTAGTCCATATGTGTATTCTTATTCATGAAGTTTTTCGGAATTATTCATATTGGTTTCTAATATTGTAGTAGAACTTGAATAGTTTTGATACCCTAAACAAAATGGGAGAAACAAGTACATGTTGCCTAAACTAATATATATATGAACTAGATGCATTTTCATTCCGTTTTCATTTCCGGATTTACAACCAAACGGGGTTACAGTTAAAAGTTATCCAACTAGCTCACAAGTAATTTACCACAAAAATATATTTGTATGCCAAAAACTGCAGATTTTAGGAATGGAAGCGTGTGCTGATACATATGTTGGCAACCAAATGATACGCGGAATATCCGGGGGAGAGAAGAAGAGACTCACAACAGGTAGAACCAGCATGGAAATAGCCTTTCCAACTTTATGCCTTTGAAAAAAAAAACACACAAAATTGTTTAAAGAAAGTGAATGCATTGATGTAAATATAATGCAGGAGAGATGCTAGTTGGACCAGCAAGAGCATTTTTTATGGATGAAATATCAACTGGACTAGACACTTCGACAACGTTTCAAATAGTGAACTCGATTAAGCAGTCTATCCACATTCTTGAAGGAACAGCTGTTGTCTCTCTCCTACAACCTGCACCTGAAGTTTATGACCTGTTTGATGATGTAATTCTTCTATCAGATGGCCAAATTATATATCAAGGTCCAACAGAGAATGTTCTTGAGTTCTTCGAATCAATGGGCTTCAAGTGTCCTGACAGAAAAGGAGTAGCTGACTATCTACAAGAAGTATAATATTTTAGCAATATTTTTTTTATTTACAAGATCATGTTTTATTGGCTATTTTTTTCACAATCTTGAAATTTTAAGGTAACATCTAAGAGAGACCAGGAACAGTACTGGATGTATGAAGACGAACACGATGAATTCGTAACTGCCAAAGATTTTGTAGAAGCTTTTCGAACATTTCACGTTGGAAGGGAAGTGGATGCAGAGCTTGCTGCACCATTTGACGCGTCAAAAAGCCATACATCATCTTTAACAAGCAAAGTATACGGTGTTAACAAGAAAGAGTTATTCAAGGCATGCTTGTCAAGAGAAATTCTGCTTATGAAAAGACATTCATTTCTCTACATATCCAAGATGACCCAAGTAAGTAGCAATTCTATATTCGGGTTCTTCAAGTTAATGAACTTCTGGCAAATAACAACCAGTATTTATAAATGTTTGCAGACGGCAGGTTTGGCAATTGTTGCAGTGACAATTTTCATAAGGACAAAGATGCCAAGAAAAACAATACTCGATGGCCAAATTTATATGGGAGCTCTATTCTTTGGAATTCTTAGGATAATGTTCACTGGAATGGCGGAGATTATAATGATCATATCTGAACTTCCAGTGTTTTACAAACACAAGGATTTACTATTGTACCCGGCATGGGCATACTCGCTGCCTAAATGGATCCTAAAAATCCCAATCTCTATAATAGAAGCAGCCACTTGGGTTTTAATAACTTATTATGGAATAGGCTTTGATCATGACCCGTTCAGGTTTCTCAAACAGTGGTTAGTTCTCGTAGCACTACACCAAATGTCGTCTGGCTTGTACAGATTCACTGCAGGACTCGGAAGAAATATGGCCATTGGAACCACTCTTGGTGCTTTTTTTGTAAGCATATTCACCATTTTGAGTGGATTTGTTCTTTCACAAGGTTAATAAGCTCACAAAAACATTTCTCTTAATCTAAAGTTGAACTATATTAGCTGATTTTTTTTTCCCTGTGTTACAGACAGTTTAAAAAAATGGTTGAAATGGACTCAGTGGATATCTCCTTTGATATATGCCCAGAATGCTATGGCAGTGAATGAATTCCTTGGGAAAAGTTGGAGCCATGTAAGATTATATCTATTGATCTCTATTTTTTTCTGCTTAGTTTCATCTAAATGTTTTGCATTAATGGAATAGGTTCTTCCGGGATCAACAGAATCACTAGGAGTACAGGTCTTGAAATCTCGCGGACTTTTCACAAGATCATATTGGTATTCCATTGGAGTATCAGGATTAGTTGGATTTTGCTTGCTTTTCAATTTCCTTTTCACATTGGCCTTAACTTATCTCAATTGTAAGATCTTTTCCAAATCTGTGTTAAATTTTCTATGTATTATGCATTTTACTTGTAGCTGAAATACTGATTAATTACTGTTTACAGCGCCAACAAAGCCTCAGACAATCATATCCAAAAATTATATAGAGGAAGAAAATGCTCAGAGTAAACTACAAGCTACAGAGCTACAAACTAGTAAGAACAGGCTTCAATTTTGAACCTCTGTCAATCACATTTGTGTGCTAATCAAGAATGTGTGTTTTTATTTTCTAACAAACATGAAAATTTTGCAGAAAACTCACAGAAGGGAAAAGAATGTGTGTCATCAGGGTTAGGTTTGTATGCTAATCAAGAAAGGAAGAGTGGCATGGTTCTTCCTTTTGAACCTCTGTCAATCACATTTGATGAGATCAGATATGCAGTAGACACGCCGCAGGTATCATTCACATACTTTTCTTCTTGAGTTTGTTTTATTAATATATTGTCAAATATATTAGATAGTGGTTGATGAATTATTGTATTTGAAATTATATTGTATTGATTACATTAGATTAAATAAAAACTAAATTTAATAATAAACTTAATTAAGAATTAATTCAATAATAAAAACAAAAAAAAAGACTCTTTTATCCTGCTCCTAGAACTCGAAAGCACTTCCATCTACCAGTTGAGCTTGATGAACAACAAAATCACTAGGAGTAAAGGTGTATGTATAGGAATGTTCATTTGTTCTAAAGCATGTTGTTTTTTATGGTTTCAGGAAATGAAAAATCATGGATTGACTTCAGAGCGACTAGAACTTCTAAAGGGCATAAGTGGTGCCTTTAGACCAGGAGTTCTTACCGCTCTCATGGGTGTTAGTGGTGCTGGTAAGACTACCCTTATGGACGTCCTAGCCGGAAGAAAGACAAGTGGATACACTCAAGGAACAATTAAGATCTCGGGATATCCAAAGAAACAAGAAACATTTGCTCGTATCTCAGGCTATGTTGAACAAGTTGATATCAACTCGCCTTATCTTACAGTATATGAGTCAGTTCTTTTCTCTGCATGGCTTCGGCTGCCTTCTGAAGTAGATTCCGCCACAAGAGAGGTAATTTAATTTCTTGCTGAAATATTAAAATTTGGATAGTCAGTAAACATATTAAAACCAAATTATTCTATGGATTTCAGATGTTTATTTGGGAGGTGATGGAACTAGTGGAGCTTACATCATTAAGCGAAGCATTCGTAGGATTGCCTGGAGTGAATGGCCTCTCTACAGAGCAACGCAAGAGGCTAACAATTGCTCTAGAGCTTGTTGCCAACCCATCCATAATATTTATGGATGAACCAACATCAGGACTTGATGCTCGAGCAGCAGCCATTGTGATGAGGACAGTGAAGAACACAGTCAAAACAGGGCGAACAGTAGTTTGTACTATCCATCAACCCAGCATTGACATATTTGATGCTTTTGACGAGGTTAAATATATTTTGTTCCAAATCCCTTGTACTCATAGTTGGTAGTCAGGTTGCAAATTAGAGAGCTTTGATATGCTCAAGTTTACCTCGTTGATCAATGCAGTTGATTCTTTTACAACGAGGAGGAGAAGCAATATACTTTGGTCCATTAGGTCCGCGTGCACAACACCTAATCAAGTATTTCGAGGTAACCATACATAATATTATGATAATGCATTTACAAAATATATTTTGAATTTCTAATGTATAAATGCCACAAAAATGAAGGACATAGATGGAGTCAGCAAAATCAAGAATGGAAAGAATCCTGCTACGTGGATGATGGAAGTTTCTTCAACACCTCAAGAAACAAGACTAGGGATTAGCTTTGCCAAAATTTATAAGCAATCTGAGCAATACAGGTATAATTATCTTACTAATAACATGTGAAATCATCTTGCATCTTTTGATATTCTACTCTAATCATTGCAGGCAAACAAAATATCTTATTAAGGAACTCAGCGTGCCTTCTCCCGGTTCGAAAGATCTGTATTTTCCGAAAAAATACTCACAAACTTTCTTCACCCAATCCATGGCTTGTTTGTGGAAACAATACTGGTCATATTGGCGAAATACATTGTACAATGGACTCCGGATTTTTTATACAACAGTTTCAGGACTTTTAATAGGATTCATGTTCTTGAATCTTGCATCTAAAAGGTATTTTATATACATTCTGTTTTGTAGATAATTTGTTTAGATAAATATAGCTTATGACTCTTCAGGGGCACGAAACAAGATCTGTTTCACTCTATGGGAGCCATGTACATTGCTGTACAATTTCTTGGTATACGTAATTGTATGACAGTTCAACCAGTTTTGGCCGTTGAGAGGGCGGTATTTTACAGGGAAAGAGATGCAGGAATGTATTCAGCTTTGGCACATGCATTGGGTCAGGTATGAATATATGTTAGCTCATCATCTCATCTAGTTCCTATGAAGTCATCCTGATACAAGTATATATTGGATATGCAGGTGATCATTGAAATTCCATATTGTTTTGCTCAAACAATCATATACGGATTAGTAATATATCCCATGATTGGATTCGAGCAGACAGCATCCAAGTTCTTTTGGTTCATGTACTTCATATTCTTCAGCTTGTTATACTACACCTATTACGGAATGATGATCTTGGCCATTTCTCCAAATCAAAGCATTGCTAGCATTACTTCGTCAATATTCTTCTCCATGTGGAACCTTTTTTCAGGATTAATTGTCCCGAAATCAGTAAGACATTCTCGTGTTCTTATATTTTGTATTGATGAGGCCAAAACAATGGTTGTATATTAATTTAGCTCTCAAATTATTCTTTGTGAATGGTAGAGGATTCCGATCTGGTGGAGATGGTACTACTCAGCATGCCCTCCAGCATGGTCACTATATGGATTGTTGGTTTCACAATTTGGAGACTTGGAAAAGAAGCTTGAAGATGGTCAAACTGTGAAATCCTTCTTGAAGAGTTATTTTGGATTCCATCATGAATTTTTAGGAGGTGTTGCTGTTATTATTGTCGGGTTTTCGCTACTCTTTGCAATTGTATTTGCTTATGCTATCAAGAACCTCAACTTTCAAAGAAGATAAGGGGAGGCTCTTTCTCTCCAAAAGAATGTTGTAGTAGTTAAATACTTAAATATATGGCTGCAGTTTAATTACGTGTAATTATGTTCATGGTTCAAGGGTTTCATAAAGCAAACAGTGTACGGAGCATATCTATACCTATACCTATATATAAAAAAGGGCGAGGTTCACTTGTATACAGTCAAACATGCCATCTTCTAGGTTAATACTTGTTAATCTTAATCAGTGAAGCACGTAACTTTTTGATAACAAATGCCTCAATCTTAAGCAGTCAATCATCATATGGTCTAATTCAAGAGTCCGGCGTGGTCACATACTCATAAGCTTATGAGACTTACGGTCATGATAGCCTATGTTCTCTGCTTGAACAATTTTTGAATTAGTCGGAGAAGAAGGAGCACAAGTTAGAGCGGCATGAAGTTGCGAAACCAAGCATCAAAAGTGTACCTCTCAATCTTATATATCCTTCTTCGTCTTCAATTTAATGTATGCTTAGAAATTTAATAGTTTTGATACCTTTTTTCGGTCTCACATATATATATGGTTATGATTCTGTTGTTTGTCACACTGGAGTGTTTCAAGTTGTGCATAAAACTAACATTCGATATGGTTCGTAGGATTTTTGAGCTGATTAGCTCTAACTTAAGCATAATATAAGGTTTCTTTGTTGGAAAATTTCATAGTTTTGTTGCCTTTTTTCAGTCTCACTTGTGGGTTTGATTTGTCACATTGAAGTATTTCAATTTATGCATAAAAGTAGCATTTGAAAAAGCTCGGAGTATTTTGTAAGTTGATGGTCTACCTTGAGCATAATGTAGGGTTTCATTGTTGGTAATTATTTCGTTGTTAATATGCCTTGAATTGGCGCCCAAGTATAAACCTATGGTTTTGTTTCTATATATATGTAGGGTTTTCTTTATCTCATATTATTTGTTCGTCCTATAATATGTATTCTGAAACTCCTCAATATAATATTTTCTCTGAAAAGTAGACGTTGTCGTTGTAACACCCCGAATCCGTAGGACTCGAGGCGCTACTGGGCTAGGATCTCACAATGGATCCTGACCCTAGCCTGACAACAAGTTCACCGGATCTTACAACAAGGCACAGATAGATTAAAACAAAACATCAAACTGTATATATATATACATATCAAAAGGTAATACAAAAGAACCGCTGAGTACAAATCAAAACATATATCCGTACATCATAAATATCCCCTATCCCACGTATAAACCCAATGTACGGAGCCCTCAGCGGATCACCCACTCTGGATCACTCTGCAGCTCTCCTAACCTGCAAAGGATCTACAACACGGTATAAAACCGTTAGCTAACCATACATATATAAGATAATACATCAGCACAAACACACGTCAGGGAATAATAACACATCATCATGCTTTCACAAATTTACCCAATTTATTATTTTTATAACGTCCAACACTCAAATCGTATATATATCGGAATATGAATATATGTGACACGAGGAATATAACTCTCGCCTCTCGGTGCTAATGTCAGCTGGAATGGTAATCTGGGATCACTTTCCCGGGTACCCTATGGGTGTGGAGACAGTGCCCGTCCCGTTAGACCTGAACAAATCCGGGCTCGGGCCGGGCCAAATACAAAATCTTGCCCGAAATGCCCGGCCCGGCCCGCCTTGAATGGGTCTTCAGCAAGGCCCGTGCCCGCCCGCGTGTAAACACGGGCGGGCTGACGGGCCGGCCCGCCCGTGTTTACACTTATTCACTTTTATTTTTATTTTAATAGTATACATATAAATATATAAATAAATATATATAAATATATAAATATATAAATATAAATATATATATATATATATATATATATATATATATATATATATATAAATAAGTATATATTGATATATATATATATATATATATATATATTTATTTATATATCCGGGCTAAATCCAACACCCAGGCCCGTCCCGTGAACAAGCGGGCCGGGCCTGGCCCGGCCCGAACGGGCCAATATGCTAGCCCATGCCCGTGTTTTTTGGCGGGCGGGCGGGCCGGACGGGCTGACCCGGATTTGTTCAGGTCTATGTCCCGTGTACCAGATATGGCCTGCCCGCAGAGAACCTTCCAGACTCCCAGCAGGATGAAAGGACAAGTTGTCACGCCCTACAATGGGCAGTCACTAAACCATAGGCAGGTAGTAACCAATCATCACATGCTATCAAGCATATATCACACACCACTCATGTATACATTCAATATAGGGATGGTAGCTAAGTAAGTCTTATGGACTTACCTCAACCTCAAAAGTAGTCTCAAACCCGATCAACTCGAACTCTGGAGAACAACACTGCCTAACAACAAGGCATAACAAGATATCAAACTCCTATCCATCAAAGGGGTCACACCTAGATCCATAAGGATCATATCCAACTTATAACCTCGATAATTAACTAAACCTCAAAGCCATAACCGGCATATAACGATATCATACTCATCATCATTCTATCCTCATACACATACCTAGCATGCTACTACCGTTCATACTAGGAAAGGAAAGGATCTACACTACTCTAGGTAGATCCGGGACAAGACGCACTTGCGTGACAAGAGGGACGCAGGGGCGAAGCAAGGCAAACCGCAGGCGCGGCGACAGTCGGCCGCAAGCGCGGCGACAGTCGGCCGCAGGCGCGGCGACAGTGGCCGCAGGCAGGTGCAGGCGGTGGGACCGTGGCCGCGGGGGCGGTAGCTTCCAGGTGCGGGTGCGGTGACAAGGTTCCCGCAGGGGCGGCTACGCTGAGGTGCAGGGGAGGCGACTTTGCAGAACGTAGAGTCCCGACTTCTCTTCTACTCTTCACGTGATCAAATCACGTCTTCTCCATTCCATATCCAAACACATATATATACACACACATTCTAACATCAATATACATTCAATACATCTAATCCTAAGCTAAGGAAGATGGAATCAAAGAAAGAAAGAAGAGAAGAATAAGAAGACTGACCACAACTGTGGTCCTAGGTAGCAAGGAAGGTCAAACACACTCTCTCAGCTGGCTCACAAGCAAAGCAACCATCCACACATCATCAACAAACCACTAAAGCCACACAAACTCTTCCAAACTCAAGGAAACTCAAGCATAAGATCAAGGAGAGGAAAGAAAGAAAGAAGGACGTGAGAAGCTAAAGAAATGAAGATGGAAACCCTTGCTCAGAAGCCGAGGAAGAAACTTAAGGACGAAGGGAAAGAAAGGGTAAAGAACGAGTCCAACCGGTCAACAAAACCGGCTGCAGCCGCAAGAATTGAACCGCAGGGGCGGTTCTCTGAGCCGCAGGGGTGGATAACTGAACGAGCCGCATGGGTGGATCCCTAAACCCGCGGGGGCGGCTAAGACCAAAACAAGCTCCAAAGACTAAGGCTCTTACACCTCACCCCCCTAAAAACAAGTTTCGTCCCAAAACTTGTGAAGTCCTCAAACCACTCGGACTCAAAAGCCGAGATATAACTCTCTCTATAACCTCAAACACGAGCATGGAGGAAAACATCATCTCTAGCACCAAGATCACTCTACTATCTAAGGCATAGAGGTAAACCATCTCTAGCCAAATCATCATCACATCACAAGGCATAGAGGAACAACATCTCTAGCCTTATCATACTCATAACAGAAGGGCATGGAAGAAAAAACTTCTCCAGCAATACTATGTCCATCAAAATAGCATGGAGGAATAACCATCTCCAGCTGAACCCTAATCATATCACAATAGCATGGAGGAAAGAGCCATCTCCAGCTATAAACAGTAATCGTACTAGCACAACCAGATCTAATAAGATCACACATCATATCATAGCTAGTACGAAAATAAACACATCATAGCATATAAGCACATAAGCATAACACTTACCAAGATAGCACTAAGATCTACTCGTAGATCCTACAAGCGCATCTATCTCGGCATAAAACTCTGGATAGTTCCTCTGAATATTATCCTCAGTCTCCCATGTAGCCTCATCAGGTCCTCGTCTCGATCACTGTATCCTCAGCATAGGAATGTCCTACGATCGCAGGCGTCTCATACCTCGTTCTAGGACTGCAATCGGGTGCTCAACAAAAGTGTGGTCCGGCTCGACCACCAAATCATTATAACTCACAATATGTCTTGGATCTGGTATATACTCCCTCAATTAAGACACGTAAAACACAGGGTGAACACCCTCTAATCTCGGAGGCAAGGTTAATTTGTATGTTGTGCTCCCAACCCGATCCAAAATCTCGAACGGTCCGACATATCGGAGGCTCAACTTTCCCTTAATGCCAAAGCGTCTAACACCTCGTGTCGGAGACACTCTCAGCCACACATGGGCTCCTACTCTGAACTCTAGGGGTCTCCGCCTCCTATCTGTATAAGACTTTTGACGGCTCTGTGCAGTCAGCATCCTCTCTCTAATCAGTGTTACACGAGCCACATCATCCTGAATCTGATCAGGTGTCAAACCACTAATATTGCTCTGCTCATCCCAGCATAACGGAGTACGACATCTCTGTCCATACAGTGCCTCATATGGGGTCATCCCAATAGATTCATGCCAGTTGTTGTTGTATGAGAACTCAACTAGTGGGAGATGATCCGTCCACACTTGTCCCCAGTCTAACACACAAACTCGCAGCATATCCTCCAGTGTCTGAATGGTCCTCTCTGACTGACCATCTGTCTGAGGATGGAACGCAATAGTGAAGTGCAAACTCGTCCCCAGGGAAGTCTGAATCTGCTGCCAAAACCTCGAGGTAAATCGCCCATCTCTGTTTGAGACGATCGTCCTCGGTACACCATGGAGTCTCACTATCTGCCTAGTGTACTCCTCTGCTAATCTGCTCATTGGCCACGTTTCCCGGATAGGAATAAAACGTGCCGTCTTCATCAGTATGTCCACTATAACCAAGATGGCATCAAAGCTCCTGCTTGATCTCAGCCCAGTCACAAAATCCATGGTGACGTCCTCCCACTTCCTCTGTGGAACAGGTAGTGGATGGAGTTCACCTCCAGGTCTGCAATGCTCGATCTTGACCTGCTGGCAGGTCGCACACTGTGCCAAAAATCTGGCCACATCGGGCTTCAGCCCTCCCCCACCAAAATGAACGTCTCAAATCCTGGTACATCTTACTCGTACCTTGGTGCACTGAATAAGGCGTACACTGAGCCTCCTGTAATATCCTCTGACGTAGATCCGCATCAACGGGTACACAGACGCGACCGCGGCATCTCAACACTCCATCTGCTCCTAGAAGGAACTGTGGTGCCTCATCCCGAGACATCCTCTCTCGGATCCTCATCAGTGTCGGGCAGGTCCCCTACTTCTATTGGATCTCACCCAACAGATCAGGAAGAACCTCTAAAGTACTCAGTTGGGCGTCCTCATCAGGAAACTGGACGTCCAACTCCAGCCAAATCAGGTCTCCCTGCAACTGATGTTGAACTGTCAACCTCGCAATTGCCTGCTCTCGAGGCGTCTTCCTGCTCAGGGCATCGGCGATAACGTTCGCCTTCCCCGGATGGTACAAAATCTTCACATCAAAATCCTTGATCAGCTCAAGCCATCTGCGCTGGCGGTTATTCAATTCCTGCTGCGTGAAAATATACTTCAGACTCTTATCGTCTGTGAAGATCTGACATGTAGCACCTTACAGGTAATGTCTCCAGATCTTCAGTGCATGAACTACCGCTGCCAACTCCAGATCATGAGTCGGGTAGTTCTCCTCATACGTCTTCAGCTGTCTAGACGCATATGCAATCACCCTGCCTCGCTGCATCAATACACCTCTCAAGCCTAGCTTGGATGCATCACTGTAAACCACAAAATCAGCTATACCCTCTAGCTGTGCCAAAATAGGAGCAGAAGTCAGACGTCTCTTCAGCTCCTCAAAACTCTGCATACACTGATCAGACCATACAAATCTAGTAGTATTCCTCAACAGACTCGTCAGTGGACGGGCAATCACAGAAAATCCCTTCACAAAGCGTCGGTAATACCCGGCTAGGCCAAGAAAGCTACGTACTTCCTTGACGTTCGTCGGTGTCGTCCAAGCTGCTACTGGCTCGATCTTTGCTGAATCAACCTTGATCCCCTCAGCTGAAACAACATGACCCAGGAATGCTACCTCTGGCATCCAGAACTCGCACTTAGAGAACTTAGCATAAAGTTCTCTATCTCGTAAAACCTGCAACACAGTCCTCAACTGACCTACATGCTCCTCTCTGCTACGAGAGTACACCAGAATATCATCTATGAAGACCACCACAAACTGATCCAAGAAGTCGATGAATATGCTGTTCATCAACTCCATGAAAACTGTTGGGGCATTCGTAAGCCCAAATGGCATCACTACAAACTCGTAGTGTCCATATCTGGTCCGAAAGGCTGTCCTGTGCACATCCTGCTCTCTCACCCTCAGCCGGTGATACCCTGAACGCAGGTCAATCCTGGAAAATACAGTCGCTCCCTGAAGCTGATCTAACAAGTCATCAATACGAGGCAATGGATACTTGTTCTTGATGGTCACCTTGTTCAGCTCTCTGTAATCTATACACAATCTCAACGATCCGTCCTTCTTCTGCACGAAGAGGACAGGTGCTCTCCATGGGGATATGCTAGGGCGGATGAAGCCCTTCTCAGCCAGCTCCTCGAGTTGCTTCTTCAGCTCCAGCATCTCGACAGGCGCCATCCGGTATGGGGCCTTCGAGATCGGTCTCGTACCAGGCTCCAACTCTATACCAAAGTCCACACTCCTCTTAGACGGCAAACTGAACGGCTCAGCGAATACATCTGCAAACTCACATACCACTGGGATATCCTCTAAAGTTGGACTCTCCCTCTACTTCATGGCATAACACCAGAAGGCCTCACAACCCTGTGCAATCAGTCTTGTTGCCCGTATTGCACTGATAACCATGCCTGACTTTCCAAGGTCCCAACCTCGGAAAACCTCTATCTGCCCTAACTCAGTAGAGAGGGTAACTGTCCTCCTACCTACATCTAATACTGCCTGATGTCTATCCATCCAATCCATACCTAAAATGACTTCTTCATGCACTAATGGCATGACAAAGAAGTCCACAAGTAACACACGGGTCCCCACAGAAATAGGACAATCACGAATCTCACGGGTACCTCTGACCCTACTACCATCGGGTAACCTTATACTAAAGGGTATCCCCTCAGTCGTATCTAGACTCAGAAACTCAACACACGCATCAGATATAAAAGAATGTGTAGCTCTAGTATCAAATAAGACTCTAACAGATAAACCATGAATCAGAATGGTACATGTAGTAGTCGGTGCAGCTGGCTCCTCTGCACTCCTCAGCTCAAAAACTCTACCATGTGGTCCTCTGGTGTCCGTGGTACTCCCACCACGACCTCTGCCTCTACTCGGCCCAGGAGCAGATCCTTGAGTCGTAGGACGATATGGGACTCTTTGTTATCCCTGAGTCTGCTGCTGCTAAGGTGGCGTCTGCCCACCCCCTGCTACACTGGCAGGAGAAGAACCCTGCTGAGATGAAACTCCACCATGTCTGCAGAAGACAACTCTATGACCCGGTCGGCCACAAGTGTAGCAAAGCACTATGTGCCTCGTACACTCTAGTCGTATGTGTCCATAACCACCACAATTGAAGCATTGACGTCCCTTATTTGTAGTCGGTGTAGATGAGGTATAATTTTGGCGACTTTGGCCTCGTCCGGCACTAGTAGCTCCACCGGTACCACTGGTTTGCCCAGTACGCTGTCTCTTCTCAGACCCTCCGGTCTGAGAAGCTCTCCTCTGCCCAGCTCGCTCCCTCTCATAATCGGAAGCTCTATTTTGATAATCCATCAAGGTCTCACGGTGAAACCCCGCCATGTAAGTCCGGGTAGTATCCCTCAATTGTCGGGAGAAAAGATACACATGCTGATCTGCAAGAGGTGCAGCTGGACCCAACAAAGCCAGCTCCTTCTGAAACCTCCTAATAGCCTTTGGGACTAGTACATCCTCGAATCCAGCCTCCACAAAATCCCGCAGTTTCTCCCTCCTCAATGAGGCATGCAAGAAACGCTCTCTAATCATGGTCCTCATCTGATCATAACTGCTAACCTGACCCCGTACAGATCTCCACCAGTGCTGTGCCAAGTCTCTGAAAATAGTCTGCACCAACTCTATCTTCCTATCTGCATGACACCTAATAGACTCCAGAGCTGAGTCTACATGTCCTATCCACAGCTCAACATCTAGCCCCACTTTCCCAGAGAAAGGGGGTACTCCCATCTTATGGAATGCCTTCAACCAAGTATCTGGTCGAGGCCCTCGATGCTCCTCCTGAACCCGAGCAGTCTCAGCAGCATGTGCCTATACAGCTGGCACCTGAGTAACTCCATGGGATCTCTCAGATGATCCCTCCTGTGCTGGCAGATCAGGGGCACGTCTACCTGCTCTGGCAGCCTCCTCAACTCGCCTTATATACTCGCGGAAGGCTGGTCCCTCCATGGAGACACGATCCGAGTCCTCTGACTAGACTCTCTGTGATCCCTGTCTCTCGGCTGCACCGTTCCCAGTCTCAGGAACGACACTCTCAGCAACATTCTCGTGAGTCTCCTCTGCTGCACGTGTATCACCGGCGGGAATCCTACCTCGTCCTCTACCTACTGGATGAAGAGGGGGTCTACCCTTACCTCGTCCAACTGCAGATAAGGCTCTAGTCCGAACCATCTACAGGGTATATAAACCTAACTCAGAAGGCTATATATATGCCATATGTATAGATATATATCAAGTCAATCACAACATAATATCTATATATATCTATACTGTCAACATCCCTTTAGAGGGGTGATGGATTCTCGTACACGCTATCCCAAAACATTTGTACTCATTTCAAAACCAAAACCTTTTGAAAAGTCAGACCCCTTTCATGCATTTAGTTAGATATATTTCCCCTTTCCGCATTCATGTTTTGGCCTTAGTTTGTGCCATTTATGCTTGTTTAGTTCTACTTTGCAAGAATAGATGTCTACACATGCTATTTGTGGCTTTGTAGGTGATTTGACACATTTTGGAGCTAAAACGACGTATTTGAGGATCAAGCCTCGAAGTGGACGCATTGGAGCAAGCGTATGTGCACGGGAAAGGGCGAGGAATCGAGCTAAAGACGCGAAGGAACGAAGAAGACCGCATCTCGGACCGAGATGGACCGAACTCGGCCAGACCAGGCCGAGATGGTCCATGATCTCG
Source organism: Fagopyrum tataricum (assembly GCA_002319775.1). Taxonomy (NCBI): domain Eukaryota; kingdom Viridiplantae; phylum Streptophyta; class Magnoliopsida; order Caryophyllales; family Polygonaceae; genus Fagopyrum; species Fagopyrum tataricum. Next base: position 39,029,609 of record CM008280.1, on the reverse strand, counting down.
GCCGAGATTTCACTTGGCTCGGCCGAGATCACACATAGCTCGGCCGAGATTGCCTTGGCTTGGCCGAGATCACACCTAGCTCGACCGAGATAGCCTTGGCTCGGCCGAGATGGCCCTAGCTCGGCCGAGATGGTCCGAGCTCGGCCGAGATTTCTCGATCTCGGCCGAGATTCCCGATGTGCTGACGCGTTGAAGTTTCTGTTGCTGAATCTCGGTCCCGACTGGCCCAATCTTGGCCGAGATTTCTGCCCAAGATTTCCTGTTCGGTGATTTTATCTTATTTTTGGATCCGTTTTGGCCCAGCCCGTCCTTTGGAATATTGTTGCCTATAAAAGGGAAGCTCTAGGTTATTTCTAAAGGTCCGAATTAGTCCGTTTCTTTTAGGGTTAGGTTACCCCATAAGGGGAGCCGCCTCCCTTCCTTAACCTTCTTCTTCTCCATTGTTCTTCATAGTTTAGCTTCAATATTCATACTTTTACATTCAATTTTGTTGAGAAAACCTTGTTGGATTCGAGATTTGTCAAGATTTCAGGTTTACATTTATTGAAGCTAAGTTCTTTTATTCCCTTTTGTTATTAATTTATTTGTCTTTCTTTGATATGATTGTTATTGGCTAGAACCTTGTGGTTCCAAGGTTGACAATAATTTGTTTATGCCTTTGATTATGATGGATTAGATTGTGCTTTGTTTTGGCTTTGAATTGCTAGAAATCCTAATAGTTGGCTTGTTCTTGAATCTTGTTAGAATCCTTCTAGCTAGTAACCTAAGTTGGAATTGAGACTTACCCGGTGATATTCCTTCATAGATACATGTGTGACTGATCATAGGTAATAAATGTTTATCCTTTATTTATTGAATGTGCTTAGATTCCTTTCTAAGTAGGGTAATACTTGAGACTTACCCGGTAATGGTTTACCTTTCCCTTAGTTTGTAGTCTGGTTTGTTTAGAATTTCCTACCTCTCTACCTTGAGACATACCCGGTAATAGGTGGTTGGTTTGGAACTAGATAGTCTTGAGACTTACCCGGTAATAAACTGTCAGCTTAGAAACGTTCATCCTTGTGGCTTATCTACCATATATCTTTTTGAGTCTTCGTGAATCTATATGTATAAACAATGATCTTGAACCCTTGGAATCCATTTTCTTTCCTTTAACTTGATTATCTTTGTTTTCCCTTTTTGTTTGTTTGTTTTGACTTTCAATCAATAGTGACAATTGATTGCGAGTCCTTAAAACCCTTTTTAAAACCTTTTTGATTTCTTTCCCTTATCTTTTCCAACCTCCTGTCTTTAATTGAGATCTATTTTATATATAATCATTGCTGCAAATTAATCCTCCCAGTTCCTGATCGACCCTGGAATACTTACCTTTACTGTGATTGACCCACACACTGTGGGTTCGTTGCTATTTAGGGAATTATTACAGGTTATAAATATAAAACTATCCCTTCCTTGTTTTACTAACCTATAGGTCTTTATCATTATTGATAAAAGGTTTATAGGGGTTTAAAATTAGCGAACAACAAGTGCCATTGTTGTCAACCTAAGCCTCTGATACCAACTTTGTAACACCCCGAATCCGTAGTACTCGAGGCGCTACTGGGCTAGGATCTCACAATGGATCCTGACCCTAGCCTAACAACAAGTTCACTGGATCTTACAACAAGGCACAGATAGATTAAAACAAAACATCAAACTGTATATATATATACATATCAAAAGGTAATACAGAAGAACCGCTGAGTACAAATCAAAACATATATCCGTACATCATAAATATCCACTATCCCACGTATAAACCCATTGTACGGAGCCCTCAGTGGATCACCCACTCTGGATCACTCTGCAGCTCTACTAACCTGCAAAGGATCTACAACACGGTATAAAACCGTTAGCTAACCATACATATATAAGATAATACATCAGCACAAACACACGTCGGGGAATAATAACACATCATCATGCTTTCACACATTTACCCGGTTTATTATTTTTATAACGTCCAACACTCAAATCGTATATATATCGGAATATGAATATATGTGACACGGGGAATATAACCCTCGCCTCTCGGTGCTAATGCCAGCTGAAGTGGTAATCTGGGATCACTTCCCCGTGTATACTATGGGAGTGAGACAGTGCCCGTTCCGTGTACCAAATATGGCCTGGCCGCAGAGAACCTTCCAGACTCCCAGCGGGATGAATGGACAAGTTGTCACGCCCTACAATGGACAGTCACTAAACCATAGGTAGGTAGTAATCAATCATCACATGATATAAAGCATATATCACACACCACTCATGTATACATTCAATATCGGGATGGTAGCTAAGTAAGTCCTATGGACTTACCTCAACCTCAGAAGTAGTCTCAAACCCGATCAGCTCGAACTCTGGAGAACAACACTGCCTAACAACAAGGCATAACAAGATATCAAACTCCTATCCATCAAAGGGGTGACACCTAGACCCAAGGGATCCATAAGGATCATATCCAACTCATAACCTCGATAATCAACTAAACCTCAAAGCCATAACCGGCATATAACGATATCATACTCATCATCATTCTATCCTCATACACATACCTAGCATGCTACTACCGCTCATACTAGGAAAGGAAAGGATCTACACGTACTACTCTAGGTAAATCCGGGACAAGACGCACCTGCGTGACAAGAGGGATGCAGGGGCGAAGCAAGGCAAACCGCAGGCGCGGCGACACTCGGCTGCAGGCGCGGTGACAGTGGCCGCAGGCAAGCGCAGGCGTGGCGCAGGCGCTGGGACCGTAGCCGCGGGGATGGAAGCTTCCAGGCGCGGATGCGGTAACAAGGTTCCCGCAGGGGCGGCTACGCTGAGGCGCAGGGGCGGCGACTCTGTAGAACGTAGAGTCCCGACTTCTCTTCTAATCTTCACGTGATCAAATCACGTCTTCTCCATTCCATATCCAAACACATACATATACATACACATTCTAACGTCAATATACATTCAATACATCTAATCCTAAGCTAAGGAAGATGGAATCAAAGAAAGAAAGAAGAGAAGAATAAGAAGACTTACCACAACTGTGGTCCTAGGCAGCAAGGAAGGTCAAACACACACTATCAGCTGGCTCACAAGCACAACAACCATCCACATATCATCAACAAACCACTAAAGCCACACAAACTCTTCCAAACTCAAGGAAACTCAAGCATAAGATCAAGGAGAGGGAAGGAACCAAGAAGGACGTGAGAAGCTGAAGAAATGAAGATGGAAACCCTTGCTCAGAAGCCAAGGAAGAAACTTAAGGAGGAAGGGAAAGAAAGGGTAAAGCACGAGTCCAACCGGTCAACAAAACCGGCTGCAGCCGCAAGAAACCGCAGGGGCGGTTCTCTGAGCCGTAGGGGCGGATAACTGAACGAGCCGCAGGGGCGGCTCCCTAAACCCGCGGGGTGGCTAAGACCAAAACAAGCTCCAAAGACTAAGACTCTTACAGTCGTCATTGGGTGAACCACTATAAACTTGTGTGTACCGTCTTTCTTATTTGTTGAATTTTGTTCTTTCTCGGTAATTTCCCACAACAAACTAGTATCAGAGCTTTGAGTTCTTTAATTTGTCTGTAATTTGGATGAAAGATGTCTTCTTTCAACACGAAAATCGACAAGTTTACATGGAGGAACGGTTTCAGCTTGTGGCAGATCAAGATGCGAGCATTGCTAAAAAATAGGGCTTATGGGTGCCGTTGTCAAGGAAGGAATCCGATAAGGAAAAGGGTGATACTGCTGAGATGACCACTCAAGAAGATAAGGCGGCATTTGACAATCATGTTGTGTCTGGAAAATGATGTCTTATGCGATATTTCAGATCAGGATATCGCAGCCAAACTGTGGTTAAAGTTGGAGAGTCTTTACACGACGATGTCTCTCACCAACAAGTTGCTTCTAAAACAACGTCTGTTCAGCCTGCGAATGCAGGAAGGTACACAACTTCGTGAGCACTTTATTCACTTGAACACAATTCTTCTAGATTTGCGTAATATTGATGTTAATATTGAGGACGATGATGTTGTGTGGATTATGTTTGTATCTTTGCTGTCATCATATGAAAACTTTGTTCAGTCATTTATTGTAGGAAAATATATTATTACTTTGGAAGACGTTAGGTATGCCCTTCATACAAGGGAACTAAGCCACAAGGTGAATGAAAGCGCTGTAGGTAAGGACAGTAAGACATTTGGTATATATACAAGCGGAGGCAATGGACAAGGAAAATCAGGGAAGAAGTACAATAAGTCGTCTTATTCAAAAGGTCCTAAGCCTAATGACTTTTGTACTTATTCTAGGTCTACAACTGTTGTAGAAGATAATTTTAAACCATATGAGGATATATCTTTGGTTTTTGGTGGACACACTTATCAGGATGTGTGGGTTCTTGATTCTGGAGCTTCATATCACATATGTCCTAACAAAGAGTGGTTCAGAACTTATAATCATGTATATGGTGGTAGTATTTCCATAGCCAACAATTTTTTCTACTAGGCAGTTAGAATTGGCTCGATTAAAATCAGGACACATGAAGGTAGATTATGTACAATGAAAGAAGTCAGACATGTTCCACTTATTACTAAGAATTTGATATCCTTGAGTATGCTAGATAGTAAGGGGTTTTGTTTCAAACGTGAAAGTGGAGTTCTGAATGTATGTAAGGGTTTTGATATTATTTTGAAAGGTGTCAAAAGGGACACTTTATATTTCTTACAAGGTTCTACTATTTATGGGTTTGTTTTTGTTGCATCCTTAGAGGTCCACAAGTATGATATAACTAAGTTATGGCATATGAGACTTGGTGATATGGGTGAAAAGGGATGTATTTTGGCAAAGGAAGATCAACCATCAGAAGCTATTCATTAAAGCTTAGCTGAGGGACCCTCAAGAAGAGTTGGAGTAAGACCTTCACAAAGGTACAGGTTTGAGGATATGGTAGGTCATGCTCTACATGTTGTTAAACATGTGGATACTCATGAATCATCCATCTAGAGAGAAGTTGTATATGAATATGAAGTTGCACAGGGTTTTACAACAACGGGAGATGAGATGAAGGATCTTAGAGTAGCTCGAAAAATTCTAGGAAGGGGTTAGAGATAGGGGTCATAAGAAGCTTTTCTTATCACACAAAGGCTACATTGAAAAGGTGTTATCAAGGTTCGGAATGTCATCGGTCAAACCTACTGACACACCTAGTGCTGCTAACATCCATCTTACCACTTTGTTTTCACCTCAATCGGATGAGGAGAATGAGTATATGTCGCGAGTCTCTTATGCTAGTGCAGTAGGGAGTTTGATGTATGTTCGCCGAGATGCTTCACTGTCGGGGCCGAGATTTCGACTTCGTCTTCAGCGTCATGGGCATCTCGGTCGGGTCGACCGAGATCAAGACTGAGATGGAGGCCATGATTTTACAACAAAAGCTGATATCGGTCATGTGCTCTCAGATCTCGGTCCGAGACTCCTTGATCTCGGCCGAGATTAGGCAAATCTCGGTCTGGTCATGGTTGATCTCGGCCGAGATTTTGCTATAGCCGTTCCTTCATGCCTTTAGCTTGATTCCTAGCCCTTTCCCGTGCACGTATGCTCGCTCCAATGCATCCACTTCGAGACTTGATCCTCAAATACGTCGTTTTAGCTTTATAATGTGCCAAATCACCTACAAAGCCACAAATAGTGTGTGTAGACATCTATTCTTGCAAAGTATAACTAAACAAGCATAAATGGCACAAAGTAAGGCTAAAACATGAATGCGGAAAAGGGAAAATGTAATTAAATGCATGACTAAAATAGGTCGATAAATCATGTTATCAATGTATGTTATGGTTTGCACTAGACCAGATCTGACATAAGATATTAGTGTCGTCAACAGGTTCTTAGGGCAACCAAGCTATTGTATATTGTGACACTTTGAGTGCAATAGACAAAAGTAGCTAAAGAGGGGAGTTTGGTTGAAGGGATTGGTTAGTGATCTAGGTATACATCACGATCAGGCTATTGTATATTGTGACAGTTTGAGTGTAGTTTGTTTGAGCAAAGATCAGGTTCATCATGAGAGGACTTAACATATTGATGTCAGATATCATTTTCTTGAGAAGTGAGAAGAGGATTAGGGTGAAGAAAGTAGTAGCTGGTGATAATATGGTTGATATGTTGACCAAGCCGGTACCTCGCAACAAGTTCCAACATTGTTTGGACTTGCTAAATTTCAAAAGTTATTGAGTGTCCAAGAGGCACATCTAGATAGATAAAAGTTAATATGGACATTGACTAATACATCTGATATGTTTGTGAGGATTCAAGTCAAGGTAGAGATTTATTGATATGCCTTCAATATTAGTTTATTTTTGTAAGTTGTGTAGGTTAAATTGTGTTGTACTTGATATTAGTTTAATTTTCAGTTGAATACATGTAATTTTCGTTGATTTTTAGTATCGTATTTGAGTAATTACAAATTACAAATTTACATGAAACGATTAGACCACCCTAATTCTCACCCGATCCACTTGCTTCATCCATTGGATATGGGTAATAGGCTTGGCGGGTGGGGTGAGGTGGATGAATTTGGTTGGTGGTCGGGTGGCGAACGGAGTCATACACCCACCACCCGACCCATTGTCATCCCTAGATTAAGAGATTGGTTATATGAAATTGGTAAAAGACTTCGGTTTTACGGTTTTGATGGAGAGACATGAAAAGATCTTTAAGAGTAGGAAATTAATTGATGGAAGAATTGAGAAGAAGGTGATGGCGACTTAGTGACGGTCGTAACAGTGTCAACGGAGTTAGAATTACGGATGATGCGTGAAATATCTTGAATATTGTAAATTTTGTTTTAAAAACACAAAATATGACAATTTTATTGTTTTTGATGTTATAATATTATGTTATAAATATTTTACATCTTAATTTATAATATTATTGATTTTAAAAATATTAATTTTTTACTATATGTGTAGAAATAATTGAAAATACATTATAAGTTAACAATATACATAACTCTTAATCATACGCAGATGAACCCGAATCATCCTATCACCCGACGGGTGGATATACCCCATAAAGTTAATGGGCGGGGGTTGGAAGTGTTTCACTTACCCATCACTCGACCCATTGTCATCCCTATAGGTACTCCTAGACTTGAGCAATATTGGGTCAGCCCACCCTTACGAATAAACAAATTGGGGCTCCAAGCCCGTTTTTCCTTTTTTAATTAATTATTTAAAATATATATCATCTATAGAGGTGGATGATAGGATTCGAACTTGAGAGTTAAAGTAAAGTTCAATTAATTACAAGTCATTATATAACCATATGACCTTTTTTTAAAAAAATTAGTTTTTTTTATCTTTAATATGAACATTTTTTTTTATTCAAATGAAATAGGGACCCAAAGCCATACTCGTACATATGTGTGCAAGAATACAAGTCCGAATCCCGGTTCAACCCGAATACGATCGATAAAAATAAAAATCAAAAAAACCAAAAATCTCATGTTCAAATTTACATGAAAATAGATCATAAATGATAATAAATAAAAAGTAAAAGGGTAAGAGGTAGTTATAGAATAAGTTTTTTTTTAAAAAAATGGGTTATTGGGCTAATTTTGCAAACTTGTGTATCAATAAGGCTAATTATATAATCATTGAAGAAAGTAGGCTCTAATTTTAATCAAGAAAAGATAAAATAGGAAAAATAAAAAAGATTGTGATCAAATTATCCTTTATCTATACTAAATAAAGAGATAAAAAAAAAATCCAAATTTATGCCGTTGAAACTGAATCCGGTAATTAAGTATACATCACTTGCGTTGTACCTCTCTCCGTCGTCTTTGCAATTCATCAGATTGCATAAAACTTGTGTATCAATTTGCAGAGATTCAGCCATTGTTTGAAGAAATTGAGCCATTGATTTTGACAGTTATACAGATCGAATTACACAACTACTTTCTAGTTGTGTGTAAGGTATTCAAATTTATCCTTCCTCACTATCGATTTTATAAGTTAAACATATCCGAAATAAACTCTGTACATTTAATCGATTCTAAATCAACGATATCTATTTAGGTTTCGTTTAATGAAATGTATATAAAGTTAACTCGTGTGCTTGATTATGTGGATTTCTTGTGCATACATTGTTTAGGATCTGTACATCGTAGTGCTTCCATTGTTCTACACTCTTGTGCTTGATTATGATAGTTTTTTGTGTAAGGTATTGTAATTTATCCTTCGTCAATATCGATTTTATTAGTTAAACAGATCCGAAAAGAACTTTGTAAATTTTATCGATTCTCCATAAACAAAATCTGTTTTAGGTTTCGTTTAACAAAATTTATATGAAGTTCACTTGTGTGCTTGATCCTAAAAGAACTTTGTAGTGCTTTCATTGTTCTTCTAAATGTTGTGTATAAATGCTATGTATATGTGTTCATAATTGTGTACTGCATTTTGTAATTGTTGAGTAACTTATGTTGATTCATTATGTATTAACTTATCAATATATGTACGCTTTTGATACTATAATAATTTGTGTATATACTAACTTGTGTGATCATATGACTTTGTATGTGTGTTTAGATATTGTGTAATTGTCATAATACATTGTGTATTTACTGTATCGTATGTTGTTGTATTATGTGCTTACTGATTACTATATGTTAAAAGTTGTGTTAACAATATTATGTGGAGACACTAAATTGTCTACATAATTTACTTTGTGTAGGTGATAAATTTTGTGTACACTGATTTATGTTATCATATGACTTTGTAGGTGTGTTTATAGTTTGTGTAGAAGTCGTTATACATTGTGTATTGTTGATTATTAAATGCTTATTTATTAGTTTATGTTTTGAAGATTGAATATTATTGATTTCTTAGTGATTATTTGCTAGTTTGTGTATAAAAATCAATTTATATTAACTTTGTTAACAGGGATGACATTTGTGTACGTGACAACTTATTGCGGTGGTGTATGAAAGGTCGAAGATGGTGAATGGAATTATCATGGCAACATGATACACAAATTTGTAACCATCAATAAATGTTGATTTTATTAGATATAAATTAACATGCATGCTTGCTATGTGATACAAAATGCACTCTATTACACAACAAGAACTTCGAAATTGTCTAGCCATCTACATAAATTTTCTTTGATACACAAATTGATGAAATCTAAAAGAATAAGAGCATACCTATTGCGAATGACAATAACGGTAAGACTGCAGTGGATGGATGAATTTGATTTTTACAAAAATCATAAACAAACCTGAAGTCCTCTTAAGAAACGAAGAAACCAGAAGCAGTTTTCGAACTCCTGACAGTTTTGACCAAAGATTGAGCCGTGAATAATAGAGGAAGATGAAGATAAAAATGCAACAAAAGATTTATGTAGATGAGATAATGGATAATTGAAACGACGGTACCTTTCCGACGGGAAGAACTTGAATGGGGCTCGAAATCGCCGGTGCTTTTTGCCTGTTAGGGTTTTTGGGAGGGAAACGAAAAGTCGGGAGAAGATGAGATGATGGGGATTTGAAAGGACGCGGGCTTTGATATGCTCCGAATATTACGGCTCTGTCATATATTCTAATCAGTCCAAAATCCCTTTTTTGTCCCACAAATCCCATTAATCACAATTTTGCCATCGCCGATTAAATGATTAAATTAGTTCCGAAAATAATAAGAGCTACTTGGTATATTTTTTTTTGATACTATAAGATAAGCATTTAGGGTACATCATCTCCTAGAGACTTTCCACCCTAGAGCATCATTACGGATGAGATCGTCAACAAAAGACGTAGACGAACAAGAAGGCAGAAGACAATCGTGTCCCAACACTGCAAGCTGGTCAACCACACCATTAACCTCCCTAAAAACATGATGGATCCTAACCTGACAATAACCGGCCGGAATATTGGAAACATCTGAAAGAATAAGATCTAACTCCCAAGGAGGTTTCCAAATCTGTTTAACCGAGTTAATGACAGAAATGCAATCTCCTTCAATTTCAATATTTTTAATTTCCAAATCAAAGACTATAACCAAACCTTCTCTTAGCGCACATGATTCGGCATGCTGGGCAGATATGTTTCCACATCTACCATACCCAAGAGAAACTGTCATTACATCATGATTCCGGAGAATAAAACCATACGCAGAGCTCCCTGATTATTTTTTTGAACCATCAAAATTTAGTTTAATAAAATCTTTTTCTGGTTTATCCCATTGAATCTTTTTAGTTTTCCTTCAATTCTTATTAGTTTTATCCTTAAGATGGATCGATTTTTTCCTTTTTTTGTAGATTTCATTCATTAATTTGGTTTCGTACTATCGAGTCAATATTATGGGGTTTTTTATTGCTAATTTTTGTTTCTAGCAAACCATACATTCCACCAGACGAGAATTAAATAGATGAGGTCAGATTCAAAAAGATTTTCTTTTAGCCACAAGATTTTAACAGCAATCTTAATATTGACAAGGTTAACAGAATTGATAGCCATCAAAGGGTTATCAGTCAAGATACTATCTAAAGTAAACTGGCATTTGAAAAATAGATGATCAGCAGATTCATAGGGATGATTGCAAAGGCAACAATTCATCGGGACCGGGACCTTTTGTTTTTCTAAATTTTTCTTTGTTGGTAGACCATTGATAGATAATTTTCACAGAAAGTTCTTCACCTAAGGCATACTATCAATGTTCCAAATCCATTCATTCGGAAAGGTTTGAAGTCCCTTTCGCAAATAACCAGAGTAGATTGCTGATTTAGTTGTATAGTCACCATTATCCGACTCAATCTTGTTCAGATCCCATTTATTTTCTTTAATAAAGTAATTAACAGTAATTTCTTCATTAATAGTTTCAGTGCTATTACAAACCTTAATAAGAGGTTCCTCTTTTATCCAACAATCTTTCCAAAATTTAACTGTATTACCATCAACAATATTTCATCTAAATCTTGCTTCGAATTCAGTTCTCAATTTCATCAGATTTTTCCATTGTCAAGAAAGGTTTCCTTTAGAAGAATAATTACAAAGAAACGATCCTTTAAGGTACTTTTCATTAAGAAAGATTTCCTTTATGTCTGCATATTTTATCCCAACTTGGTATTTAGTTTAAAAAAAGATGCACGGCCTATTTTTCTTTTTTTGGTAGGTAGTTATAGAGAATAAGTGGGTGATGGTTTATACCTGTCTTTTCTGGAACAGATTTTTCAAATTAAAGCGCCAATGAAACGGAGTAGCCCAATCTCCTCTTCCGGATGGACTACCAGAAATTGACAAGTGTCCTCTTCTGAGCAATATCGTCATTTATTGATTGATCTCGCCATGACACGTCACTGCATTAAGAATTTGCTTCCATATGCGCGTCGTAGAGGATCTAATCCTTCGAATATTGAGTGAACTGTGATCATATACTTCCGTGACCAGAACTTTGCCTCATCAGTCTCATCTCCTCTAAAAAATCTCTATTTTGTAATTTCGAATCGGGCCTTTCTGTGTAGGAGGCGAAGCTTAGAGCTTCGGTTTAAGAGATGGAGATGTCGAATTCGACGCTCTTTGATCTTCTCTCGTCAAAGCTTGAGAGCTCGTCGTTTTACCCGAGCACCGTCTTAGCTATCACGGTGTTCTTCTCCGTTCTCTGCGCTTGCATTGTCATCGGACATTTGCTCGAAGAGAATCGATGGACCAATGAATTTATCATCGCGCTTCTTCTGGTGAGCAATATTGTTCAACCTTTCAAATTCAGCAGATTCTGCGATCTTGTTTTCGACGCTTTGCCGATAAATCTGCAATGTTATTTAGCAGTCGGATTTCAAATTGTGGTGATTTTGATTTGTCAACTTTGGAATTTGTATGTTCTGGATTAGTGGTTGATATCTGGAGGTGTGAGATTAATCCTAAACGTTCTATAATCTCGAGCCGTAAAACCGACTCAAGATTCCAAACTCGAAAACACGCAGAATTTGTTAATGCAGTTCGGTGGCTAAAGCACCTACTCTGCGGGACCTCAAGAGGGGAGATCCGATCCCGAGATTTCACTAGGTATCCAATAACGAGAGGTTACAAGCACAGAACAGAGATACTAGCACAATTCTTACAATCTAGCAAAGAACATGTAACAGAAGAACACAGGAGATTCGAATAAGCAATGGTGAAGAAAAGCCCCCTCAAAGGCACCCAAACGAAGATCCGAGAACGATCTTCGTTCCTGTCGCAAGCCAACGAAGCGATGGTGAACCGAGATGCAAGAGATAACAGATCTCTTGCTCAATCTTTCCTCTTCTTCGAACCGATCTCTCTGTCTCGAACTCTCTCTATCGCTCTCTTTCTCTGTCGCCCTCTCAGTACAGCCGAAGACCACGAACTATCGGGTTCTCTCTCCTAGGGCTGAAAACTGTGTAGAACAGCGTTTTTGTGCCCAACAAAAACAAGGACCAAAACGCAGCGTTTCATTTAGCTGTGGACCCCAAAAACAAATCAATAACAAGTACACTACATAGCAGCCAGGCCCACACGTCCAAACAAACAGCTGAACACAGAACTCACTACATAAGTACATCCTTGTGTACATATAAAAGTTTCCACCAAAACTAAGCATCATATAATATCAATCCAATATTAATAAACTTGTCACCATATTGATCACCATGCTACCTAACTTAGATTAACTAAGTGGCAACAAATGGATCACAATAGGCATCTAGTTCAATCAAAAGGATTAACATTATATGAGCACAATTACAAGACTCTACCAAGATCATAGTACTAAGTGCTAGTTTATCTCTATGTTCCATGTCATATTGTATTAATAAGAATCAAAACATAACAGGAGGCGTTGTGTTGCTTGTGAGTAATGGCAGTAGCTCGGAAATCCTGGTGTTCAGTGAGGAGCTTTTCTTCATTTATTTGCTTCCTCCTATCATTTTCAATGCAAGGTAAATCTCTCTCTATTTTTGTGTCACAGCTCATGATCAGAAACATTAAGATAATTTCTCTCTAAAAACATTTGATCGCTTACTTTTCAGATTTCAGGTGAAGAAAAAGCAATTCTTCAAGAACTTCTCAGTAATTCTGTTGTTTGGAGTTCTTGGGACGATAATATCCTTTTGTCTTGTATCATTAGGTAAGCCGTGCTTCCTTCTTTGTTTTTTATCTACATCTACACAAGTATATAAATTAATATATGTTCAGTGCAAGGATAAGCATCCATTTAACTTATATTGAAGGGTTTGATGCACAACATGAACAACTAATGACATTCAACTTCTATTCTCATTTATTGGAAATGGCTTGTCTGAGAGTCTCTATTGTAGATGACACCCATTGTTATTGTTTTCCTTGTGTTCTCTGCTGAAATATTTTTACTAGAATTGTTTCATTATCAAGTCTGAACGCTCTACCTCATGTCGATCTCCACTGTCCCTAGTGAATGTAATATCTGGTTTTTCTTGAACTGGTACAGGAGGAACGCTAGCTGCCAAAAATAAAAAAATAGAAGTGCCAGTAACGTGGAGGAATTCCTAAATAAAGTATTAAGATTACATAATCAAACGGGATTCACCAAATCACGTAGAAATATCATCTGTCAGCGATAAAGAATTCAATCCATGTATCATCTTAGCAATTAAAAATACTATTTTTTTTGGTAGGATGACCTTATTATTAGGGCCCCCGAGTTCAGGAAAGACAACTCTGCTGTTGGCGTTGGCTGGAAGACTCAGCAAAGATCTCAAGGTAGAAATGGGAATCAGTGAAAGCAGTGAATTATGTGATTATATATAATTTATTATGTTCCTTTTCAGGTTTCAGGAAGTGTTACATACAATGGATACAGTATGAAAGAATTTGTCCCGCAGAGACACTCTGCGTATATCAGCCAATATGATTTGCATATACCTGAATTGACAGTCGGAGAAACACTCGCATTTTCAAGAAGGTGTCAAGGGATAGGAACCAACTATGGTGAGTTCGATATCAGCCTTCCAGTAAACAATTTCTTATGTCAAAGATTAGACAAAAAAAAGAAGATACACCAACCTTATATATTTGCAGATATGTTGGTAGAACTCATAAGAAGGGAGAAGGCAGCTAAAATCCAACCAAATTCTGATATTGACATCTATTTAAAGGTGAGACATAGTTCTTAGAAGAAAAACGCTTTTATAAATTCAAGACTATCTAAGGGCTTCCATTCTGAATTTCTAAATATAACCGGCAATTGAAGCAGAAGGCCACCAACCTTATATAATAGTCTAATGTTGTTTCATTTGTTACAATCTTATTTCTCCAAATAAATGGTCTCTATCAACAGGCAGCAGCTCTTGTGAACAAGGAAACAAACATAGTCATAGATTATATACTCAAGGTAGACAAGTTGGCTTCTAGACTCTACAGTGCATTTACAATTCAAAAATATGCAACTAACACAAGTAATTTACCATAGAAATATTTTTTGTCTACCAAACACAGCAGATTTTAGGACTGGAAGTGTGTGCTGATACATATGTTGGCAACCAGATGATACGCGGAATATCCGGGGGAGAAAAGAAGAGACTCACAACAGGTAGGTAGAAACAGCATGTAATAGCTTTTTTAACTTTATTCCTAAGAAAAAAATGCAAAGAATTGCCTTAAGAAAGTGAATGAACTGATATAATATAATACAGGAGAGATGCTAGTTGGACCAGCAAGAGCATTTTTTATGGATGAAATATCAACTGGTCTAGACACTTCAACAACGTTTCAAATAGTGAACTCGATCAAGCAGTCTATCCACATTCTCAAAGGAACAGCTGTTGTCTCTCTCCTACAACCTGCACCTGAAGTCTATGACCTGTTTGATGATGTAATTCTTCTATCAGATGGCCAAATTATATACCAAGGTCCAACAGAGAATGTTCTTGAGTTCTTCGAATCCATGGGCTTCAAGTGTCCCAACAGAAAAGGAGTAGCTGACTATCTACAAGAAGTATGATATTTTAGCAGTAATTTTCTATTCACAGAAGAATTGAAGATCATGTTTTATTGACTTTTCTTCACAATTTTGTATTTCTTAGGTAACATCTAAGAGAGATCAGGAACAATACTGGATGCATGAAGACGAACACTATGAATTCATAACTGCCAAGGATTTTGCAGAAGCTTTTCGAACATTTCATGTTGGAAGGGAAGTGGATGCAGAGCTTGCTGCACCATTTGACGCTTCAAAAAGGCATACATCATCTTTAACAAGCAAAGTGTACGGTATTAACAAGAAAGAGTTATTTAAGGCTTGCATGTCAAGGGAAATTCTGCTTATGAAAAGACATTCATTTCTCTACATATTCAAGATTGCCCAAGTAAGTAGCAATTCTATATTTTCAGGTTCTAGAAGTTTATTAACTTTTGCCGCATATTCAAGAGTATTTTCAAATGTTTGCAGATGGCACTTTTCGCAGTTGTTACAGTGACAATTTTCATTAGGACACAGATGCCAAAAAAAACAATACTTGATGGCCATATTTTTATGGGAGCTCTATTCTTCGGAATTCTAAGGATAATGTTCAGTGGAATGGAGGAGATAGTAGTCACTGTTTCTGAACTTCCTGTGTTTTACAAACACAAAGACGTTCTATTGTACCCAGCATGGGCATACTCCCTACCTAAATGGATCCTCAAAGTCCCAATCTCTATTATAGAAGCAGTCACTTGGGTGTCAATAACTTATTATGGAATAGGTTTTGACAGTGGTTTGTTCTCGTGGCACTACACCAAATGTCATCAGGGTTGTACAGATTGGCTGCAGGACTGGGAAGAAATATGGACATTGGAACCACTCTTGGTAGTTTTGTTTTAAGCATATTCGCCATTTTGAGTGGATTTATTCTTTCACAAGGTTAACAAGCTCACCATAACATTATGCTTGGATTATACATGGCAAAATCTAAAGTGGAACTACATTTATTAATTTTCACTGTGTTGCAGACAGTTTAAATAAATGGTTGAAATGGAGTCAGTGGATATCTCCTCTGATGTATGCCCAGAATGCTATGACAGTAAATGAATTCCTTGGGAAAAGTTGGAGCCATGTAAGATTATACTTTTTTATCTCTTTTTTTTTTTCCTGCTAAGTTTTATCTAAAGGTTTTGCATTAATGGCATAGGTTCTTCCGGGCTCAACAGAATCACTAGGGGTACAGGTCTTGAAGTCTCGCGGACTTTGTTGGAGATAATTTGTCCCACATCGAAAGATTGGGACTACCCAGCCTAGTATATAAGGTCGGTGGGCTCCTCCTCCTATTGTCAATTGGTTTTAGGATGGAACCTCATCGGGTTTATGTGTTGGGCTTGGGCTTAACGCGCATGTGCGCTCGGATGCACACGACCCCCGCTCTACCCGGTCCGTCTGTATCGGACTTTGACAGACTTTTCACAAGATCATACTGGTATTCCATTGGAGTATCAGGATTAGTTGGATTTTGTTTGCTTTTCAATTTCCTTTTCACATTGGCCTTAACTTATCTCGATTGTAAGTTCTTTTCCAAGTCTATGTTAAATTGGCTATGTGTTCTGCATATTAGTTGTAGCTAAAATACTGAACTACTGTTTACAGCCCCAACGAAGCCTCAGACAATCATATCCAAAGAGGATCAAGTGGAAGAAAGTGCTCAGGGTAAACTGCAAGATATGGAGCTACAATCTAGTAAGAACACAGTTCATTTTAACAAGGAATTGAGTGAACAAAATCATTTTCAAAAGCGGGGATTATTATCCAGGATTCAAGTCTCGTCTACTTCTAACAATGATGATATTTCTGCAGAAAACGCACAGAAGGGAAAAGAATGTGTGCCATCAGGGTCAGACTTGCATGCTAATAAAGGAAGGAAGAGCGGCATGATTCTTCCTTTTGAGCCTCTGTCCATCACATTTGATGAGATCAGGTATGCAGTAGACATGCCACAGGTATCATTCACATTCTTTCTTCTTTTATTTCTAGAAAAATTTAGGAAAAGGAATATTCAGCTGTTCTGAACCTCTTGCTAAATGTGCACCTTTTTCCGTCGATTATGTTCTCACTTGAACTTTGTCCAATAAATTTATGAATGAAAACTGAAAAGCCCATGTATATCAACGTTCACTTCTTTTGAAGCATGTTGTTTTTGATGGTTTCAGAAAATGAAAAATCATGGAGTGGCTTCAGAGGGACTAGAACTTCTAAAGGGCATAAGTGGTGTCTTCAGGCCAGGAGTTCTTACAGCTCTCATGGGTGTTAGTGGTGCTGGTAAGACTACCCTTATGGACGTCTTAGCTGGAAGAAAGACAAGTGGATACACTCAAGGAACAATTAAGGTCTCAGGATATCCAAAGAAACAAGAAACATTTGCTCGTATCTCAGGCTATGTTGAGCAAGCTGACATCCACTCGCCTTATCTTACAGTATACGAGTCAGTTCTTTCCTCTGCATGGCTTCGGCTGCCCTGTGAAGTAGATTCCGCCACAAGAGAGGTAATTGAATTTCTTGCTGAAGAATTAAAATTTGAGAAGTCAGTTGACTTTTAAAAACCAAATTATTATATGGATTTCAGATGTTTATTTGGGAGGTCATGCAACTAGTGGAGCTTACATTATCAAGCGAAGCACTTGTAGGGTTGCCTGGAGTGAATGGTCTCTCTATAGAGCAGCGCAAGAGGCTAACAATTGCTCTAGAACTTGTTGCCAACCCGTCCATAATATTTATGGATGAACCGTCTTCAGGACTTGATGCTCGAGCTGCAGCCATTGTGATGAGGACAGTGAAGAATACAGTCAAAACTGGGTGAACAGTAGTCTGTACTATCCATCAGCCCAGCATTGACATATTTGATGCTTTTGACGAGGTTAAATTTATTTCAAAACTTGGCGAACAGTAGTCTGTACTATCCATTAGCCGAGCTTTGATATGCTCATGTTCAGCTCGTTGATCAACGCAGTTGATTCTTTTGCAACGAGGAGGAGAAGAAATATACTTTGGTCCATTAGGTCCGCGTGCACAACACCTAATCAAGTATTTTGAGGTAACCATACATACTAAATTTATTTTTGAATTTCTAATGTATAAATGCCACAAAAATGAAGGACATAGACGGGGTCAGCAAGATCAAGAATGGTCAGAATCCCGCTACCTGGATGATGGAAGTTTCCTCAGCAGCTCAAGAAACAAGACTAGGGATTAGCTTTGCCAAAATTTATAAGCAATCTGAACAAAATCTCTTATTAAGAAAACAAGACTAGGTATAATTATCTTACTAATGACATGTGATTTCATCTTGCATCTTTTGATATTCTACTCTAATCTATGCAGACAAACAAAATCTCTTATTAAGAAACTCAGCATTCCTTCTCCCGGTTCAAAAGATCTGTATTTCCCAAAACAATACTCACAAACTTTCTTTACCCAATCCATGGCTTGTCTGTGGAAACAATACTGGTCATATTGGCGAAACACGTTGTACAATGGACTACGGCTATTTTATACAACTGTTTCAGACTTTGCAATTGGATTATGTTCTTGAATCTTGCCTCTAAAAGGTATTTTATATACATTCTATTTATTTTTGATAATTTGTTGAGATAAATATAGCTTATGACTCCTCAGGGGCACAAAACAAGATCTGTTCAACTCCATGGGAGCCATGTACATTGCTGTACAATTTCTTGGTCTACGTAATGCTATATCAGTGCAACCAGTTGTGGCTGTTGAGAGGACAGTATTTTACAGGGAAAGATGTAACGCCCAGAATTTTATTCCGGACTTGAGCGCCTTGTAGTTATCCCGTAGACCCGAGATGCCGAGTGCCGGGATTTATTCCTAAAAAAATCCCGAGTCGACTCGTCATTTTTCCTCTTTTTCCGCATTCCGACCCTTCGTTCCGGGTTAAAAACGACAAGGGGTCATTTCCGACCCCTCGGTCCGTGTGAGGGACAAGAGGTCAGCTGACCCCTTGATCCCCACACCTCCTTTTCAGCCTTGCCTCCCTCTCTCTCCTCCCTTGGTCTCATTTCACATCATTTCCCTCCACACTCCTTCTCTTCTCTTCCCTTCTCATCTCTTCTCCATTGTTGCTTGAGGATCCAAGCTGTGGACTGCAGAAGAAGATCCCATGTTGTTGGTAAGCTCCTTCATCTCCCTCCCCTCTCTTCCTTGCTGTTTTTCACTTCTTCTTCCTCCCTCCTTCATCCATGGCTATGGAGGAAGATCTTGAGGAGTTTTTGCTCAACTCTTTGCATGCTTAGGTTCTTAGCTCGATTAGGACAAGGAGAGGTGCCTAAGACCAGTGGTGGGTGTTTGGAGAAGATCCAGCAAGAGGAGAAGGACTTTGGAGCCAATGATCCATGATTGAAGACGAAGAAGACGACGCTTTGCACAGAACCCGCGGGGGCGGCTCAGCACGGCCGCGGGAGCGGCCAGCCGTAGGGGCGGCTCAGCACAGCCGCGGGTGCGGCTCGGCACGGACGCAGGGGCGGCGCCAGACCACGACTCCAAGGCGGCGGCAAGCCGCAGGCGCGGCTCGGCACGGCCGCAGGGGCAGCGGCAGAAACGTGACTCCGGGCCGCAGCAAGGCGCAGGGCCGGCTCCTGGTTCTGCGGGGGCGGCCCCTGTGTTCCGCAGGGGGTGCCAGCTTGACTCCGCGGTTGCGGGTCGGGACCCATTGTGAGGTCTCGCCCGTAGCATCCCGAGTCCCGCGGATTTGGGGTGTTACAAAAGTGGTATCGGAGCCCTAGGTTGACAACAATGGAACTCGCAATCTTTTTAAAGGCCGAATGGGGAATAAACAGAACCCACACGGGTTCTGACTTTTCGTTTTCAAAATCATGTGCATGAGTCGGGTTTGGGTTAGAATGTACGGGACCACCACTCCTTCCGCAAACCTCAGCGAGATAGATCTCTGGATTAGAAGTAGGTATATATTAGTACCTAGTTATATATATATATGTATGACCTTAGGATGTTTGTGGATATTGTATGTACCTAACTATGTATGCGACCTTAGGATGTTTTGGGCTTGTATACCTTGGATGTGTATTGTGATTATGCTTACCTTATGCCTTTAGAAGTTTTACCGATATAGTAAGTATTACCTATGTATTTATACATAAGTAAACTCCATACGCTATTAGATAACACGTATGAGAGCTACTGCTTACGTAGGACCCGCCAGGGTTAGACCCTCTCTTTCTCCTACCGTCCCGAGACGGGGACGAGTAGGAAGACCTCCAGGCGCGAGAGGTCGGGGACGTATCCCCATTGCGGACCCGCCAGTTGTGGATCCACCAGTAGTTAAGGTTCCCGTAGAGGAAGTCACCGAGAGCATCGTTCCCGAGGTTGGGTATAAGACCGTTGGGAGGTCTGGGCGCAGAGTTCTCCATCTTCCAGGACCGGGGGAGCGTCCATTGGAGATACCGTGATTGAGTGGGACGGAAATGGACAATGGAGTTGTGAGAGTTAAAAGGGGATTCATTGGTGCAACTGTTTTGGAAATTGCCTCGAGGTACGATCGGTTTAAAGTGTACAAGCGATTCTTCAAGACATGGTCTTGACTGAGTATCGAGAGACGATGTAAAAGTTATAGCATACATGTCTCGTTAGTAGAAGCAGTGTGAAGCAAAGTATTTCCTTCATTACTTAGAACTTGCAACAAGAATTGAGGAAACGTAACATCAAAGGTTGGTTTGACAAGAACCGAAGCCAACGGTGTAAATTGGAAGTTCGATCTTCTTTGTTAGAGACAAGCAAAGAAGAAACATAATGGAAATGTTGTAGTGATAAAGACCCGAGAAGGAAGTTGAGTTCCCAATACATCGGACATTTTTGAGATCTTAGCGCAAGTTGGGAAAGTGTTTTACCGGCTGGCATGGCCGCCTTCTAGGACGGTCAAGGAGGTGCGCAGTTTCTTGGGGCTTAGCGGGAAAATACCGCCGTTTTGTTGAGGGTTTCTCGGTAATTGCACGGCCTCTCACTCCCTTGTTGAGGAAGTCTACCAGGTTTGTTTGGTCCGAGCCTTGTCAGCACAGCTTCGAGGAGCTGAAGAGGAGGTTTACCTCCGCTCCTGGGTTAGCCCTGCCTGAGGGCGTGGAGGATTTGGTAGTGTATAGTGACGCCTCCAAGATAGGATTGGGGTGCGTTTTGTTACAGAGGGGTAGGGTTATTGGGTACGCTTTTCGGCAACTGAAGCCGTACGAGGAGAATTACCCTACCCATGATCTTGAGTTAGCGGCAGTGTTTCTTGCCCTGAAGATCGGGCGACCCTACTTGTACGGGGCTACATGTCAGATCTTCACAGACCATAAGAGTCTGAAGTATATATTCACTCAGCGGGAGTTGAATAACCGCCAGAGGAGATGGTTGGAAGCTGATTAAGGACTTTGACTTGGAGATTTCGTACCATCCGGGGAAGGCGAATGTAGTCGTAATGCTTTGAGCAGGAGGACACCACGAGAGGAGGCTATAGCTCGGCTTATGGTTTAGTCACAGTTGCAGAGGGATTTGAAAGAGCTGGAGTTGGATATCTGGTTCCCGGATACGGACTATTGTTTGTCCGAGTTAGAGGTTTTACCTGACCTGTCCGGAGAGATCCTGCAGAAGCAGGAGGGATGTCCCATTTTGATGAGGATCCGGGACAGGATGTCCCGAGGAGAGGCACCACAGTTTACCCTGGGAGTAGACGGGCTATTGAGACGTCAGGGATGTATTTGTGTATCGTCGGATCAGGAGCTGAGAGAGCGGATTTTTGCATGAGGCCCATTCCACACCTTACTCAGTGCACCCAGGCGCGAGTAAGATGTACCAGGACATTAGGAGATCTTATTGGTGGGGCAGGATCAAGCCCGACGTAGCTAGATACGTGGCCCAATGCGCGACCTGCCAACAAGTCAAGATCGACCACCAGAGACCTGGAGGAGAGCTTCACCCACTGCCTGTGCCGCAGTGGAAGTGGGAGGACATATCCATGGACTTCGTGACCGGTCTGAGATCGAGTAGGAGCTTTGACGCGATATGGGTGGTAGTAGACCGGCTGACGAAGACCGAACGTTTCATTCCCATACGGGAAACGTGGCCGGTGAGTCGTTTAGCCGAGGAGTTTACCCGACAGATTGTGAGGTTACATGGAGTACCCAAGACCATCATCTCAGACAGGGACGGGCGTTTTACCTCGAGGTTCTGGCAGCAGGTACACGCCGCCCTAGGTTCGAGTCTCCATTTCACCACCGCATACCATCCTCAGACCGACGGCCAGTCCGAGCGGACTATTCAGACATAAGAGGATATGCTACGAGCATGTGTACTAGACTGGGGTCAGGTATGGCCAGATCACCTCTCGTTGGTCGAGTTTTCGTATAATAACAGTTGGCACGCTTCGATTGGGATGGCACCTTATGAGGCATTGTATGGACGGAGATGCCGTACTCCCTTATGTTGGGATGAGCCCGGGAGTTCTAGTGTTGTAGCTCCGGATCAGGTACAAGACGACATGGCGAGAGTCGCTTTGATCTGGGAGAGGATGTTGGCTACGCAGAGTCGCCATAGGTCGTATGCGGATAGGAGGCGTAGACCTCTCGAGTTCAAGGTAGGAGCTCAGGTGTGGTTGAGGGTATCACCGACGCGGGGCGTCAGGCGATTCGGCATTAAGGGGAAGTTAAGCCCCCGATATGTCGGACCATTCGAGATCTTGGAGAGAGTCGGTGAGGTGGCGTACCGGTTAGCACTGCCACCGCGGTTGGAGGGTATACACCCGGTCTTTCATGTCTCTCAGGTGAGAGAGTACATACATGACCCGAGACACATCATTAGTCACGAGGACCTAGTGGTCGAGCCGGACCATACTTTTGCAGAGTACCCGATAGCGGTTTTATAGCGGAGTACGAGGCGTCTTCGATCGAAGGAGATACCGATGCTAAGGATTCAGTGGTCGAGGCGAGGAGCCGATGAGGCTACATGGGGGACGGATGATAGTATCCGGAGGAACTATCCCGAGTTTTATGCAGACGCAGTGACATCGATGGGGTCGTCGGGTTAGTCCCGAGATCTTCCTTGTTTGTTCTGTGTGATTATGTGATTTTGTTTGAGATATGTGTACCTTGCGATGTCTTGATGTGATGCTATACGTAGACTTTGATTAGAGCCAGTAGTTGACGTTTTATGAGTTCCACGTGGTTACGAGACGTGTTGGTCGGAGAGTGTTGGGTTTAGCAAGTTTCGGGATGAAACTTGTTTTTAGGGGTGTAACGCCCAGAATTTTATTCCGGACTTGAGCGCCTTGTAGTTATCCCGTAGACCCGAGATGCCGAGTGCCGGGATTTATTCCTAAAAAATCCCGAGCCGACTCGTCGTTTTTCCTCTTTTTCTGCGTTCCGACCCTTCGTTCCGGGTTAAAAATGACAAGGGGTCATTTCCGACCCCTCGGTCCGTGTGAGGGACAAGAGGTTAGCTGACCCCTTGATCCCCACACCTCCTTTTCAGCCTTGCCTCCCTCTCTCTCCTCCCTTGGTCTCATTTCACGTCATTTCCCTCCACACTCCTTCTCTTCTCTTCCCTTCTCATCTCTTCTCCATTGTTGCTTGAGGATCCAAGCTGTGGACTGCAGAAGAAGATCCCAAGTTGTTGGTAAGATCCTTCCTCTCCTTCCCCTCTCTTCCTTGCTGTTTTTCCCTTCTTCTTCCTCCCTCCTTCATCCATGACTATGGAGGAAGATCTTGAGGATTTTTTGCTCAACTCATTGCATGCTTAGGTTCTTAGCTCGATTAGGACAAGGAGAGGTGCCTAAGACAAGTGGTGGGTGTTTGGAGAAGATCCAGCAAGAGGAGAAGGACTTTGGAGCCAAGGATCCACGATCGAAGACGAAGAAGACCACGCTCTGCACAGAACCCGCAGGGGCAGCTCAGCACGGCCGTAGGGGCGGCTCAGCACGGCCGCGGGTGCGGCTCATCACGCCGTGGGTGCGGCTCGGCATGGACGCAGGGGCGGCGCCAGACCACGACTCCAAGGCGGCGGCAAGCCGCAGGCGCGGCTCGGCACGGCCGCAGGGGGCGGCAGCAGACACGTGACTCCGGGCGGCAGCAAGGCGCAGGGCCGGCTCCTGGTTCCGCGGGGGGTGGCTCTTGTGTTCCGCAGGGGGCGCCAGCTTGACTCCGCGGATGCGGTTTCCGCAACAGTAGGCTTCTCCTCTCCTTCCTCTTCGTTCATTCCTTAGTATTGTGTTGAATCATGTTAGTAACATGCCTAGGATGGATCTAGAGTAGCTTGAAATACCATTTAGTGGTTGTGAACCTAGGAGCCCCTAAGGCTCGATGTAATTGTTGGATATGAGCATATGAGCATGATGGATCTTCTAGGCTAGCTTGTGCCTCTTGGGTTGAGGACTAATATCTTGTGAAATTATGAACTGTTGGGTGTTACTTTCATGTGTGGAGAGTGTGATCACCATGATAGACCTAGTAGGCTTTTACTCGTTCTTGGGTTTTGAGTATGATCATATGAGAGTTAGTAGGTTGTTGAGATATCTCCTCATGCGTTGAGTGAGATGTGAGTATGAGAGATTCTAGGATGCGGTCCTAGAATGAGAGTCAAATGATCTTGCGTAGATCATTTGTGTGGAAGTCCTAGACTTCTTGAGTTGAGCGGGTTTTGATGGTTATCTTGTTGTGAGCAGGTTGTGTGCTTCTTCCCAAGGAAAGCGAGAGCGTTTTGTGATTTAGCATTGGGACGAGGTAAGTCTCCGGACTTACTTAGCTCCTATTTTACGTATTAGCATTGATGTGTGTTTGGTGGTGTGTGTTTATGTTCTTGTTATAACATTTAAACCGGTAAATAGGACCACCGACCTTATATATATGTTGGCCCAAGTGTATGATAACGGGCGGTGACATCATCTGCCTAGCCCTGTGGGAAGTCTAGGAGGTTCTCAGCGACGAGTCCGGCGGGATACGGTGCACCGTACATTTTGCGGAAGGGAGGCGGACCGGGGCGTGTGACAACCGAATGAAGACGTGATACGACTTAATAATAAAAATAATAAACCGGACTTGTGGACAGGTGTTATGTAGTGTTTGGCCTTCACCGCCCGCGTAAGGGACCGAGGCGAGACCACGGTGGTCTCGTGTGACAACCGAAGTTGAATTAGAACGTGATACGACTTAATAATAAAAAGATAATAAACCGGACTTGTGTGATTCATGTTTTGTGTTATGTATGTGTTTGTGCCTTCACCGCTTTTCTAATGCTTCGAATATGAGCTAACGGTTTTAAACCGTGTTGTAGATGACTTGCAGGTTAGGGACGCCGCCGAGTGAGGTGGAGGAGTGGACAGTCGGTGTCTCCGTACATTATAGGACGGGGATGGTTTTTGGATCATGTTTCATATTGTTAGTTGTGGATGTTGATCTACGTTTGTTTCCGTTTCGGAGTTATGTCGTTTTGAGGACTCGGCTGAGTTTCCACTTTGTAGTCTTTACTTTAGGGCTTTCGCATGCACTAAAAACGTTTTATGTTTTCGCTTTTATTTGTGCCTTGTTGGAAGATCCGGTGAAATTGTTGTCAAGCTAAGGGTCGGGACCCATTGTGAGGTCTCACCCGTAGCATCCCGAGTCTCGCGGATTTGGGGTGTTACAAAAGAGATGCAGGAATGTATTCAGCTTTTGGCATATGCATTGGGTCAGGTATGCATATATATAGGTTTCATCCTATAAACAATTGACAATAGACTTATATATATTAGACTCATAATGTCTTGTGTTATCTATGAGGGATATTTTCTTCCCTTACATCTTAAACATGATACAAGTATAACTAGATCATGTCTATTGGATATTCAGGTGATCGTTGAAATTCCTTACTGTTTTGCTCAAACAATCATATACGGAATAGTAATATATCCCATGATTGGATTCGAGCAGTCAACCTTCAAGTTCTTTTGGTTCATGTACTTCACATTCTTCAGCTTGTTATACTACTACCTATTACGGAATGATGGTCGTAGCCATTTCTTCAAATCAAAGCATTGCTAGCATTACTTCGACAGTATTCTACGCCATGTGGAACCTTTTTTCAGGATTAATTGTCCCAAAATCAGTAAGGCCTTCTAGTGTTCTTATTATATATCGACGAGGCTATAAGAATGCTTGTATATTAATTTACCACTCAAATCAATGTTTGTGAATGGCAGAGGATACCGATCTGGTGGAGATGGTACTACTCGGCATGCCCTGTAGCATGGTCACTATATGGATTGTTGGTTTCACAATTTGGAGACTTGGAGGACAAACTTGAGGATGGTCAAACTGTGAAAGCGTTCTTGAAGAGTTACTTCGGTTTTCATCATGAATTTTTGGGAGGTGTAGCTGTTATTATTGTCGGGTTTTCGCTACTCTTTGCAACTGTATTTGCTCATGCTATCAAGACCCTCAACTTTCAAAGAAGATGAGTGGAAGCTCTGTTAAACATATGGTTGCAGTTCAGATAACGTGTACTTATGTTCTTCACAGTTCAATATCAGTTGTCGAATCTGACACCATTCGGATTGCCGTTAACCTTGTCATCTCTCGTTCATGGTTCATCTGTCAAGTTGATACCAAGAATGTCTTTCTACATGACCACATGGTGAGACTGTATATATATTCCAATGTCCACAATTTCTTTATCCTGCTCATATGAAGCATGTGTTTGTGCTAGTGAAGTCTTTTTATTGCATATATCAACCATTCAAACAATGAGAAAAATATCGATTGATTGACTCTGCTAGTTTCTCCTTTACCTTAAGTTTTAGTGGCTTCATTCTGCTATTTAGAACTTTATAGTTTGCTAACTATGTTATATATTTAGCTCTAATAAATGCACTTCAACTATCTGTAAGAACACTTTAAAATTTAATATCCAATTATTATTTTTTTTAACTTTGTTTATTATATAAACAATTAAAAATAATAATCCTAAGTCAATTAATATAACTAAAGTAAAAAATTTTATCCTAATCTACCAGAATCTCAAAATAATAATAAAAAAGAACAGCTGAAGATTATTCATCCATGTGATGATCCCAAGGCTCAAAAGTCTCGTCATTATGAGACTTGAAGAGTGAGAAATGCAAGAGCTAAAATTGTTTTATTAGCTACGGTGGTCAGAAGACCGAGAAATCACATGGTTCAGCCAAAACTTGAGATAATATGCCAGTTGTAACTTTGGGATTGCTCAACTGGGTTATTAATTAAATCAGCCAAACCTGTAAGGAAGATAAGTTACACATTTGTTTATATATATATATATATATAAATCAAACTCCATGGTTTTGCTGAAAGGGACAAATGCAGTTATAACCAGATCTATTGAAGAGGAGATGAATATCATGGAGGAAAAATGAAGAAGAGGCTTTACAATGGGCTGCTCTCGAGAGACTCCCGACCTATAACCGTCTCAGAAGAGGTTTGCTAGCTGAAGTTGGCGGTGGTCTTAGAGAAGTTGATGTGAAGAAGCTTGGATTTCAAGAAAAAAAGGATTTGGTAGAAAGACTTTTGAAGGTTGGAGCTGTAGATAACAAAGAGTTCCTCCTAAACTTGAAGGACCGTCTTGACAGGTACCAACTAATAAATCAACTAATCAAGCAATCAAAATTTTCAACTCAATATTCATGATGAAACGTTTCTCAGAGTTGGAATTGACATTCCTACAACTGAAGTTCGATTCGAGCACTTACATGTTGGAGCACAAGTTTATATTGGAAGCAGAGCTTTACCTACTATTTACAACTCTGTTCTTAACACAATAGAGGTATTAATGGTTTGCTGTTTATCTCATTAGCTTATAGAAACAAATTAAACAATCTAAGCACCCTGTCTACTCTCTTTACTCTTTTTTTTTTAAGGGTTTCCTATCTTGCCTCAATATTCTTCCAAGAAGTAAAAGACCTTTGCAAATTTTGCAAGATGCCAGTGGAATCATCAAACCAGGCCGGTAAAAGAGAAATAACCAATATAGTCAAGTCACTTATATAATGTAGATACTTAACTCCATATGTGTCTTCTGAGTAATACACTTCTGCAGGATGACCTTGTTACTTGGGCCACCGAGCTCCGGAAAGACAACTTTGATGTTGGCTTTGGCTGGAAGACTCAATAGTGACCTGAAGGTAAAAATAACAAGATGTCATCAGATTTACTCCCGTTGGGCTGTAACTCCGGAAACGGAAACGGATTGGAAATGAATCTAGTCCATATATGTTACTTGTTCATGGAATCATTTCTTGTGCCTTTCATGTAAAATGCACTTGCTTCCCCCATTTTGTTTCCATTTAAGGTATCAAAACTAATCAAATTCTACTACAATTACTTCAAACCACAAAGAATGATTCCAACAAATTTCATGAACAAGGATATACATATGGACTAGATTTAGTGTCGGTTTGACTTACATGGACTTTTTTGAAAGTTACAAGCCTTTTTTTTATACCTTATGAAGTACTAATGAATAAGAAGCGTGTACTAGACCAACCTTAAATAATGTGGCATATGCATGTTAGGATGGAGTCATAGGTTATAATCTAGAAGATGAGGTGAGCATGAGCATAAATAAGGCAATAGGCCTTCTAGTTCATTGTCCATAAATAAATTTGTATTAGGATTTTACCTTTGGCTCTTGGGAGATTTTTGAGTCCTGATTTTTCACTCTATCAATGCACCACTCAGGTAACAGGAGCAGTTACTTACAATGGACACAGTATGAAAGATTTTGTCCCACAGAGGTCCTCAGCGTATATCAGCCAACATGATCTGCATATACCGGAAATGACAGTCAGAGAAACACTAGCGTTTTTCAGGGAGATGCCAAGGGGTAGGAACCAACTTTGGTGAGTTTTGAGTCAGTCTTCCATTTCAGAAAAATATTGATTGCGAGATAAAGAAGCCTTTTTTAATATTGAATCAGTGAGAAATTTGTGCAGACATGTTGATAGAACTCTTAAGAAGGGAAAAAGCAGCAAAACATCAAGCCAATTCTGACATTGACATCTATATGAAGGTGGTAAAGCAAAAATGCATGAGAAAGTTTGTATACATAATCTTCTTTTCATTAATTTTCTTCTGAGTGCCTACAGGCTGCAGCTATTGGAGACCAGGAGACTAGCATAGTTATAGATTATATACTCAAGGTACCAAGTTGCTGTCTACATTTAAGGATGTGATTTCCATGTTACAGCACTAAACAAAAATAAATTCACCATAAAATGCAGATTTTAGGACTCGAAGCTTGCGCTGATACAATGGTTGGTAATCAGATGATACGAGGCATATCTGGTGGGGAGAGGAAGAGACTCACTACAGGTACAGTCAGAAAACATATGATGTATATGTTCTTTATGATTCAAAATATGATATCATTGAACAAGAAAATTCACATCTAATGTAGGAGAAATGCTAGTAGGCCAACAAGAGCATTTTTTATGGATGAGATATCAACTGGTCTAGACACTTCAACAACGTTTCAAATAGTAAACTCGATCAGGCAGTCCATCCACATACTTAAAACGACAACTGTTATCTCTCTCTGCAGCCAGCACCTGAAGTTTACGACCTATTTGATGATTTAATTCTCCTATCAGATGGCCTAATCATATACCAAGGTCCAACAGAGAATGTCCAAGAATTCTTTTGAATCTATTGGCTTCAAGTGTCCAGAGAGAAAAGGAGTGGCTGACTATCTTCAAGAAGTATGTGTTCTTACTTTTGCTACTTTCAGATACTCCTCCGTTTACAAATCATTGTCGTTTTAGCATTTTGCACACTTATTAAGGAGACTAATGAAATATACTAATATATCCCTAATCATTTCTATACTTTTTGCTTTATTGAAAAAACCACAACTAACCCAATACCGATGATTAGAAGGGTAAATGTGTAAGTAAAGACCAAAATAGCTAGAATGACAATTATTCTTAACAAAAGTACAAGGCTAAAATGACAATTATTTGTAAACGGAAGGAATATTTTATACTTCACTGAAATTTATGCCCTTACTTTTCATTGGATTTCGGATAGAGCATAAATTCGGATTCACACAAAGATAGACACGATTCACAAGTCAGTAAAACACAGGAAAACCATTCCACTAAGCCACCAAGGAGAGCTTATCTGTTTTCTTTTTATTAAATGTGCCTTAACTGATTCTATTGGTGTCATTACAATATGTTTTAACTTGAAATCTGCAGATGACCTCTAAGAGAGACCAAGAACAATACTGGATGAATAAAGCAGAACCTTATAAACTTTGTAACTGCCAAGAATTTTGCAGAAGCTTTTCAAGCATTTCATATTGGAAAGAAACTAAATGCAGGAGCTTTTCTCTTCCATTTGACAAGTCAAAAAGCCACCAGGCGTCCTTAACAACCAAACCCTATGGTGTAGGAAAAAAAAGCTGTTCAAGGCATGTGTATCAAGAGAAATTTTGCTTATGAAGAGACATTCATTCATCTACATATTCAAGATGGCCCAAGTAAGTAGTATGCTGATCTAGATTCTTTAAGGTTTCTAAACCTATGGTTAACCACACTTTCTTATATTTGCAGATAGTACTTACAGCTCTTATTGCACTGACGGTATTCATAAGAACCAAGATGCCGAAGCAAACAGTAGCAGATGGTGAAATTTTTATGGGAGCCTTTTCTTTGCAATTATAAGGCTGATGTTCAGTGGAATGGCAGAGATTATCATCACTGTTAGTGATCTTCCAGTCTTTTATAAACAAAGAGACTTTCTATTATACCCAGCATGGGCATACTCGCTACCTAAATGGATCCTAAAAATTCCAATCTCTGTCATAGAATCAGCCATTTGGGTTACCATAACCTATTATGGAATAGGCTATGATTCGGATATTGGCAGATTTTTCAAGCAATGGTTGCTACTCCTAACACTACATCAAATGGCATCTGGGTTGTACAGATTAGTTGCAGGAGTAAGCAGAAAAATGGTCCTTGCAAGCACTTTGGGTGGCTTTGTTTTGTCTGTATACCTGATTTTGGGTGGATTTGTTCTATCAAGAGGTAAGCAAGTTCATAATAACATCAAATTTTCTTACAACTTGACATAAGAATTTTGAAAAGGGGAACTAAGTTTTTTTCCTATGTTGCAGATGTTATACAGAAATGGTGGATATGGGGTTACTGGCTCTCCCTCTGATGTATGCTCAGAACGCCATGGCAGTAAACGAATTCCTTGGGAAAAGTTGGAGCCATGTAAAACTATCCTGTCCATGTCCCGTAAAGAATAATGTCACTGCTGTCTTTTTTATTATTTTCTAGCTGATAAAGAATTTTAATTGATTAGGTTACTCCAGACTCAACACAATCACTAGGAGTACAGGTACTGAAGTCTCGTGGCCTTTTCATGACATCATATTGGTATCCACTTGGAATATCAGCGTTGCTTGGATTCTGTTTTCTTTTCAACTTCCTTTTCACAATAGCTCTAACTTATCTTAATCGTAAGTGCTATTTCAAAATATCTTTCACTGGCCTAGTTTTCTTCTACACACAGTAACACCTGCAAACTGTATGCAGCGCTAGGGAAGCCTCAGGCAGTTATAACTGAAAAGGATCTTGAAGAAGAAAATGATCAGGGAAGACATCAAGCTAGAGAACTACAAACAAGTAAGAGCATAAACACTAGTGATTTCTTAATGAGGGTTTTTTTTTCTTTTTTTAAACATCATCTAAAAAACATTTTGTTTTTAACAGTAGTGATTTTTTAATTCAGTTTCTTAGCTTCCTACTTACTTCCATAATATTATTAAAAAAGCAATCAAACCATAATATTTTAAACCTTCTCTCTAATTTCATATCTCAAAAATCACTTTTACCCATGGCTTAGCAAGCAACCACATAACCTTCTCTAATTTCTTAGCTCAAATATCACTTTTTATCTAAAAATCAATATTATTTTACGTTAAGAAACCACTGCTGTCAAGAACACTCTTCAATATCCATAGATTGAGCAAACATAAAGCATGAAATTCAATTGACTATCAGTGTCCAAGATTCAAGCCTTACTCACATCTACCTTTTTTAAGGGGGACACAAAGAGGGTACAACGGAGAGGCATGATTCTTCCTTTTGAACCTCTATCCATCACGTTTGATGAAATCAGATATTCCATAGACATGCCACAGGTATAATAGACTTATTTTTTTATTATGAAATATCTATTTTCCTATAGCTTGGCACATAATAGAGGATATTGAAAGTTTTATTTTTATTAATGAAATTTCTTATGATTTCAGAAAATGAAAAAGCGTGGAGTCACTGGAGAGCGACTAGAACTTCTGAAGGGCATCAATGGTGCTTTCAGGCCGGGAGTTCTTACAGCTTTGATGGTGTTAGTGGAGCTTCGGTAAAACTACGCTAATGGATGTCCTAGCTGGCAGAAAGACTGGAGGATACATTCAAGGAACAATAAAAATCTCTGGATATCCAAAGAAGCAAGAAACATTTGCTCGTATCTCAGGCTATGTTGAACAATCTGATATCCACTCACCTCATGTTACAGTATACGAGTCATTGCTTTTCTCTGCATGGCTACGGCTTCCTTCTGAAGTAGGTTCTGCAACAAAAGAGGTAATCAATCTCTTCCTGAAAATCATAGCACATGATGTGCTCTTTCAAAAACACATCCTGTTAAACCAAAGAACATGGATTTCAGGTTTTTCATAATTGTTGGTATTCTGCCCCCTGATTTGATGTATGCGTTATCTATGTATGTACCGGGCTTGGTCTTAGTCTGCTGATGGTTTTGCCGAAAGCAGACTGGCCATTGTTGAGTTGTGCCAGTTTGGATGTATTTCCAATTTCATGTTTTTAGTATAACTGGGTCTTAATGGGCCCGGGTATATATATTTATAATCTATGAATTTGCCTTTACCTAAAAAAAAAGAACATGGATTTCAGATGTTCATTCGGGAGGTCATGGAACTAGTGGAGCTAACCTCATTAAAGGAAGCACTGGTAGGAATGGTTGGAGTGAATGGTTTGTCTACAGAGCAAAGGAAGAGACTTACGATTGCGCTTGAGCTTGTTGCCAACCCTTCTATAATATTCATGGATGAACCAACCTCTGGACTTGATGCTCGAGCAGCAGCAATTGTGATGAGGACAGTAAAGAACACAGTCAACACTGCGCGAACAGTTGTTTGCACCATCCATCAACCAAGCATTGACATATTTGATGCTTTTGATGAGGTTAGATTTACTTTTTTTTCAACATATAACTTGAGTTGATCATCCCACATAAGAGAATGATCATTGCAGCTGCTGCTTCTGAAACGGGGAGGAGAAGAAATATATTCTGGTCCATTAGGACCTCATGGACAACACCTAATCAAGTATTTTGAGGTAAACCTGCATACGATTAAAAGAAAGGAGAAAGACATTAGGCAAATATTTTCTTGATTACTGATGCATAAATATTGATGCAAATGAAGGCAATTGATGGGGTGAGCAAAATCAAGAATGGTCAAAATCCAGCTACTTGGATGATGGAGATTTCCTCAGCAACTGAAGAAGCAAGATTAGGGGTGAATTTTGTAACAATTTACAAGCAATCTGAACAGTACAGGTACGTACAACAACCCGGATTCACCTTGTCTCTTTTGATATTCTATAATGAATGAACTCCACAGGGTAACAAAAGCTCTAGTCAAGGAACTCAGTGTGGCAGCCTCCGGTTCGAAAGATGTGTATTTTGCCAAAAAAGTACTCGCAGACATTCTTAACACAATCTATGGCTTGTGTATGGAAGCAGTACTGGTCTTACTGGCGAAACATAGACTACAATGCAGTTAGGATTTTTTATTCAGTTCTTTTAGGCCTTCTAATAGGATTAGTATTCTGGAACCTTGACTCCAAAAGGTAAATTAATTTATAAGTATCTTACTTAATTACTATAGAACTGCCTAGCTTTACTAAAGGTTAAAAAATGGTATATATACATCAGGCAGAGAAGGCAAGATCTTTTCAATGCCATGGGATCCATGTACGCTGCTGTCCTTTTCCTTGGCATACGCAACTCTTCATCAGTGCAACCAGTTATGGCCATTGAAAGAACAGTCTTTTATAGAGAAAGAGCAACAGGAATGTATTCTCCTTTGGCATATGCCTTGGGTCAGGTATTGGTTAATTTCATAAATGACTAACTATTTCATACTTCAGTCTTCAAGTATTAATAGATGTCATTAGAGAAAAAAATCACACGTATTAAGAAAAATTAAAAGTAGAAGTTATAATATTTATTAATGCACTGTAATTTAAAATTTTGTACGAAAACAATGTTAGAATATAGAGAAATAGTGTTTTGAAAATATAAATAATAAATGAAAAGATGGATAGAATTATATTTATAGAGAGTTGAAGTATTAATAACACTTATAATGCAAAAAAATTATGAAGAAAAATTTTTAAGCATGATTAGAATATCTAGATCACCCTACTAACTATTCCATACTCCAGTCTTTCGGTATTGGTTCAATTTTTTCTGAAGTATCTGGGATATTTTTTTAACAATGGATCATCATCTCCTAATGGAAAAACAGGTGATCATTGAGCTTCCATATTGTTTTGCTCAAACAGTCATCTATGGGGTCATAATATACCCTATGATCGGATTCGAGTGGACAGTTGCCAAGTTATTTTGGTTCTTGTACTTCACTTATTTCACCTTGTTATACTTTACCTACTATGGAATGATGTCAGTGGCCATTTCTCCAAACCTGAGCATCTCTACAATCACTAGTGCACTATCCTATTCAATATGGAACCTTTTCTCAGGATTTATTGTCCCCAAAACAGTAAGGCCCTCTATGATTTCTTTTAATTGGTCATAAGTTAATGCAAATCTATTTACTTTTCAGTTTCTGTGTTAATGGCAGAGGATACCTATCTGGTGGGGTGGTACTATTGGGTATGCCCTGTTGCCTGGTCATTATATGGATTAATAGTCTCACAATTTGGAGACATTGAGGATAAGCTTGAGGATGGAGAAACAGTGAAAGAGTTCTTACGGGATTACTTTGGATTTCGGCATGAATTTCTGCTGGGAGTAGCAGTTATTGTTCTTGCTTTCCCAGTACTGTTTTCGTTCATATTTGCTTTTGGTGTGAAGACCCTAAACTTCCAAAGAAGATGAGGACTTCCTGCAAGCAAGGTTCAATACATTCATCCCCTTGTAATTCAACATTTCCACTTAGTGTAGGGTTTGGTTTTCTTAACACAACACTTAAGCGATGGTTTCAAACTAAGAACTGACAACATCAGGTTGATTTAAAAATGATCAATTCGGGTGGTGGACCAACTAAGAGTCCACATTAAGCACTTACAGACCTATGAGAGGATTAATGGATGCCCTAAGTACCGAGGATGTCTCTCGCCAATGCCTTGACAATACGACATCCATATGTTCCTTTAAGGGGAAAACTTCTACTTGACTTCAAACATTGCAGAAGGTTCGATTCATACTTGAGAACAATTAACCACTACCTTCTTAAGTAAGTATTTTCTCCCCGTAAAATTGTGGAGCTTAGAGATCGTATCTCTCATTTTGACATGGAGGTCGGTGAGAATATTCATTATACATGGAAAAGATTTATGGAATTACTCTAACTCTTGCCCTCACCATGGTATCCGTAAGGAAGCTTTACTTGAATATTTGTACAATGGTTTAGATGATACAACTAGGAACATTGTTGATACCGCTACTTCTCTTGGATTCACAATGATGTGAAGATGATGCTTGGAACTACCTTGCCATCCTTGTTTAATTAATATACAAGGAAGTATTTCAAGAAGAGGAATCAAAAGAGAAGCGTTTACAACATCAAGGATTGTTTGTGATCTTTCAACGAGTTACTTCAGAAATATAGAGAGACGAAGAGAGACAAGACGTTTTGTGGTTTTTGCTGCACAAACCTTGCAGCCAGGGTTTTCAATATACTTTGGCTATACCCCCTAAGCCTATCTATTTATAACCATAAATAGATAGAATCCTCTATAAAAAGATAGAGTCCTATAAATAGATAGAATCCTACAAATTTATAGAATTCCTTATAAATAGATAGGATTCTATAAATAGATAGAATCCTCCGCGAGAGCTCCCCCCCCGCACCCCCTGTCGCCCCGGGCCCATTAATCCATGGGCCCAAAATATGTTTTCTCTGACCCATTGTATCAGTATACCTAGATTTATTGTCTTATTATAACAAGGATGATGACAAAATTGATTAAAACCCTATGTTGAATTGAAATATAACTATGTATATGAATTGTTGAATGACTATCAACTGGTTGTGTTTTGCCTTAGTGATCTTATTATGACATTGACCTTAACCATAGGGCAAGTTCGATCCCTTTATTGCATATATTGAGAAACATTGTTTGCCTTGGGAATAAAAATAGATCAGTTTTCTACAAAAGTGTGTTGACTCTATTAGACCTTCTAGAGTTGAATTTGGTTTGGGGAGGAACGTCTACCTTTACCTCAAGGGTTGACCACTGTCATAGGTTTATCGGATTTTTTAATACCTTTTTGGATTTTCTATGAGGGCGTGACATGTTTTGGCTTTCTACTTCTTTTCTACATACCTAAAGGGTTTGACTTTTACCTTCTACAACCGCAAGAGAGTCTTTAGATTGAGTTAAGCATGGTCTTTATACATCGAGAGGTGGTAAAGACTATATTTGACAGTTACCTACATATCCGTTGATTGATATTCACGATGTTCATATATCTGGTTATATCTTGATTTATTATAGTGATGGTACATATTCATTATATTTCTTTCTCTTATCTATCTTTTCATCATTATATTTGCTTGTTACTTTGTCTTTTGACAATCAAACCTCCAAAACTAAAAATAACCTGATTTTCTCTTCCCTTACTCTTTTTAAGTCCCTTTGACTTAGCTAAATTGTTTTTTGTAACCATTGATACATAAGTAGTCATTGTGATTCGACACTCGATTACTACAATTAATTTTATTGTACTTGTGGAATAGGTTTTAGCCTATCAACTTCGGAGCTAATTGATCACAATATTCTATTTTTACGTGATATTGAAAATCAAATTGTGATGCATATAGAAAACTGTTATTAAAAAACTACCAAATGGTGAAGCATACAGCAAAATGTTATAGGAAAATGATATAACAATGTTATTTTCACATGACTCTCCCCCTTTTTGTTTTTAAAAACTAAATTTATTGTACAACAAAAATATTTGAAAGATAAATGAAAAGATCAAGTGTAATACAATTCCACACCTCATCATCCAAAAATGTACGTATTAAATTATTAGTATTAAACAATTTATTAAAACTCAATTCTGCACACGGTGCAAAATATTAAATTTAGTACTATATAAAATATATGTATAATATTTATGTGTCGCGTTCATGTTCGTATTACTTACGTGTGTAGTATAGATAACTAATTTGACCAAATTCCTTAAAAATTGTTTTTGAATCGTATGTTACTTCCATTATAATTATAACATCTAATTATTTTACTTTTACTATGATTACGACTTGTATAATTATTATATTTTTTATTACATTGTGGTTACAAATTAATTGAAACTATTCACAAATTTATTTTATATAAATAAATTAAAATAGTTATATTTAAATTAGATGTTACTTCTATAAAAATAATTCAAATTAAAATTTACTTCTATTATAATTACAAGTTAATCAATATTGATTCAATTAATTAATTTAGTAAAATAACTTGTTATATATTAGAAGAAAAAGATGTCATCTCCTCTTTTATGATATTTTGGATTATAGAAAAAGGAAATACAGTGAATGTAGTACATATATATGATCGAATTAGTCATGAATCTGATTCTAACTAGACAAAAACAATAACCTCCCGTTTGGTTGTACCCCGGAAACGAAACGGAATGGAAACGAATCTAGTCCATATATGTACCTTATTCATGGAATCATTTCGGTTGGTTTCATGCAAAATGCATTTGCTTCCCCCTACTTTGTTACCCTATATGGTATTAAAACTAATCAAATTCTACTACAATTAGTTCAAACCACAAGGAATGATTCCCAACAACTTCATGAACAAGGGTGTACGTATGGACTAGATTCGTTTTCATTCGTTTCCGTTTCCGGAGTTTAAACCAAACGGGCCCTAAATGTCTTGATATCTGGCTTTTTATTTAGCATATAATACAATATATGCAATAAATTTATTTAACTGATGACCCTCTTCTATGAACTGAACCATATTGATCGAAGAAACAAAAGAATATTAGATGGGGCTCAAATTTGATCTTACAAAATCATTAGTCCTGATCTGTAGTTCATTTGTGTTGTGTTTCTACCAGCTTCATGCACAACAGGAAAACGTTTTTGATTTGATTAAATACGGAGGAGTCGCTAGTAAGACATTCGACAACAGTAAGGTATTACGCGTTTGAAAATTATTGTTTATTTTTTCTCCTAAAGTAATAAGTTTGACATATTACATTAACCCTGTTTGGTTGTAACTCCGTAAACGAATCTAGATTTGTTTCTGTTTCCGGCGTTTAAACGAAACGGACCCTAATTATGTGAATTAATGGTGTCAGGCCTTACTTCGTGCATGGAATGATGCGTGCAAATGGAAGGGGAAAGGTGAAACACAGATTGTGATTCCTCGCGGAACTTACTTGTTGAATCCAGTAGAGTTAATTGGGCCATGTAAAAACCCTATTAAGTTCTTCAGTACGGGTCTTCTTTTGGCACCTCCTGGTCCAACCAAGCTTACTCATTGGATTAAGTTCCGTTATCTTGACGGATTAACCATCTTTGGTGGGTTTTACCTTGATCAAGGCAAAACTGTTTGGGATCACCCTGAATTCATCGACCCTAGTTATTCCGTAAGTCAACCACTTCACCCTCTACGTCATGTGTTTGACATGCACGTAGACTACGTGCATATCAAACTTTAAATCTATAAATTATTTATCATCTCTTCTCTTCTCTATATATAAACAACAAATTAATTTAAATTGTATATTAAATACAATATAAATGATGAAATTGGAAATCGATGTGAAAATTTAAATTATGTAATGATAGTAAAATATAAGTTTTTTCATCAGTTACTTACAAAATACCGTGAAACAATTTTAAACAAAATTGAATCGACGTGAGTGAATGCATGGGAAGTGTGCATTTTTTATTTATTAATTTCAAAATATAGAAAGAGAATAGTTTTTATATTTTGACAATGAGAATATCCATATTAGAATCATTCTTTATAACTAATTAGTACTCAAGTTGTAATTTTTTTATCATGCAAAATTGATTTGATCTTATACTGATACTTATCAACAAACTAAATTGATCAGCTATTGAGCTTGGCCTTTGTCAATAACACAAACATCCGAAACGTGAATCTTCTTAATAGCAAGAAGACCCACCTCGACATCTTCGGTTGCTACAATATCGAGATTACCCAATCATCAATCTTAGCACCAGAGAATAGCCCTAATACTGACGGCGTCAAGATAGCGGTCTCAAATGCCATTAGAGTAACAAACACTAAAATAGCATCAGGCGATGATTGCATTGCCATCCTAACGGGGACCAACAACCTTAACATTACAGGGATACGGTGTGGGTCTGGCCATGGAATTAGCATTGGAAGCATGGGGAGTAATCCGGAAGACGAGATAAGCAAATTTTCGTTAAGAATTGTACATTCACCAGAACCCATAACGGTGTTAGGATTAAGAGTTGGGCGAGTAGAAATCCAGGAATTTGCTCAAGTGTCTCTTTTGTGGATATTATCATGGAGGACGCTAACAATCCCATTATTATTGATCAAAACTATTGTCCTCCTAAAAATTGCCCCAAGGTACGTAATTTATCTAGTGTGCTTTAATTTTTGAAAAATTAAGCCAAGTTGTCTTTTATTAGACCATTCCATGTAAATTTTACCGTAACAAAAAAAAAAAAAATATTTAATTAACTTTTTTGGATAGAAAAAATACATTCAATAAACCAATATATAAATTAATTGTTAACTTCCTGATATATTTCATCTTTATAACGCTATAAATGAAAATTTTTGTTCAATAAACAAATTACCTCAACTCCTGGTATTATATAATAGAAATGTGTTGTTTTGATTTGCATGGTGATTTTGATGAATATTTCATAATTTTTTAATTATCAATTTATTATTTGCAAATTGTATTTCATATATATGCAGGGAGATTCACGTGTGCAAATAGAAAAGGTACACTTCGTAAATATTAATGGAACGTCGGCATCGGATGTGGCAATAAATTTGCAATGTAGTGGTAGCAACCCTTGCAAGGACATAAGGTTGGACAACATAGACATCACATGTAGAATCCCGCATGGTAAACCCGCTACTACAGTTTGCTCGAACGTCAAAGGGACTACTACTCACGTGAAAAATCCTGGTTCTTGTTCATCATTAAGCTTAATTAATTAGTTAGCTAAAACAAAACCCTATTACAATAATTTTTTTAAGTTGGACGTTGTCCCTTAATAAACTACTTTATTTGGTAAACTATACTTTAGTTTTTTATCATGTTTTTCTCATTGTTGACATGACGGATATAAATACTCCAAATTTTTGAATAAAGTCGTGACAATAAGATATCAACTGACAATGAGACACATTTTTACCAATTCAAAAAATTGAGAGTTTGTTTACAAAATAACTAATATGCATCCAGTCTTTCAAACAAACTATTCCTTGAAAATACACCCTACAATTTAGTCATAGGTACAAAAAAATGCCTATAAAGTGAAACCTCGTAGCCAAATTTATAAAAAAAAATTCTAGTAACATCAACAGAAGCATGTACATCATTTGTAACATATATACCAAAAGAAGGCTTCGGTGGCAAGAAATATGGTTGAAAATTTGGTAGTAACTGTTGGTGAAAGTCTAATAATAATCCTTATTGATAGTTTAGAAATTTAATATTGAAATATGTGGCTGAGATTTAAAGTTGATCTATTTAATAGATCAATGTGATCTTTTCCAAGGTGAATAAAATCAGTTAATAAATTCCTAACTAAATTCTGAATTTAATTGTCGTCGTAGACAAAAATAGAAAATTCTCAATTTATTGAGAATTGTTTCTTCACAGGAAAAAATAAGAAAGAAATAAAATTTGTTGTTTATTTTTTTTAGGGCTTTGTTGTATCCTGAGAGGTGAATTTGTCTGAAACCCAACAATTAAAAGGGAGAAATATCACTTGAAAGATAATAATCTTTTTTACACTTGAAAGAAATTCTACAAAATAATTCCCAACAATTTAAAAGTGATATTTTGTCATGAATGTCAGATCACAAGCATCAACCCTAACCTTGATGATTCAAGACTTCTTCAAATTAGACAGTTTTGATGGAACAAACTACAATCGTTGGAAGGACCAGATGATGTTCTTACTAACAGCCTTGAAAATTTCCTTTGTGTCGGAAGATGAACCGGATGTTTACAATGTTCCAACAAAAGAAGAAATTCAGGAAATCAAGGATCCTAAAAAAAGAGAGAAGAAGATGAAGTTTTCTACAGAGACCATAGCCTAAATCGACTATCTGACAGGTTAGACAATCTGTTTACTGCTATCAAATCACCAAGGAAATACGGGCCACGCTGGAAACTAAATACAACAATGAGAAACAAGAAGCAGGTAAATTTCTTATTATGAAGCATTTTGAATTCTCTATGAATATTGATATGTTTGTCATGGATCAAGTTAATGACCTGTAGAGCATAGTTAACATGCTTAAGGAATTGAAAATCGACATATTTGAACCATTACAAGTAGGAGCCATTATTACAAAAATACCTTCTTCTTGAAATAACTATAAAAGAAACTTTTGCATATAACTGAGGCACTATCTTTAGAGCAAATTCAGAAGAATTTAAGGATAGGGGAAGAAACTAGAAAGCAATACAACGAACAAGATAATGTTGTTAGTAAGTGTTTTGAAAAGAATGAAGGAAACAAAAGTAAAAGGTCTTATGAAAGAAACAACAGCAAGAGGTCAAAGAAGGAGTGCAATGATAACAGACCAAAATGCCACTTTTGTCACAAAACAGGCCACTTCAAAAGAGAGTGCAAATTCTTGAAGAAAAAGCAACAACAAAAAATGGAAACAAACAAGCCAACATGGCTAAAAGAGATTGCATGATCACTGAATTAAACATGACTACAACAATCATCACCAAGGACTGGTGGTATGATTTTGGTGCTACAATATATGTATGTAATGATCTCTCCCAATTTACAAAGTACAAAGCTTCCGAAAAGGATGATGGTATCTCAATGGGAAACAATGTGTCTAAGATGATGGGAACGAGAGACATCTTCATTCAGTTCAGTTCTGGAAAAAGAGTGAAGTTGACAAATGTTTCACATGTTGTTGAGATTAGGAAAATTTTGGTTTTTGCCAATCTTATAAAGGTTGTATTAGAATTAGATAAACTGATATTAAATAAGAGTGTAATGTTCATAGACAAAAAGATACTCATGGAATGGAATGTTTAAGCTCAACATTATTAATAAAAATACTAGTTCTATTTATTTTGCTGTGTCCTTAGATTTGTGGCATTTAAGATGTGTTGAGTGTGGAAAATGTGTCCCACATTGACAATATGAAACCCGTGAACCTAACATATAAGTATGAGGGCTACTCCTCCTATTGTCAATTGGTTTTAGGATGGAACCCGAGTGTTTGTGTGTAAGGTTCACTTTGACGTGCAAAACCCTCCACATCTCTAACCGGCGGATATAAAAAATAAATGAACATGGTATCAGAGCAGGTCCGATCCGGGTCCATTATCTTGTATTTGGGTTGTGATTAGCGAAAAATATGTTAGCCACCCGTTTGGCTAAGCCGGCCTTAAGACTTTGTGTCAAGTGTCAACTAGTCCAAGATAGTTGCACTTGAGGGAGTGTTGAGTGTGGAAAATGTGTCCCACATCAACAATATGAAACCCGTGAACCTAACATATAAGTACGAGGGTTACTCCTCCTATTGCCAATTGGTTTTAGGATGGAACCCGAGTGCTTGTGTGTAAGATTCACTTTGGCGTGCAAAACCCTCCACGTCTTTGACCCGGCGGATATAAAAAGATAAATTAACAAGATGTGCTCATGTTAGTTTTAGACCACTAAAATTTATGTCTAAAACTGGTATGATTGGTGCTGAACTTAACTCTACAAATAAAGATTGTGAAATTTGTGTGCAAGAAAAAAAAGTCAAAAGACCTTTTTCCGTAGTAGAGAAAACTAATGATATATTAGATCTTATTCATTTTGATATTTGTGAGTTAAATGGTGTATTGACAAGAGGAGGAAATAGGTATTTTATTGTCTTTACAAATCAAGAATGTTGTTTTGAAGCCTGTTTTCTTTGCTTATATAATCATGCTTTTTAAGTTTTAAATTGATGTTAGGCTTTAAAACTATGCTCCTTGCTTTGTGTATTCCTAATGGCATTCTAATATTCGTATTAATTTGGGATTAAATCACCTAAATCAGCCAATTGGTGACACGAAAACTAAGCAAACTAATATTTCTTGTATACGATGTGGTGGTTTAAAATTCCACCCTCGCTTTGGTTGTGCTTGTATGGCTTTCAAGGTAATATTTAATATAGGGAATTATAAAACATTAGGGTGTTCAATTGTTGATACATAGGTGTAAGCAAAGCTAATATGTCTTTAAAAGGAAAAGTGGTGAATATATAAGAGTATCTTAAAAGCTTTTCATGTTTTGAGTATTGCTATGACGGGGGTATGCCATGATGGTCTTGTTTTGTTCCCCTTTTATAAAGGGTGATAGAGGGTGTTGGATTTATGTTTGGTGGAGGATGTTTGTTGTATGGTGGACATATGTTTTTTCCTATCCCTAGTTTAGGGGTAGGAATGCTCGCTTTTCTTTCATATATTCACAGATTAGCAAAGTGAGAGATGCGTGTGGTTCGAATTTGATAGATCATCCACGCGGATGAACTT
Organism: Fagopyrum tataricum; assembly: GCA_002319775.1. Classification (NCBI taxonomy): domain Eukaryota; kingdom Viridiplantae; phylum Streptophyta; class Magnoliopsida; order Caryophyllales; family Polygonaceae; genus Fagopyrum; species Fagopyrum tataricum. The sequence continues at coordinate 38,985,527 of CM008280.1, read as the reverse complement.
GGACCTATATTATTATTTTCAACTCATAGTTAGACTCCTTTTATTATTATGGGTTTGCTTAATAATTGAGCATTTTAAACTAGTTAAGCCCATTCTTTTAATTATTTCTTTAAATTATTTTAGGCCCAATTAGAGACGGTTTTATCTTGTTAGCTTTTAATCTCCTTTTCCTTTATATAGCAGAACAACTACACGTTATTAGGGAGATTAATTTGAATACAATTTTGGCGTTTCTTACATCATGATTCCTGCTTTTTTAGAGTGTTACGAGGTCGAGAGTCCTCATGTCTTTATAGCTTGGAGTGTCTTGTGTGTGCCAATCTAACATACAGGAAATGCGCTATCAAGTTCGCTCACAAGCCTCCTTTTTGTGCTTCCTAGAGTCGTGCTAGGTTTTGTAAGAAAGTAGCATAAGGGATATTGCTATCGAGGTCTTAGGAAATTGTGTCTAAGGTTGCTCTAGTTGTTGCAAGGAGTTTGACCTTGAACTATCCAGCGTTTCTTCCATTCCATCTTCTTTTCTACCATTTTCAAACCACCTAGTTGAAGGCAAGATTTTTGTGTTGAAGATCGCGACATCCTACAGATACCCCGTATCATCGGTTGATCTTCCTTAGAAGTAAGCCGACTAGTCGCACCCGACATGGAGGATCTATCTTTTTCCCTTTTGTTCTTTCTTTTTATCTGGTCTATCTTTTAATCCGTCTAATTGGATGTTTTTATCTTCATTCCTTAGAGATAAGGTTTTGTAAGATTACCCTAAAACCCAATTAGGGTTATGTTGTATATCCTTCTTATAAATAAGGTTATTCAACCATTAGTTCCTACATCTAACTTTACGTTCAAATTCAAAGACCTTATAATTCGCATAGGAGAAGACTAGACCGATCAGAATGACCTCCATCAGGGAGTCGACCAATCAGTCCACCATGATCAGCCAATTTGTCTATGGTTAGTTTCGACTTGTCTCAATTTTCTATTGATTTAACAAAAGAAGAGGTTATGTAAGTAAGTCTTGCCGAATTCTCGTTATATTAGGGTCTAGAGAGCCCGACTTCCATAATGATTATATGATGTTTATGATAGTCCAATGATCATCTATTGCAAGATACGAGAGTTACACAAGGATGATTCTCGGATCTATTTGTAATTCAAGGTGTTTGTTTACAAAATGTTAGAGATTCAAGAGTTGATACCTTAATTTCCTACAAGATGCGAGAGCTACGTGAGAATGTTTCCTTCATTGCACGACCATATATAACTACTCGTCATCTGCTTTTTATTCTTTTGATTGACTTGGATATGATTTTATGAATTGATTTTCTATTATGTAACACTGTGGTGATTCATGTTTTGAAATGTCTGTATTAATGAATGAATCAACCTTTATGAATTGATTTTCTATTTCGTTTCTTGATTATTCATGAATGAATCAACCTATTAAATATGTATTCCTCTCCCTTAACTCTCTTCGATCTTCTCCCACTAATCGGCTGATTTTTTCCCCTGGTCGGCCGACTTGTAGCACTCTATTGATCGATCGATCATATGTGTATTTTGTATCTACATTGTATATATATTCGTCTTTGTAAATAATGAACCAAATCATTTCATCAATTTCCTTGAGTTCGATCATGACCATCTATTACAATTTAGTCTTGTAGCTATTTGCGAGATATGAGGCACACATTTAAATCCCCATCAACCTATAATGAGCGATAAGTACTAGATTATCGACCTTTTGGTCCCTAATGAACAACTATACCCATTAGCCCCCACCTTGCTAGTGTGATTTCCCACCGCATCGTCCCCTTCATCACGACTCCTCATCAACACCATATATGCCCGACTGTACTAAAGTAAGTTCCGCTACAAGGACCTCGCGGCTCTTTGGGCCCAATCTTATCTTGGTTACGAGCTCGCGACTCTATTATGCATGACATATGAGTGCCATATTCGGGTCCATTTGAAGACTACTGCTTATCAATCCTGCTCATATTAGTGTCCGCATCTTGGCTATCTTGTACACTAGTTAGACGGGTGTTGAATGATATATGAGAGAGTCTTTACATTACCAAATGAGTTGAGTTTTAAAATGTTAGAACATTACATTTTGTAAATTTAATGTCTTGTTTTTAGGAACACTAGTGTTAATAATTATGCATAAGCTAAGCTTAGTTAAAATAGACGTGTTATATCCATTTAAATAGTTTTATGTCATAATGTGGATTTATCGTAATAAATTCATTAATAAGGAGCGCTAGAGTCCAAATGACTTTGTCTCTTACTTCATAATTATATCCCCATGCGTCTGTCTCTGTGACGAAACTCCGCAAGCCACAACAAAAACTCGCAGATCAGATCGAGCAAACAGAGAGGAAATCATCCAGTAGAAGAAGAGGAAAACGATCGAAGAGACCATGGTTGGAGGAGCGAGTTCATGGGCCAGAGCGCTCGTTCATATATCCCCTTACACCTTCTCCGCCATCGGAATTGCCATCTCCATTGGCGTCTCCGTCCTCGGCGCTGCCTGGTACTCCATTTCTTCTGCTCCCTCTCTTTACCATTATTATTGAATCAATTTATGGATTTTTCTATCATTATGATGATTTGGTTGGCGCATTGGGATTTTGAAAATCGAAATTCAAGGACGAGGGTAAGGGTGAGGAACTTTCCTGTTCTTTTTATTCTAAGTTCGAAAATTGGATAACTGTTGTAGGGGCATTTACATTACCGGAAGCAGTTTGATTGGTGCCGCTATCAAGGCTCCTCGAATTACTTCTAAAAATCTCATTAGGTAAGCCCCCCCCCCCCCCCCCCCCCCCCCCCTTATGTGTTTGTTTGTTTTACGACGGTTTTCTATTTTTATTTTTCTGTTGTCAGTTTTGTGGCCCCGGTTTTAAGCTCTGGGTTTTGTGGAGATTACTTTGTAATCAGATTACTCTGTCATATAAGTGACACTGACGGTGCAATGTGCCTTTAAATCTGTGTCACGATTAGATATTGTGTGGATAATGGGATATCAGGATAGAAACTTCTATGTACGACATATAATTTGACATCATTTGTCAGCCAATAAAACTTAGACAAGTTTTTTTACAAGTCAGTGTCTCCATAGAGAAGATGATGTTCGTTTAAAGAAGAATGAGAAGGATGAAAAACGGAATTGTGTGCCTTTGTAGCTCGGCTTTTTTTAGTCTTCATTACTAATGGCAGCATATTTGAGCTCAAATATATAGAACTCCATGTGGAGTTAACCTCACCTAAAACAAACTCAATATCTTCTAGCATTTCTGATAGGCAGAAAATTTGTGTGACATGAATTGGTGCGACGAACCCATTTATTAGGAACTATAGTATTACATGCTAATTAAAGATATACCCAATGCTGGAGGGAGAAATTTCACTTGATTCCTGAGTTTCACAGGAAGAGAAAAAAACCTTGACTTACATCAATTTAGAGGTCCTAGAGGGAATATGTGGACACATTATTGTTAAGCACCCATTCTAGAGCAACCTTCAGGTCCTGTGGTAACTGCAAAAAGATTCTAATAGTTAACACCCAATCACATATTTTCAAAGAAACATATATTATTACTTACTTGAAGAAACTCGAAGTAATCAATGCAGCTTTGATAAGTAAAGAAAAATCATATTGAAAGAGACAAGTATTCTGATGTTTCAGACTCAGATAGTTTTGGAGAAACTTGAAATAACCATCTCCTAAACACCACCATACTTTTTCATACAATTTTTATTTCACTGTCAAAGTTGCATTGTTTACATCACCGAAAATCTGTTTATAATTTTCACCTTTTATGCAGGTATATCTTTAATTACTAGTATTGTTTTATGTTATAGGTCATAACAGATGGGATGGCTTCAGTTGAAATAGTTTAGTGAGAAACTTGTATATAAAGATACTATTCAGTTTAGTAGAAGTGAGGCTAACTCTTTAGTTTAGTAGAAGTGAGGTTAACTCCACATAAGGTTTTATACTAGCTACATTGGGTCAACCAGTTTTCTAGAAGCTCAATAATGAAGGATGTGAAAAGCTGAACTATAAAGATATCTAATTCCATTTTGCATCTTCCCAGTGTTCTCCTTAAAACGAATCGCCTTTTCCTTGTGGAGATACCGATTTCTAAAATGACTTGTTTTATATCTTAATTCGTCAGCAATTTATTTTTAAGAATTCTACAATGCCCTTAAAAGTACCTATACCAATATCCTCATCATCTTTGATTCTGACGGATCCACAGGCACATTGGCATCTGATTCACTTATGTGGTTTTCGTGTAAAACTTTCAAGTTCTTCTATAACAGATGGTACAAATGAATTTATTGATATAAAGGTGCCATGCTGTCAGCTGTTGGAAATAGGATAAACGATGACTACTGTATTGGATAAGACATTACCCTGTAATCAAGTTTATAATTTTTGCTTAGACTTGAACACTGTCAATGTCAGGTCATGGCCTAGGATATAGCTGATTTAGGTTGATTAAATTATATTAATTGTTGGAAATGTTATCTCAATTCCCAATTAAGTCGGCTTCACTTTATTACTTAAATTTTATCTTCTTGTTGTAAAGAGGGTGTATCAATGGTAGAATTCGTGAAATGTGATTGGAAATGTAAAGGTCTTCGAATATACTTCTTATGAAAACCCAATACTGTGAGTTAATTTGTGCAATCTTTGATGACATTGCCCAAACATCATTCTTAAGCCTACACGAACATGAAATTGCTGAAATGAACAGTGGAAGTAAAATCTGAAGAATTTTGACACTTAGAACATCCGCATGAGGTTTTCTAGCAATAAAATGCCCCAAGTATTTTTAGCTATAGTACCAAAGTGCTAAAAAACCCAACCCTTAAAAAAATCAATTATGGATTTTTAAGAGTTGTTTAGTTGATTTAATATATCTCTTTGATAAAAATTACATTGGTAACATTTATAATTTAATCATAGACATTAATGTTGTATATATTTAGAATAAAATATGAAGTTAAATTACCAGATTCAAAACTGAGGGTGGAAAATATAAGATGAGTTATAAGAAAACGTGGTGGGATTGAAAGTACAAAAGCGAGTTAAAAAAGCTGAATTAAATTAACAAGCATTGTGACAATGGAATATTGAAGGATTGAGGAGTAAAAATCAATTCTAGAGAAGATTAGGATCAGTGTCCCAGGTTTATGCCATTCCCATATGCTTTGAAGATGATCTGAATTATTTGCAAAACTCCTACTTGGATTACTGATTTTTGTGTAATAACACTAAAGAGATGTTTGGTCTTTTGTTCTCAAAATCTATTACTTTTTCTTCTCACTGGAACCTTTTCTGCAAGAAAGAAAGATTGGAGTTTTAAATGCTTCAACAGAATCAAAGGTTATAGCAATGGGTATTGGTTTGTCCTTCCGGATGATGCTGCAAGGTTGTTATCAGGAAACTTATTGTGAAAGATTGTGTAATTCTGGACTTGCAGCTTAAGGATTAAGATACTAATTCAGCAAAGAATCACCATTCAGTTATCCAATATACTTTAATTACCCTTTTTTCAGTGTCATTTTCTGTGAAGCTGTTGCTATATATGGAGTCATAGTGGCGATCATTCTGCAGACGAAGTTAGAGAGTGTTCCATCGTCTCAGATGCATGCACCTGAGTCCCTTAGGGCAGGATATGCAATCTTCTGCTCAGGCATTATCGTTGGGTTTGCCAATCTTTATTGTGGGTAAGTCCCAAGTTTTCAGTACATTCAAACTCCAAATTGTGAATCTCTTCTTTGTGATCTGCTGAGCTCGATGGGTGTGACAGGTTGTGTGTGGGATCATTGGAAGTAGCTGTGCACTATCCGATGCTCAAAACTCGTCCCTGTTTGTCAAGATTCTTGTGATTGAGATCTTTGGCAGTGCACTCGGGTTGTTTTGGAGTGATCGTCGGAATTATTATGTCTGCTCAAGCAACATGGCCTTCAAAAGGAGCATAATGTGGAATCCCAAGCAACATGCCAGTTTTCTGTGTAAGCTGTCGTCTTGTCTAGTTTGGCTTCCATTGCTTATTGTAAATCTTGAGCATTGCTGTTCTTTCTTAAGATCAGCTCGTGATTTCTAGTATAGATCGAGGTCATGATTAAAACCCAGTGCAGATAGCTTTGAATGGATCAAATGAAGTGCAAACTTGAAACTCATTCTATGAATAAAATGTCAGAAAAATCTGATCAGCAATTTGTTGATAACATGAGGTCATAAACGCATCTTTGATGCAAATTAAGTTTCCTTTTGGTTGTAGTCCCTACTTTTGCCGGTTTGTTGTTGAAAAGAATGGGTACTAGTGCCTTTGTTGTTCTCATGTTCTTGTATTATTTCCACAGTATCTTCAAGGAAAATTGATCAAAAGAATACAGATTATTCATAGATAAAAAAATATATATATGAACTTTAGAATTATTAATTCGTATACAAACTATTGTCTTATGGTTGTTATGTTATTGATTAATTACTAAATATTCAATATATTTTTATTTACTTGTCATTTATTTTAGTTGACCAACAAACATGTCACTAATAAACTTTTTTTTAAAAAAAGAAATTTTTCTTGGAAAAATTATGGGAAAAAGCCGAAAACTAAAATTTTGGAAAATTTTCATGCAACTTTTCATAAATTTTTACACTATAACTTTTTGGGAAATTTATTCCGAATTTATATCCGCTAAAATTGTACTTTTAACAATTGACGATCCATAATTGTCAATAATTATTGACAGTCTAGGAAAAAGATTTCAAAATTGATTTTTTTGTAAAAAAAAATTAAGGAGTAAAAAATCAGAAGATGAAATTTAGGATTAGATTTTCAATTTTAAAACTCAAACAAGTCAGTTAAAAAACTTCAACCTTTTCCGGGACTTCATTAGATAATATTTTATAGTAATTAGTTTAAGTAAGGAGTGCTCTTGTCGTAAAGGCATTACAGAGTAATCTAGGTTGTTTATTCACGTGATCCAATCACCTTCAATTGTCCATGTCATTTTATGATTTAGGAGAGGTGCGGTGACAATTTTACAGCTTTTAGAAGGTACAAGGGAAATATAGCCCTTTTGAAATTTGTTTTAAAGGAGGGGTGCGGTGACATTTTTGTAATTGCTATGAGAAATTGTAACAATATGTTCTCATTTCATCGTTTTAGTTCAATTCGTTCAAAATTATACACTATCAGTTCTGATATTTTTTGTATTTAGTTAACATATTATTCTGTTGATTTAGTAGTTTTGTTTTTTATGCACTTTATTACTTGTACATGTTTGAACTAATAAAACACAATGTTTGAACTAACAATACACAATGTTCAAACTAATATCGAAATAAGAAGTAACATAACAAAAAATTTGGATGAAAAAAAAATGCCTGCTAGAAAAAGAAGGGGGAATAAATTAGAAGAAAAAAAAATTCAAAATTTTTATACAATTAGTTCAAAAAATGTATGAACAATTAGAATAATATAATTTGAATGAAAAAATGTGTTCGTTAGGGAAAAAAAAACTTGACATGTGTCGCCCCGATAACGCTCCGTAATTTAGCATCTGACAAGTGTTCCGTACATGAAACAGTTTAACACAAATTAATAAGTTTAAAATTTTGGATTATTTTGTCTCGGGTGATAATTTGTATTATACTCAGGGAAGAAATCTAGGTATAAAAGTTTTATGAATTTTTTTTGCATAAAAACTTAGATTTTGTTCTCAAATTTATTCATAGTTTTTTCATTTTTTTTCTCGGGGATAGATTTAAAAAAAAAAAAATTAGACAAGTCGTTTTGATGACGTGACAATTATTCAACTAAAATAAATCACAAATGATGAAAAAAAAGTATTTAAATTTTAGTAATTTGTTGATGCCATGACAATCGTATCAAAATTGGCTTATTAGAAGATATTTTGTAAATGTGTTAGTAATTTCGAAAAATTTATTATTTTTTTTCCATGGATTATAATTAAAAAAATGGGTAGAAAGGTTTTTTGGTTTTGCATATCAAACTAGGCCCTTCTCCTTATCTAGAAAAATTTTAAATCAAAAATTAATTAATAAGAGGGGTAAGAATGGAATTTACTAGCAAAATAATTAAAGGCCTATAAATACGATTTCATATATTGTTAAAAAAAAATCCTAACCCACTCCGAAGCCCTAGCCGCCCATTCTGAAACCCTAGGCGGAGCCTCCTTCGACCGTCGAAGAAAAAGGCACCAATAGCGGAGAAGAAGACCTTTTACGGCGGAGAAGAGGACCAGCGATGTTGGAGAAGGACGGAGGAGAAGAGGACCAGCGACGGCAATCGAGATCGGCAGGTTTCGGCTGTTCCAACAACAGTTCCGGCGATTGTTCAAACATATGAATTGTAGAACAATGGCGGTTGCGAGATCGAGACGTCGGAGAAGAAGGCACCAATGGCGGTTGCTAGATCGAGATCCACCCACCCGTCTGCGCCGAAGATTTGACTGCCAACTCTTCTCAGTATCCTCATTCTTTTTTTCATACCACCTTCCGTGCTTCCGTAAAATGTAAGAGAGTTTGTGTATAAGGACTTGTATATATTGATAAACTTGTGTAAATCGAGCTTTGTCGGATGATTTATATAAGGGTTTGTGTACAAAAATTGTATTATAGTTATGAAACTCGGACCTTGTGTAACTCGATTCGACGGACCTTAATAAATATACAAAGCAATGCAAATCATTAGGCTTGGGGATGGCCTCGTGTAAATCACATACTTGGTAATTACAAAATTTTGTAAATAGAGTTAGGTTTGTGTAACACTAGTTTGTGTATTTGTTACCTAATAAACTAAAGAGTTTGAATGATGCTCAATAATACACGAGGGGCCCTCCCGCCCATTTCATCCATTATAATTTGTATTATTTGTTGTCATTTTTTTTGATTTTCTCAATGCCAAAGTTACCGGAGAAACAATGGAACAAGGGTTGTGAGCTTCGAGGCTCCACATAAGCGCTTACACAATAGTGTAGGAGTGGCACGGGACGGGATATAGGTCATCCGGTCATCCCACATCCCGTCCCGGATGTCATACATGAAGATCGGGCCGAGTCTTGTGGTTTTAGATGAATCCCGTCGGATCCTATTCCGGTTGGGATCGGACGGGAACAATCCCTCTTGACCTATAATTTGTTTAAAATGTTTAAAGTTTACTATTTACACGCAAAAATATTCGTTTATATCAAACTTAATACGAAAGACATTAAATTTTCCAATAATCCATAATAACGTGATACATATCTCCACAAAATATAATTAACTTTTACTTAAAACATAAAAAAAAAAAAAGTCCAAATAGAATTACACGTTGATTAGTTTGCTAGAAATGGAGCTCACATTTCTTTTATCTTTTGTAGCTGGATGTGAACAATTATTTTTGCTTAAAGTGGTGTTCCGATATTATACAACTGAAAAAAGTAGAAAAGAATTTAGAAGAATCAAAATATGGGATTCTGAGGCAAGTCGTAAGTTGTGTTGAAGGTTTTTGGTGATTTTCTGAGCAAAGTGAGCAACGGATGAATGAATAGTTGGCAACATGTCAATTTTATTTGGGCTATTTTGCTATTTGCTAACATAGATTTGTATAATTTAATATTTTAAATACATATAACTAATGTTTTGGGCTTAGAGTTTTAATTTATTAATATTTTAAATTAAAAATTTTATTATATACGAGATGTGTCTAGCAGGATGAAAAAATTAAAGCTCATATTCTGTCCATATATTGCTATTTTTGGACGAAATCACGCCGGGATCGGCACCGGAATTGATCGAAATTTATGGATTTGTGCTCACCTTGAAGTTGGGTCAAAACTGAGGAATGTGGAATTAGGTTTGGAATGTAATCAGATTCGAACTTGAAACCTCAAATTAGTTTAACCGAACCAAATTCCACCGAAGGAGTCGAGTAGACAAGCAGAAACGTCAAAAAGTAAGGAGAGCAATACTTGGGAGGATCACATACCTTTGTAGACCAAATAAGTTCATCTGTGTTGGTGCAAACAATGTAACGGAGGAGTTAATATAAAACAGCCAAACCAGGGATCAAGAATTCAATTTGACATAACTGTAAATGTTAATTACAAAGCTTACAAGGCCAAAACCAAAATGACATGATAATATTATACAGACATAAGTTCATCATCAACTTATATATATACATGTTCAAATTCATCACAAATGTGTAGCCCTTGCCAATTGCCATATACATTTGAAAAAACAAGTATTCATACAATTGTATATCTAATATGTACATAGTAAAAGAGGATTATCCTATATTCCACGTCCAAGAAATTTCGCTTAGGTTCAGCAGCATTTTTCCCAGATTCCTTCTTGTTCTAGTATGCTACACCACCGCCAAAGCTATCCCCGTCATGGAGTAGAGATTCCGTGAGCCAGTACCCATCCCAGCACCCACCAAGCCTCTGTCAATTAAGAGACCAATGTAATTTAAAAGCAGATGAATTTCCTGCTAAACTCATTTTCCAATCAAAAACTTATTGATAATAATTTTATAACCCAAGCCAATCATTAGAAGGAAACCATTGCAAGAAGAATTCACTTCAAATTAGAAGGAAACCATTGCAAGAAGAATTCACTTGAAATCAACTACTAGAAAGCATCAAAGCTATCTGACATTGGAAGATAATCTAAATGAGACAGAGAAGACAAAATGGAATATGACTGTGAGAATCTTTTTCTACTACAGCTAATCAACAATAATAGCTTTAGATAAAGCCCGTAAGTGAAGCAACCATCAACACCAGCATTATCAATCCCAGCTTCAGTTTTCTATTCCAAATAAATATGGGCTTCAAAAAATTCAATCTAACCTCTCAAAGGTGCATGAGTTGGTTTGTATATATGTGTTGTAATCAGTGATGGGTTTATTTACACAAAGTGTCATGAGTTAGTTTCTAGCTAAAGCCTGGTGTGACTTGTAGAAATATTATTTTTATATGACTTGTGAATCTAATAAAACTAGTTTCCAAGTAGTAATGATGTAAAATGATAATAAATACTTTATGCAGGTGACTAATTTTCCATGGAGAAGCAATAAACAAACCTGAACCATAGTTAACTCAAATATCTCTTCCTCTTCTGGGCGAGCTCCTTGTATCCAAAACCGCTGCTTGAATCGATTCTGCGCCACCATTAATCAGAATTAAGAGTGGTGTTGTCTATAAAGAGCTTGAAAAGTTGAAATCATAAGAAAAAAAAATGAATTGATCAAGTTTACCTCCTTCACCAGAAGCTACTAAGGGTTTTCCTATCCTTGTGACCAGTAGAACTCGGTAACTCGACGAATGAAATATCCGTCTAAAACGCTCAAACTGTAAGAGACCAGAATCAACCAAATGTTTAAAGTGTGAGAAACATCAAAAATAACCAGTAGCAGCAAACTATATTGTAACATGTATTCATTACCTGCCCCAAATCAAAGAAGGGCCCGAAATAAGTAGACCTCTCGAAAGGATCAAATCCAGCAAACTGGCAGAAATGACAAGTTTCTACCATCAATTTCAGGCTAACAATCAGAGTTCATCAACAGAATTTGACAGGTGCCGTGGAATTACCCTATACATAACCTCAATTCCATAATCTGGATGTGGTTGGTCATTGAACTTCAGTGCATCAAGCTGATACATAACAGCTTCTTCTGCACTAAACTATATCACGGATTAAAATACATAGAGGCATAGCAATTAGAAAGACATGTATTTATTTATCATTGGTCAGAGAACTACGTTTAGTCTTGGACCGATGGGCCTGTTCTTTCGAGACTCAAGCCTGCGCAAAAATAAGGCCGATAATTTATGAGGACTCCGCGCCCTAGCAAGTTCAGGAGTTCGATTCATTGCATATTAATGCAGATAGTATTTAGTGCAAATTGAGTAAAAAACCTGATGATGTATTTCGGAGGATTGGTGTAAACATCAACTACGCTAGTGCGAAGAACTAAAGATAGCACTTAATTGAAAAATGAGGACATTAAAGGGACACTACTTGCTTCAGATCGGGTATTTTCCAATCAATTTGAATTTAGAAATAGATTTATTCTCATTCCACATATTCATTTAGCGATCGTTCCAATTGCAACAGGAAAAATTTAGATTAGTTACGATGAATTACTCTTCATATATTCACAAACTCACCAAGCCTTCGACAATTCAATTGATCGAAACAGAATGAGTCTAGAAGCGGCGTAAATCAAATAGTAATTTTTTTATAAGAGAAAAAAAAAAAAAAAAGAGAAGGAGAACCAGTCGCCGGAGAGGGAATCGGGGATGTTAGAAGATGCCCTTAACCGGAAGGTAGAGACGCCGTGTTTTCCTCCACCGCCATGGTTGACGGGCGTGGAGAAGAGAGATGGGGAAGGCGGGCACGTCAATGAAGACCCAAACGACATCGTTTCAGTGGTGCTTCCGTCTCTCTTGTCGTGCTTTAGTAAGTGCGAGAAAGCCAAAGTGATGTGGACGAATTCTTGAGCCTTTGATAAGTGCTAAGGTTGGTCGTCTTATACCGTCCGATCAAATCCAACGGCTGACATCTACTATACACCATCACACCGGCAACGGTCAACATTGGCGGTAATACACTTCTATACCTATCTATAATATATAGATAGGATTATATATATATATATATATATATATATATATATAAAATAAAAAAACATGTATATCACGAGAAACCCTCCGAGTAATTTAAATAGACATGAGTCGGTAACCTAAACCGTTAATTTAGGTTTTTGAACCAGCAGTTTAAGTTTGACTCAAAGTCAAATCTAAACTTAGCTATTGAAAACCGACAATTCTGATTTAATCTAACTGCAGCCTGCAGGTTTGCGTCATGGTTTATTTATAAAAAAATAAAAAACCGGCTCTAAAGTAAAAATCAAAACCGACGTTTACAGTGGTTTGAACCACACCGAGCCCATCAATAAATTTAGATATATTTTGTCCTCACATCTGTTGCATCCTCTCACACTATCGCAGGCTTGCCCTCGTCGTCTCTTTCTATCGGATATCTCCTTCCAACCTCTTCGCATCTTTCCATCTTCACGGGCTAAGGGATACAGTAGTCGGTTTGGGATAGTTCTCTATATTTCGTCTTCTCTCCCCATCCCAATTTTGTCTCCTCTTTCCTTTGCGTCCAGGTATGTTCTCTACATTCTCTTTCGAATTAGATTGGGCGTTCTTCGTTCCTTACGATGCGAATTTGATCATGATTGTCATGGAGATTATTTCGCTTCCATTGAATCTTTAGTCTTTGGGTGTTATCATTCATTACTCTAAAGTTTAGAATGAGGTGAGTTTAGGATTAGCAAGACTGTTGTGATTAAAAATGTTTATAGTTGATTGAGATTTGGAAATATGAAGTTTGATAACTCTTCAATAGTAAGGATATGATACTAATTCAACGATGCACTTATGGTGTTCGATAAAATGTCTATGAAGAAAAGGGAAATTTAGAACTGTCTACGAGAATAGCTTCGGTTCAATGTTTTCAATACTCAGGTCATTTGCCTCTCTCTACATATGAGAAAGCCAAATTGAATAAAAAACAATGAATAGACGTCATTACCTACAAAAGAATCAACCGAGCATATTTTGTTTTTGTTGGAACCATTATTTTGATAAGTATTGCGCCGAGATGTTCTGGGTAAATTTTCGGAGGGCTCCGACCATCGTCAACACCAGAAAAAGGAAGCATTGACTTCGTCTCTGCGAGCACTGAATCGTGGTATACTTATTTACTACAATTAGATTCCGGGTGAATGAGATAATGATGTCCGAAGTTATGCGTACACAATGCAAAACTTAGGGAAAAAGATCAAAAATGTGGTATCCCGCATCGACCTACTAAAAGGTGTAGAACTTATATCGTATAAAAGGAGGGAAAATGTTTAAAGATCGTGGCCTTTGGGTCACTACTCATTTTCAATGGGAGTGGGCGTAGCCAACCGACTACGCACGCCGATTCGCGCTCAGGCAAGGGTATGTGCTTAGGCTATCTAGGTCATGACGAGAATGGACTGGATTGGTGGGATTGAGTTGGCCACTCAAGGCTATGTTTTTGAGCACAATCTCGTAATGACTGCAAAATCAAGCCCAAGATCGTTTGCCTTAATATGCAAATCGGAGTTACGATTTCGGATTTAAATTTGAAACCCTTATTCAATGTGCAGGTCCGGGAGTTACGATCTCGGAATCAATGCATAGATCTCCTATGTCTCAAAACTCGCCTATATTAAGGCGTATCATCCTCTCATTTAGACACACAACAAAAAGCGTAGGGTGGTCGGGGATCGCCCAAAATCGCCAAAGGAAGGGAGTGTTTTCGAAGATACTAGTATTCTTCGGAAGGGTACGAGGTTCTATAATGATATGATAGTAGTGTTGGTTGGGTTCTATAATGATATGATAGTAGTGTTGGTTGTTGATACATGGCTTTTTCGACGGCGAGGTGGTCAGTGATGAAGGATTGGGAGTCGGTGATTTGTTTTCATGATTTGCACACACTTTGTAATCGGATGAGGGGTTTGACGGGTAACTGCTTCAAAATCAATGTCATTTTATCTTTGTTGATGTAATCCGACATTGTTGAATTGAAGGGTCGGTTGAAAAAGGAGAAATGTAGGATTATATTGAGGAGACTGCAAGAATGATGAGAGAAATGAAAGATGCGTCAACCCGGCCTAGATGATTCTACAATGTCTTACTATAATTTTTAGGTGATATAAATACTAGTAGGTCGATTATCTATATAAGATAAAATATCATGGAGTGATTCAGATATTTAGTTGTAAATGTATAAAATGTATCAAAAAATTCAGGTCAATAGAAAGTAACGATTATCTACATTATTGGAAGAAAATTTGTAAGTGGGTCCGGGCTCTTTTTGTTTATAAGGTGACAAACTAGACCCCTATTATTTTATATATACAAATTAATTGGGAGGGTTATTTGGTAATTTCAATTTACACAAGTCCAAGCTCAATGACTTACGGAAGCTCATGCCCCATCCAAAATAAAATACAATTCTTGTAGTTATTGGGTTTCGAACCTGGATGATAGATATTCCTCCTGCCCTTATACAAATTGGACTAATTGAACTTTATATTCTATTATTGTTTTTTTAAAAGTTATACTCAATTCCGAATTTTAAATACACAATAATAATACACAATATTAATGCACAATATTAATGCACAAGCCCAAAATAATTTAGGGATTTCCCGGTTTCACAATGCTATGAATTTACTCAAGACTATGGATTTACTCAAGCATGTCGATTTATTTACACAAGTCTCTCGATTTATGCAATCTGGTAGATTAATTTACACAAGCTTGTAGATCTGCACCATTGTCGATCCCATATATGCATCATACCAACCTAGTCCCTTCTCTCTTCATCATGGACTGGAGTGGAGAACCAGAAGCCGCCGGAGGGGAGAACGCCGCTTGCACCTTCTCTCTTCGTCATGGACTGAAGTGACTAACCATTAAGAATTAAAATTGACTGATATTCTTACCTGGTTCTGGTAGGAGTGAGTTGAAATAGATCGTAATCGGGACGAGTGTGAGGAACCGGAGTCGCCGCCGATGAAGGTGCAACTGTCTGCGAGGATGAACCGTCGATTGTGGAGGGTCGGAGTCGGTGGTTACGGCAGTTTCCACTCGCGAATATGGCGGATGTGAGGAATAGGCTAGACGTTAGGGTTTCGTGGAAACGATTTTGGTTGCGCGAAAACCCTAACGGACAATTGAGGGAATTTTATAGATCTTTAGTTTTTCTAATTTGCCCTTTTACCCTTTATCTATTTTTTATTTTTGTAGATACAGGAAAACAGAGGAGTCTACTTTGTTTCTAGTTTACAAAAAGGTCTTCACACCCCATTATTCTCAATATGTGTATGATTCTAGTGCGATATTTATCCAATTATGACGGAAATGATTTTTACACCAATTTGGGTTTCTTTTTGCGCCAATTGGATGGATGACTCCTCCTTATGTCGTATATTCACTATTTTAGCAAGTGATTAACAATGAATTTGTGTCCGAAAAAAAACTTTAAGATGTGATTTTGTGGTTCGTTTCTTCGATTCTATTTTTCAGAGAGACTTTTCTTTTTCTCCTTCTCAGGCTTTCGAACGAGGGACCCAGCCAGAGTCCACGCCTCCCCTGCTTTTAGACGTATTCATATAGTTCATGACTTAATCGGCGTATCCAATTTGTACCCTACTAGATGAGTTTTGTAAAATATTATAGAACGATTAAGATATTTAGTCATATATGTGTAAAATGTAAAAAAAACAAAATCATATCAATAGAATTGAACGATTTGTTACTCTACCAAATAAATGGCCTATTGTAATGTTACAATAGACCTCAAAACCATCATTATAGGTCTAAGGTAATGATTTATCATTCCATTACGATAGATGACATTATCTTAGACCTATGGTAATGTCATTTTTTATTGTAACGGTTTTTATAAATTAATTTACAACCATTACAATATATGTACATCCATTACCATAGTTTAACCATTGCCTTAGGTGTACAACCATTACCATATGAGCTATTACCTTAGTTTGGGAACCATTATCTTAGTCATTTAATGTAACTCATGTGTGTCAATAAGAACCATTTGCCTTAGATTATGAAAAATGTTACAATAACAACTTTAAAGAATAACATGATGTACGAAATATATGTAAACTTTAGTATATATGAGTTAGTATATATGACAAAGTGTTTACAAAGTGATTTGCAAAATGAAATCCATAAGGTTCCAAATTCACCTATGTATATCAATAGAATTATAACAAGTCGGTCACATTTGTTAAAAATAAAAAAAAATAAAAAAACTTGCATCTACTCCTATCATATTGATCATTATTTGGTTGAAATTATGCTTCAGTATCTCCATCATGTAGATAAAATATTAAACATTATTAGATTACAAAAGTGATTAAAAAAGTAAAAAAAAATATTCAATAATATTTTGACATTAAAAGCAAGTAGATACACCATATAGGATTCAACAACACTTCACTAATTGTGATTTTTTTTATGGAGTAATTAGAACAATGAATAAAATACTACCGAACTATTCATGTTGTCCATGTTAATCTAAACAGCAAGGGGACAACATGTTCATTGTATCTTTGTTTATCCAACCTTAGATAGTCTTAGTGCTCTGTTTATTTAACTATATGCAAAATGAACCATCTTAATATTCAGAGGATTAGTTTCAACTAAAAGAGGAGCGATTAGTATACCTTTGCTTCCTTTGACGGATTGGTAGAGATTCAAGTAAACTATAACCGCATCTTCAATACATTTCAAGGGTCTTCCGTATCTTTGATACCTTTCAAGGGTGTCTGCATGATGCAATATCATGGAATATCCAAAAACAATTCTTAGTCTCAAAACCTTAAACGATGACTTAGAGTTTAATTAACATCCATATTAATAATCAAGTCATCATAAATCATGTTGCCGGTAGATACTAACTTTCTTGTAAATGAACATATAAAAGCGAATTAAACAATTAGATTAGAAGCAAAACTAATTAATGAAACATATAGGAGTTTATATGAAAATAATGAATATGACAATACCATTAATTCTTGTCCGTCTATGAGATGTCTTATACCATTAACCATCATGATCGTTAGCTTCCTATTCTGTTGTTGTTGTTTGTTCAATTGAACTTTTAAGGTCAAAACAAGAGGACATGAATGATAAAAAGTATTAGTAATATAAGAAAATGTAGAAAAAAAGTAACAAAAATCTCAAATTTTCACCAAATAAATTCATCATTTATCGTCATCTATCTACATGAGGACATGAATGATAAAAAGATGAACAAAAAATGGAAGGAAGTGAAAGGTTCGATAGTTCAGTAATTGACATTGATCTATTAGGCAACCATTTAAAGTATTGGTCTTAGATTAGTGTTTCTTCCGGTTTATTTGGAGAAGTAATGCGATATTTTTAAGTCTCTATTTAATCAATTGTTACACTAGAAATTAAATAAACATACTCAATATTCTGTTTTTTCAATCAACTCTCAATTAATAAATTATATATTTGAGGATAATCTAGTCTTAATCATGCCCATGAAAATAGTGAGGAAGCATGAGGAAATCTACAAGAAGAATTGGTTAATATATTAAGTTGAACATAAAAGATATAAAAATGATTCTAAATAATGAAAAACACTCAAAATGACATAAAAGATATAAAAATGAATCTAATTTATACGGATTTGTGTAATTTGAAAGTTGTGTAAACTAGAAGCGGTAAAAGTATTTTGTGAACTTTATTGACGATTACACAAAATAGTGATAAGTATATTTGTTCAGGAGCAAAGATAAGACCTTGAAAGAATAAAAGTTGGAACTGGAAAATTTTACAAATTTTGTAATAAAACCATACTTTTTTCAAAGCGTAGATGACAAGCACAAAAACTTACGGCTATGTTGTAAGATATATTAAACTTTTTTGTTTGTTTTACTTGTTTTATTTGATTTATACTATTTTCATGTAAATTAAAAATAATTTGAGTTTAGCACATAAAATTTGAAAGTGATTCAAGGTTATTTATGATAAAAAAAAATCAAATAAATTGGTTGGTGACGATACCTATTTGAATTTTGAAATTGAAAATTCAGCCCAAACTTTTCATCTTATGATTTTTACCCTAATTAAAATTAGAATATAGATTTTTAAAATTCATTGATGACACTAGAACTGGTGACTGGAACAATTCAATTGATAATAATATAATTGATGATAATACAGTTGATGACAATCCAATTGATAGCAATGTTTTGGTGACAATGTAGTTAGTGATCTACAATTAATGATAATATAGTCGATGACAATTGTAACACCCCAAATCCGTAGGACTCGGAGTGCTATTGGGCTAGGATCTCACAATGGATCCTGACCCTAGCCTGACAACAATTTCACTGATTTACAACAAGACACCGATAGATTAAAACAAAACATGAAACTAATATATATATATATATATATATATATATATATATATATATATATATATTATATATAAAGTAATACAATGTACCGCTGAGTACAAACAAAACCATACTGTACAACAAAAGAACCATATCCCCGATAACGCCCCAGTGTACGGAGCCCTCAGCGGATCACCCACTCTATGTCACTCTGTAGCTCTCCTATCCTGCAAAGTATCTACAACACGGTATAAAAACCGTTAGCTAATCATACGCATATATAAGAAGATGCAGGAGCACAAACACACATCAGAAAGTACTAAACACCTCATCATGATATCACGCATTTACCCGGTTTATTATCTTAATAATCATAGTCCAACACTCAACTCATATATATAAAATATCTCAATATGAACGTATGTGACACAAGGAATATAACCCTCACCTCTCGGGAATAGTGCCAGCTAGAGTGGGGATCCGGTCCCACCTCCCGTGTACCCTATGGGAGTGGACAGGTTGCCGGCCCACTGATCCATACTGGCTTGCCCGTAGAGAACCTCTAGACTCCTGGCGGGATGAAATGACAAGTTGTCACGGCCCTACAATGGGCAATCAATAGACCATAGGTCGGTAATAACAATATCATAACACGGGCTATCAAGCATATACACACACCCAATATAAGGATGACAGCTAAGTAAGTCCTATGGACTTACCTCAACCTCGGGAGTCTCAGACTCAATCTCAAAAGGCTCCGCTTTGGAGATCAACACAGCCTAAACAAGGTATAACACATATATAACACTCATATCCATAACAGGGGTCACACCTAGACCCAAGGGATCCATAAGGATCATGTTCCAACTCGTAAACCTCAAAGCCGTAACCGGCATATCTATATCATACTCATCAACATCCGCTACCTAGCATGCTACTACCGCTCATACTAGGAAAGGAAAGGATCTACCTAACTCTAGGTAGATCCGGGACAAGACGCACATGCGTAAAACAAGCAACGCAGGGGCGGAGCAAGCAACCCGCAGGCGCGGCGGAACTCAGCGCGGGCGCGGTGACAAAGTTGCAGGCAAACGCAGGCACGGCGCGGGCGCTGCGGCGCAGGTGCCGCGGGGGCGGTGACACTGCAGAGAGCGATTTCGCAGTTTCTCCTCGGCTCTTCACGTGATCAAATCACGTCTCTTCTATTCCAAAGTCACATACAAACATGTACATACACATACTAGCATCAAATACCCTTAGCATACATCTAATCCTAAGCTAGAAAGAAGAATCAAGGGAAGAAAGAAGGAAAGGCAAGGTTACTTACCACTCTTGTGGTCCTAGGCTGCAGGGGAGATCAACACACTTCAAGAGCTGGCCTCCAGGCTCAGCCTACACACAACCATCAACAACCATAGCTACCACACCCAACTCTCAAGCCAAAACTCTTCCAAAAACTCAACAACAAGATCAAGGGAAGGCAAGGGAAGCAAGGAGGCAAGGAGAACGTGAAGAACTATAGGTGAAGTGAAGAAGGAATCCCTAGATCGGCCAAGGAAAAGCATAAGAAAGGAGGAAAGGTAAAGCACGGGTCAAAGGGGTAAACAAAACCGGTTGCAGCCCGCCGGAAACCGCAGGGGCGGTTCCCCGAGCCGCAGGGGCGGCCATCCGCAGGGCGGCACCTGGTTCCCGCGGGGAGGCTAGGCCAATCTCGCCCAAAGCCAATCTCGGCTATGGTCCGATCTCGGTCCGAAAGACTACGACTCTTACACCAATACAACTGTTGACAATACATCCGATGACAATAACACATTTAATAACAATAGTGATGCGTCATTGGATACATTAAAAAGATAAACTTCGGATCTAGATCAAACTAGAGCTTCAACTACTCCTTTATTGATGTGCATGGTTGTAACTTTGGATTGAAATGGGTGGCGAAAGCAATTAAGATGGATGCGGAAACGAAGGTGATTCGATTTAGAGAGATCAAATAAGCCGTTTGATGTGGATTGAGGGTTGATTCTTGAGAAGAATCCTCGAATGTGAGTTTCTTGGATCAAAGATTAGATCCAAGGAAAAACTTTGAGAGGATGGAAGAAGAAGGAATTGATGCCCAAGCTAAGTAGGAGGAAATACTTCTCAATACTTGGTAAAATTGAACATCAAAATAAAAGTGAGGCGACACATCCTTATATAGAGAAATGTTGCCAAAAAATGGGCTTATGGGCCAAAACAAGTCCATAAAATGAAAGGTCCAACAAGAGGGCTTAAAAGGGAATATTTTATAATGAATATCCCTTTTATTACAATAATAGAAAAACGTGGAAAATGTAGTCCAAAATGTGTTAGCTTCGTGTCATGGTGTCGGGAAGACGAGACATGACACTAACGGGGCCAACAGGCGTGGACGGAGCCGGTAGTCTATGTCATGGTGGTGTGGAGACACGTCATGCCACTAACAGGTCCAAGTGTAGTAATGGTGCGGATGATGATATAGCCGGTAGCTTGGGTGATGGCTTTGGATCGGGAACGGGTGAGTATCCATCGGAACGAACCCTCAAAACCTCTTTCTCATCATCTACATTAGACATAGTAAAGGGCGCATCAGTCCCCCCATCTTGGCTGTGAAACGTCCCCGTTTCACCATCGTCAAAGAGGGGATCAACATAAGGTGCAAGGTCCTTGACGTTCGATGTACTCCATAGAAATCCGGAAGCTCTAACTTGTATGCATTCAGGTCATTGTGGGCTAAGATACGGAATGGGCCATCGCCACGATCCGAGAGCTTGCTCTTGCGGCGAGATGAAAAATGCTCTTTCCTTAGGTGGAGCCAAACAAGATCACCGGACTCAAAAGAGATAGTGGCGGCCCTTGTTGCGTTTTCCGGCAATTTGGGTGGCACAACATTGAAGTTGTGTCCTAGTCCGCTCATGAAGCTCAATGATTTGGGCTGCTCGGTTTGCGGCGGTGATGTGTGTTCCGTCCTCTCACTTACGTGGGTTGGTCCTAGTGGTGGCTCTAAGTAGAGTACCAAGAGTCCGATTGGTCACCTCAGTTTGACTATCGGTTTGGGGGTGATAGCTACTTGAAAACAACTAGCTAGTTCCAAGTTTTCCCAACAAGATTCTCCAAAATGGCTAATGTTCGCTAATTTATGACCCTAAAAATCCTTATCAATAATAATAAAAACCAATAAGCTCACAACAACGATATGCTTTAAATTTATATTTGTTATAATCACTCAACAAGTAGCGAACCCACAGTGCATAGATCGTACGAAGTAGAGTAGGAATTTCAAGGTCGAACACAAAGACTTGTGTGGTTTAATTTACAGCAATGATTAAGGATAATATAGATCTAGACTAAGAAATAGATTGGAAAAAAATAAGGGAAAAGAAGATCAAAGGTTTTTGAAAGGGTTATGTTTTGCTCTCAATTGAATGTCACTTTCAATCAAGAACAGTAAAGCAAACAAAAGATAATCAAATTAATGGAAACAAATGGATTTCAAGGTTCAAGATCATCTAGTTACAATCGTAACTACCTATTATCAGGTAAGTCGCAAGGTATCTAGGAAGGAAATTCAATACAAACCGGATAATCTAACTAAGGATCAAGTAACCCTTACCGGGTAAGTCTCGAGAATTGCCCAACTCAAAAAGCAATCAGACACATTCAATCCAATAGAGGTTTTCACATCTATTACCTATGGTTACTCTACTTATGTATCTAAGAAGGAATATCACTGGGGAAGTAACAATTCCAACTCAGGTTACTAGTTTTAAAAGGTTCTAATTAATCTAAATTTTGTCTAAACCAACCGTTAGGATTTCAAGCAATTCTAAACAACTAAAATACAACCTTGTCCATCATAATCCAAGTCATAAACACATTTCTATTCACCTTGGAACTACAAAGGTTCTAGCCAATAATAATCATATTGAAATCTACAACTAAGAAAGACAAATTAAGCATAAAAGGGAAATAGCAAAAGGGAGAAAAGAAAAAACTCAGCTTCAATGAATGAAAATTCAGCAAATGTATTAAATATTGATCCAACAATGTCTCCGAACAACAACTGAATGGTAAAGTGTGCAAATCTTTAATATAAACTACGAATAACTAAGAAGAACAAATGATTGAAGAAGAACGGCAAGGTAGGAGACGGCTTCCCGTTTTAGGGTAAACTCTGGGCAACTCCCCGCCAAATCGAACACCCTTTGGAATGAATCCAAGGCTTCCTTTTATACATAAACTCTTGTCAAAAGACGTTGGGCCAAACAAGAAAAAAGCCCGTAAATAAAATATAACGCTTAAGGAAGAATCTCGGTCTGGATCTCAGTAGGATCTCAGGTTGATCGGGCCCGAGATTTTGGATTTGACTTCAATTTCTTCAGCGTCTGAAAAATCTCGGGTCCATCTCGGCCGAGATTTTTCTCTGTTGTGTGATCTCGTCTAGAAACAAGGATCTCGGGTCAAGATTTGGGTCTGGGATGTTCTTTTGTCATCCTTCATGCCTTTAAATTGATTCCTTCGTCCTTTCCCGTGCACGTATGCTTGCTCCAATGCTTCCATTCCGAGGCTTGATCCTCAAATGCATCGTTTTAGCTACAAAACGTGTCAAATCACCTAAAAAGCCACAAATAGCGTGTGTAGACATCTATTCTTGCAAAGTTAAACTAAACAAGCATAAATGATACAAACTAAGGCTAAAACATGAATGCAGAAATGGAAAATCTAACTAAATGCATGACTAAACTAGGTCGATAAATCATGTTATCAGCTAACAAACTTCACGTCCTGATCACTAAGTATAGAACGTGGTATCCCATGGAAGCGCACAACATTGTCAAAGAATAAAGTAGCAATCTCTCTAACATTTTGTGTGCTCTTACATGCAATAAAGTGAGCCATTATCGAAAAACGATCGACTACCACAAAAATGGAGTATTTGCCTATCTTCGACATAGGTAGGCCAACAACGAAGTTCATAGAAATACTAACATAAAATGAAAAAAAATCATATATCAAACAATCTCAAAATGTGGCCCTAAATCCCTTATAATAAAAATACAAACATAAAATGGAAAAAAAAATCATATATCAAATAATCATCGTACAAATAGGTACTATTGTTTTAAAAGTAAAATCCTTCTAGCATTGTTTGAAATGAATCCTTCGATCAACTCTTCCACATTTTCCAAAAAAATGTTTTTTGTCGATAACAAAGTCAATCCATTAAGTATCTCTTGCATCATTGTAGAACACATATATGTCTTCAACAACATCAACTTGGAAAAACTTCTTTCTGCAGATGCAACAGTCACAGGATAGTAAACAAAATTCTATAAACAATAGTTGTGTTAGGAAAATAACCCATACGATTCAAAAAACCTCAAAATATCAATTGGTTGCAACAATTCTTTAGGCAAAATATTTTGTAAGAGTTTTAACTCAAGATATAATTCATTATGATCAATGTCAGAATTGATTGTTCTTAAGTGCATCTTCAACTTTACTACAAGTTGTTTTTAAACCCACATCAATTAATGCATAGTAAGTGAAAGAATGTTTTGATCAACAACATATATATTTAAAAAAGGTAACCCTAAACGATTTCTCTCTAGATTGTGGTATATTTGGAGATATATCATTTGAATTCTCATCAAAGTGTTTTTTTTCTTCGAATTTTACATCTTTGAGGAAATATTAAATCTATATCAATCTTAGTTTTAATTTCCTTTGCTTCTTCCAAGGCTTCCAAAATCTTAATTTCTCTATATTTTTCAAAACAAGAAATCAATTGCTTCACTTTTTCAATAGCATTGTCAATAAGCATATCTTTTGATTGTAAATCTTTACTTCTTATTTTGTTATCATTATCATCATCCGCTACTTGAAGTAAAGCTTCTCTTATTTCTAAAACCTGAAACCTTATTACTTAGACACTTTCAACACGACTCTCCCAACGAGTAGATGACAAGGACTTCACGGAATAACCGGTCACATTCTCTTTAAAAATATCCCATCTTTAGTAGATTTAGAAAATATAGTATAAATGCGTTGAATTATTTCAAAAAAGTTTCTATCTTACTACAAGTATTAGCCATATCACATAAAGTTAAATTGAGACTATGAGAAACACAATAGGTATGAAAAGCCCTAGGATTTACATCTAAAAGTCTTTTTGCATTCTTTGATGTTTTCCTTTCATGTTTGCTCCATTGTCATAAGATTGCCCTCGAATATCATCTATATTAAGATTAATAGATTTTAATTCACTTTGTAAAACATCAAACAATCCTTGACCACTAGTATCATTCACCTCCTAAAATCATAAAAAAGACCCCTCAATAGAGATTGACTTGGAGGAAATATCTACATATCTCAATATCAAAGACATTTGTTCTTGATGACTAATATTTGGAGTACAATCAAGAATCACGGAGAAATAATTTGTTTGTTTTATCTTAGTAATTATTTTAGATTTAATTGTAAAAGCAAGCAAAAACATCAAATCATTTTGGATTCTATGACCAAGGTAATGTAAATGAATAACATCACTCATGATACGTTGATCCTGCTCTTGGATTATCGGATCATAGCCATCATTTCAATCAAGCCTAAGTAAATTTTCATTACTAGTTTGATACAATTTTGAATTACTACCCCGAAAGGCTAGGTTATGTTTAGCAAGAAACTTAATGGCTGAAATAATTCTTTTTAAGACTTTCTTCCAACGGACTTTTTCTTTTTCAAGTTGTTTTTGAACCACTTTATCAATAGTTTGACTCTTTTGGAGCCTCGAGCGCAAATCATATCAAGTTGTCATATTTTTAACATGTTCAATACTTGTTTCATGATCTCTAAGTCTAATAATAATATATGACCAATCATCAAAACCCTCATTTGATTATGTTCCCCTACACGTTTTTTTAAATACCTTACAACAAAAACAAAACAATGTATCAAGCTCTTTAAAATACACAAGCCAATCTCTATCGTTTTTCTCACCATTGGGTAAAACTCTAGTATAACATGTTGCAACAAATCGTTTTAACCTATTTTTATGACCTTTTTGAATAGATAAATCTCTTTTAGGACCCTTTATAACTAAATATCAATTATTTTAGAATCAAGAGCATCCTAGTTTATAGGATCAAATATATCAAATATACGAAAAGTATTATCATTATCATCAAAATTCTTATCAACTTCAGTAGAACACAGGCTTATCAACATAATCACAAACAATCGAGTTATTAGGAATGTCAACATTAGTAGCATCATCAAGATAATCAAAATCAATAGAACTCACATTAGCATTGACATTAAAAATGTCAAAACCAACATTATCAACTCCACTTTCAATATTTTCAAAATTAGTAGTTTGGTTATGAAAATTAACTTGTGGTTCTTTTATAAGAAATTTAATTAAGAGCTCCCATTTGTGAATGAATCATCTCTTCAATTTTGTTTCTTCTTTTTACGTTTTTTATATCCAGATTCGTATGTTCTATTTCTAGAAGACATGACTAAACAAATAAAATTGCACACAAAATTTTAAAATTACAATGTTTATGAAGCTTTAAAAGGATAAAAACAACATGACAAAAATTACAATTGATAAAAATATCAGTATTCTCTTTGCCTCACTCTCAATGCCTCCCGTTTCACTTGTTTGTATATTTCCCTTCAACAACTGCACAATAAAAAAAATAAAAAGAAACCAATTAATAACAATATATAAAAACGAAATTTAGTAAGACAATAAAATTGACAAAAGTTCCAGCCTAAAGCAAAATAAGTTGAACAATGTTTTATGTTTTGAACACGTTAAGGACTCTTTATCAACCAAAATCTATGTTTTAATTGAACTGGTAAAGACTAAACATGGATTTGAAGCTTTTGTTGACTAGTTACTAAGATCTACACTTCTACTTGATACAACCGATTGAACCGCCGTTTAAAACTGGGAAGTCAGGGCGAGTTCAACAAGCAAGAGAATGACAAAAACATCACATGTGCCAACCAACAAACTTCTTGGCAGCGAGTTCGAAAAACAAGAGACTATAGGGCTTCTCTGCGGCGGCTACAGGGAGTCTCGATGGTACATGCGCCACAACAATTGTTTGTTTACCCATATTTTTGATATGTTGATACTCGATATGAAAAACTGGAGATTGGAGAAGATGGAAACGGTAAACAAAGTTAACAAACAATTGATTTTTTGCCCAAATTTTAGATTTGTTGATATGAAAAATTGGAGATTGGAGAAGATTGAACGAGATAAGTATGAAAGACTGGAAGAAATTTACCCAGATTTTATAGAAGATGAGGAGGAGAAACACATAGTATGATGTTGGGGTGAAAATCAATCGATTGTTTAATGTTGTCATCGTCAATACTCGATTCAATCCACAATATTTTCTCGCAAAATGGATATCATAGGAGATTGGGGCGAAAATCAATCGTTTTTTTTTCTAGGGAATATCTTCCTCTTTAATTGTTTTGTAACGTTAAGAAGAGAGAATATTTCAGCCTTATTTAAGGCAATATTTTTTTTGCACATAATATGACTATATTAAAGTAACAACAGACCCTTTTATTTTTGGGGGCCCTGTGCTGATGGGGACGAATGACACCTATAGTTGGACGGGGTCTGCATCCGGACCTTGGCGTGATTTAGCATGGTGACATGTGATGCAACCCTTGCAAAACCGTGTCACATGCATGCGCATCCGGGGCCAAAAAAAATGCTCTTGGAGAGCGGCAAGGGTCTTGGTAGCACCGAAGTGACCACAACCCTCATGGGCTAACTTGATCAACAAATGGCGTATAAACGAGCGCGGAATGCAAAGGTTTCCCGCTCGGAATAGATAGTCATCGTTAATAAAGAAAGACTCATGCTCTTGGAGGTCGAGGCATTGTGCTTATTATCCTTGAAGTCAAGATTCGTTGCGTATAACTCTTTGATAAGAGCAAATCCATGTATTTTGGCGTCCATATGCATAAGAAGGATATACCGGCGAGAAAGGGCATCGGCTACCATATTCTCTTTCCTTTCTTATGTGGAATGACATAAGGAAATGTCTCCAATAACTCTACCCAACAAGCATGGCGCGCGACTAAGGTTTGTTTGACTCTTGAGATACGAAAGAGCCGCATGATCCGAATGAATCACGAACTCCTTCGACCACAAGTAATATTTTCATGTCTTAACACAACGAACTAAAGCATATAGTTCCTCGTCATAAAGGGGGTAGTTGAGTGAAGGATCGGAATGTTTCTCACTAAAGTAGGCAATTGGCGATTATCTTGTAAGAGAACCCCTCCAATGCCCACATTCGATGCATCACACCCACATTCGACACTCCACCTCGAAGGTTTTCGAAAAATTTGGGAGTTGGAGTAATAGTGTATTACAAAGGCGGTCTTTGAGTGCATCAAACGCTCGAGCATGGGTATCACACCACTCAAATGTAACACCCTTGGTAGTAAGCTCATGTAACGGTGCCACTACCGTCTTTAAAGTCCTTGACAAAGCATCGGTAGAAGCCCACTAAGTCGAGAAAAGTTCGGACCATGGTGACCGTAGTAGGAGTAGGCCACTCCCGAATAACACGACCTTAGACACGACATAGCAAAGAAAGATAGTGTGTCCGAGCAAAAAACGTAATTTTCAAAGTTGACATACAATTTCTCTTGTCTAAGGCACTCGAGCACTTGGCGAAGGTGCCCGATGTGTTCCTCCAAAGACCGACTAAACACCAAAATATCATCAAAATAGACAACAACAAATATACCAAGAACCGGCGCAAGACATGGTTCATGAGACGCATGAAGGTGGACAGAGCGTTGGAGAGGCCAAATGGCATGACAAGCCACTCGTAGAGGCCATAATTCATCTTGAATGCCGTCTTCCACTCGTCACCTTCGGCCATCCGGATTTGGTGGTAAACGGTCCGGAGATCATTTTTGGAGAAGATGGTGGCACCGTGGAGCTCGTTCAACATGTCATCAAGGTGCAGAATTGGATGACGGTAGACGGTGGGAGTGGAGGCAAGACTGAACTGTTCCGAACACCCAATGCAAAACATGGGGAAAAGGAGAAAAATGTGGTATCCCACATCGATCGACTAAAAGGAGTAGAACTTTTATATTATACTAGTTGGAACACGCGTGTTGTGCACGAACCACATATATATTAAACTGGGAAATAATCGTTGTACATGAAATAAAAAAAACAGTCATTTATCAATAAATCGGTACCAAATATATGTTTAATTTTTCTCCAAGGAACTGAAATTACAAATAAAATACAAAAATACTAAAGGTCGAGCATCAAACATGCGTGTACATGGTTAGGTGCATTGAAACCCGCAATCCTGAACAAATCCGTCATTTTGAATCTTAATATAAATGACTTGTGGTCTCTCATTCCAATATGGAGGGATCATACATAGCAGAACTTGATAAAATATCATATGCAAAGTGAGACGATGTGTCATGTCTAAAAGCTAAAAGCGCTCAAAAAGATGATCAAACAATGGTCTCCATTATCTAGTTCATAATCGATTTAAGAGTGATATCATTCATAACAATTCAACAACAATCGTCGATGTTACTATTATATATATATCAAAATATGAGAAAAGTGAAATCATTTTAAAGAAAATTTAATACAAAAGCTCTCAATCAACAATCATCAAATTTAGGTGGACAAAAAAATTTAAATTCTAATGCCGAAACACGACATATATGTTTCAATTCATGGAATTTGATTAATAGAATAGCAAGACCAATACATTTCAGATGCCTAAACAATTGGATTAGTAGGTTGCCCATGATCTTTAATCTTTACTCAAGATTTTTTCAAACTAAACTGCATATTTGTGTGTGGTATCTGCTAGATTAAGTCGACTATGGTAATATCAACAAAGATTATTAAGTTTTTGATCAAAGATAGCAAATTGTAGACATTAATAATCAAAGAGGGTATAATTCAAAGTTGTAGTAGTACCACCTGAGAACATCAAAGCTTTTCTCTACACCAACCGACCAACATGAACTATTGGTGGTTTGTCTGGTTCTCCATTGTTGATCAGCCAAAGAATAAGTATAAAAAAAGATATAAGAACTTACATTAGGTCAAATTTGCATATGTTATTTACTATTAAGATTTAAGAAAGCTTCATGCAAGTCAGCTCACATAAACATAAACATGCAAACATGCAGCAACCGGTAAATGAAAAATGGCTTGAATATTCGTGACATATGGACGAATATAAATGTGCAACAACGTTTATGTGAAAAGTTATCTCTTTTTCCATAATCTCATAAGAGTATGCTTGTCCATTCTAACATGCACCTAATAATCAGAAAAGAAAAGAAAAAAACTACAAAACATGCACAAAAGACGGAGGTAGAACATGCATGCACTCTACTTCACATAAACACATCATCAGCAGAGAATGAGTGATCATAAAATTATAACTCTAAAACGGTACAAGAGAAAAGAAAGTAGAGAGAGGAAAATATCTTCTAAACCTAACAAGAGAAGGCACGCAAGGGTCGGAAATCGTTAACGCTAAAGAGAGCAACAAAGAGAAATCTAAAATGACGAAAAAGGAGATTACTCAGGAACGACAAGTCGAATAAGTTATACTAAACAGTAAAGAGGACAACGCCTTAAATACTACTCAGCGAAAACACAAATACAAACAGAGGACACAAGCAAGAAAGAGAAGCCCTTTGGGACAACCTCCTTTACATTTCATGGAGCATTTCGTAAATGAAACAAACTCTTCGTAAAATCGGAGAACAAACCAAAGCGAAAAAAGGCTAGTAAAAACCGAAAAAACAATTGAGTGATTACATTTAGAGGCAAATGAAAACCAAAATCCATACTTCACTTACATTTCATCGGGGTTTAAAAAAGCAAAACACCCTCTCTGTAAGCAGTGAACCAAAGACAAGATCAATCTCCGGAAGCCAAAAAATAAAATAAAGAAAATAAGAAAAACGTCATAGCACCAAACCCACCGGATCAGGTAGCCTCACTTACATTTCACCGAGTGTTTCTTATAGAGAACATACTCTCAGTAAGCACAGAGGCAAAAACTACGAAAGATAATAGAAGAAAAATATATGAAGAAAAGGTAAAAAAGAAGAAAACGGAAAGGAGTTTGAAAGCCAAAGAAAATAGTCAGAAGAAGAAGAAGATGTGACAAATGTTGACAATACAATTTATGACAATATAGTTGATGACGACACATTTGATGACAATAGGTTTGTGATAACATTATTTTTATTTTTGATAAAGGAAAGCGGTTCGAAGCACTATACGAGACATCATCTAATGTATAAAAAGGCCGATCAAATCGGTAGACAAAATTTACTCCATAAAAACCAACACATCGGGTTATAACATTTGAAGATGCATGTGCATTAAAGAAAGCTAAATTACAAGATCTTATTTAACCTTTCCCTTGTTGAAGGACAACAAGGTAGGAAATGACATAAGATGACAAGTTCAACATTAAAAATAGAACACCATAACCATAAATGCAAGAATAAAAAAAATCAGCAACCATATTCAATAGATGCAGAAAGAGAGTAAAAAAAAGGCATACTCAACGGGAAACACTTCAACGAAGACAAATTTTACTTTATCTAGTGCTCTCAATAGTTTAAGATGGAACAAAGACAAATTTTACTCGATGCATTCATGTCATTATCATTTTTATAAGTCTTGCTATAAGATTTAGTGAAATTGTTGTCAAGCTAGGGTCGGGACCCGTTATGAGGTCCTAACCGTGACACCTCCGGTTTCTAAAATTTGGGTGTTACATCCACAATGATGCTCTTCCCCGACCGGTGTCCAGGACTACTCCTCTGTGACGACCTAGTCATCTGTCGCTTAAGTCGACCCCTCGAGCCACCGAGATGTCTAGTGCCTTGAATTGTTTTCCTATTTGCAATAAATAAATAAATTTTACCTACCAAGGATATCCATTATATATATATATTATATATATATATATATATATATATATATATATATATATATATATATATATATATATATATATATTCGTTACACTTTGAAATAAAACTAATCATATTTTGTTATATACTTGCATAAAACACAAATTCTATAACGTTTAAACTAATTGATTCATACAATAACTTTATTTAAACTAAATTTCATTATTTATGTTTTTAATAAAAACGAGTAATATATAATATTATATCTTCAAAAAAGTGGTGTTTTCATTACTTATGTACAAAATACGACATTTATCACTTGAAATATTTTACATATTCACATATTTATTTAGTATTATTCTTTATGTTTTATTACCAAATTTCCAAAAAAAAAATAAAATATATCAGATAATTCGTCACTCGACACTTGTGTGTGACATAAGTTTGATTGGAAGGATTATGAGAGTGTGTGTCATATTGCATAATGTGATAGTCGAAGACGAAATAGATACATATTGTCTTTACCACAATGGTTTTAATTTGATCAGATAGAGGAGCATGATAACCGCAGACTACTTCACCAATCGAGATGCAAACCTTCATTCAAAACCGGGTCCGAATTAATCACCAACTTAAAGCGGATTTAGTTGAACATATATGGGAAAAGTTTGGAAGTCTAGATAATTAGTCGTTTGCTACTTGTTTAAAAACTTACTCCTGTTTGGTTGTAACTCCGGAAACGAATTTGAAATGAATCTAGTCTACATGTGGTACTTTGTTCATGGAATCATTTTGTGTGGTTTCATATAAAATGTACTTGTTTCTCCCCATTTTGTTACCTACAAAGTATCAAAAACTAATCAAATTTTACTACAACTAGTTTAGTGCATGCACTTTGTGCGGGGCCTATTTAAGAAAAAATATCATTGTAAAAACAATATTAAATAATTTTTTAAATATTGTAACATGAATAAGCTAATTATTTAAATAAGTTGATTATTCATTAAGTTTTCTTCTAATTGTAAAGAAATAGTAACATGAATAATCTAACACATAAGGCAAGATCCATCGGAATCAAAAGGCTAAAGCCAAAACATGCTACAGGAAAATGCATGAAATAGATAAGAGTCCAGAAAAATATGTTGTAAATCCACAAATCATGACTTGTGCACCTACAAAAACGCAATACACAGGTACTGGATAGGAAACTAAGTAGGTTACATTTAATGTTACAATACAAATGAGTAAACCGCGGGCTAAATACCAATTCTACAACAAAATATTCACTTGATAGAGTTAGGTTAGAAGCTCAGTACAAAGATATCTATGCATGACTCGTGAACTATATATGATAGATACGAAATGAAGAAGAGAACTAGAGGTCCCAACTCACAAAACAATGACAGCTCACAACCCTAATATAGTAATCTATGATACAACCATTAGTGGATACTGATGAGAATTAGAAGTCCTCACTCACAAAATAATGACAGGCCTAATTTATGATAGAATCAAATGACCTTAAAGATGGTTCAAGGGATATATGTCAACTCCTTCCTAATTTTCAACATCTCATCGTTTGAGGTCTTGGCTTCGTCTTTAGATCTGTGAGATGTTTTAAGGCATCAAGGTAGCCATTGTTGGCATAGTCCCACCTGTATGATACATCAGATTATTATCACCATAGCAGCACCAGAAAGTCAAATAAACATTCAATTTCAATCATATACAGTCTATAATTGGACTAGAAACACCAAGAAAATCGTATATAAGAGTAAAAGATTGAAAGAAAGTTGATGTGAATGAATGGTCACTCACTTCATCACTCAGATCCACCATTCTAAACGAATATTTTAAACCGATTTGCGACAAACAGACGAATATCAACCGGGAAATCAGCAACGAAACCCTAATCGGAGTACACAAAAAGCAGATAGAACAAATCACAACTTGATCAAATCAAAACAAACAAATGAACAAAGAAGAGTTGATATGTGGTATGATTTGATAAAACCCTTAATACTCGTAATTAATCCATTGACGATCCGAAGTATGAAAAGGAAGCAACAAATAAGAATCAGAAGGAGAAAATGAAGAAAGCAGACGAGCGAAGAAGGAGACGATAAGACTGAGAGAATCGCTCAAATCGCCAGAGAGAGGAGAGAGCGGAAAAAAATTAAAAAATCGTATTTATAGGTACACACTTAATACTCGTAATTAATCCAACCTACACACATTGTACCAATGTTAAAATTGGTGCATTATTGCCCCATTTATCTCATATATATTCATTACCTAAACTAATCCATAAACCCTAACAAATTTGAACTTCGTATAATTAACAAACTAATAAACTAATTAACCATAAACTACATAAACTAATAATAGTATAATTAACAAACTAATAAACTCATATATATCCGTATAATTTAACAACTAATACACTAATAAATCATATAATTAACAAAATAATTAACGGTATAATTAATTACCTTTTTTTAGATGTCTCAGTAGATAGGGTTTTGGAGCGGGATGAAGGGAGCACCAAAGGCAAGCAGCCGTCGATCCCGTTTGAAGCAGTACTAGAAGATGGTGAAGGAGACTGAGAAGGGAGAAGGAGACGGAGACGGAGAAGGGAAGGCGGAGAAGGGAGAAGGAGAAGGAGACGGAGAAGGGAAGGAGCAGAAGGTAGCAGCACCAGAAGATGGAGGGAAGCAGCATCAGAGGGATAAGCAAGAGCGTAGAAGATGGAGAAGATCAACGGCAGGAGGAGAAGGAAGATTGTGGATCTCAACTCAACGGTAGATTCTTCGTAGAGAAAGTGAAAGAACGCAGAGGAATCTCTGTTTCGCGCAGCGGGTAGGTGGCAGGTAAGAGAAGACCATTCATTGCGCTCTTTTGTTTTTTTTTAAAAACAAGAACTCGCCGATATAAAAAAAAATTTGAAAAAAATAATCGGCCGTCTGAACAGCGAGTTATTCGAAAACTCGCAGTCTCAGACTACGATTCCTACCCGAACCTGGACTGCCTTCCTATTCCCGGAATTAGTTTTTTCCATACCTATCTTCGGAAATACTTTTCCTTTTATCATTATTTTTGGAAAAAAAAATCCGAAAAATGGTCTATTGGGCTAATTTTGCAAACTTGTGTATCAATAAGGCTACTTATATAATCATTGAAGAAAGTAGGCTCCTATTTATAATGAAGAAAAGATAAAATAGAAAAAATAAAATGATTCTGACCAAATTATCCTTTATCTATCCTAATTTAAAGATATTGAAAAATTCCAAATTTAAGCCGTTGAAACTGAATCCGTTAAATAATAATACATCACATGCTTTTGTACCTCTCTCTCCTTCGTCTCTGAAAATCATCGGATTGCGTAAAACTTGTGTGTCAATTTGCAGAGATTCGGCCAGCGTCTGAAGAAATTGAGCCATTGATTTTGACAGTTATACAAATCGAATTACACAACTTTTTCTAGTTGTGTGTAAGGTATTCGAATTTATCCTTCGTCAACATCAATTTTATTAGGTAAACAGATCCGAAATGAACTCTGTACATTTAATCGATTCTCCATTAACGACATATGTTTAGGTTTCATTTAACAAAATGTATATATAAAGTTCACTCGTGTGCTTGATTATGTGGATTTCTTGTGCATACATTGTTTAGGATCTGTACATCGAATTGCTTCCATTGTTCTTCACTCGTGTGCTTGATTATGATAGTTTTATGTGTAAGGTATTGGAATTTATCCTTCGTTAATATCGATTTTGTTAGTTATACAGATCCGAAAATAACTCTGTAAATTTTAATGATTCCCCATAAACAGTATCTGTTTTAGGTTTCGTTTAACGAGATGTATATGAACTTCACTTGTGTGCTTCGTTATGTGTATTTCTTGTGCTAACATTGTTTACGATATGTACATCGTAGTGCTTTCATTGTTCGTCTACATGTTATGTATAATGCTATGTGTATGTGTTTATAATTGTGTATTGCGTTATGTAATTAATGAGTAACTTATGTTGATTCATTGTGTACAAAATTTACTTTGTGTACGTAATACATTGTGGGTACAATAATTTGTGTTATCATATGAATTTGTATGTGTGTTTATAGTTTGTGTAAAAGTTGTTATACATTGTGTATTGTTGATTATTAATGTTTATTTATTAGTTTATGTTGTGAAGATTGAATATTAATGTTTTTTTATTGATTATTTGTTAGTTTGTGTATAAAATCATTTTATATTAACTCTGTCAACAAGGATGAATTTGTGTACGTGACAACTTATTGCGGTGGTGTTTGGAAGGTTGAAGATGGTGAATGGAATTATCATGGCAACTTGACAAGTAAGCCTATAGTTGTAGACATTAAAATTCACATTTGACGATCTAGTTCAATTGACTGCTTCGAGATTTGATTTGTGTATGAAAGAGGTCGATATAAATCTAGCATACAAAAATCCTTTCAATCCCGCTCTAAGGCCATTTGATATTAATACCACGAATGATTTCCAAATGTTTGTTCAAATAAATGAGTTGGAACAATTCCGTTGAAGTGTTCCTTTGTGTGTCAACACAGTTCCAA
This sequence comes from Fagopyrum tataricum, assembly GCA_002319775.1. Classification (NCBI taxonomy): domain Eukaryota; kingdom Viridiplantae; phylum Streptophyta; class Magnoliopsida; order Caryophyllales; family Polygonaceae; genus Fagopyrum; species Fagopyrum tataricum. The sequence continues at coordinate 38,948,889 of CM008280.1, read as the reverse complement.
CATCAATTGATAACCAATTGGGTTTGATGGGTCTACATAATGATGAGGAAGGGGTGAAGAATGAAGTAAATCAAGATAGGGGAGATACGATGATACCTTTACAACATTGTGTTGGCCAGACATCTACAAATATTGTTGAATGTTCTACATATGTATTGGACAATGAAGCGTTTTATGAGACAGGGTGTAGCAACATATCGATTGTACCTCATGAGAGCAATTGTGTACCGCCTACAACACAATTTGGCCTAATGATTGGGAAGACATATGGTACTAAAACTGAGTTGAAGAATGCACTGTGTCTAAACGCCATATCAGAATGTTCACAATATAAGATTGTGAAGTCAAAGATGAGGGTTGTAACAACGAAATGTATTGACAAAGATTGTAAGTGGAGGGTTCATTTCTCTATGTTGGGTCAGTCACATTATTTTATAACAACAAAATATGTATCTTCCCACACATGTTCTTACCACATGAAGAGGTCACTAAAAAGAGGAGCTTCGTACCAAGTAATTGCTGAAAATGTTAAATCAATGTAAGTGATACAAATACATTTATGATTTTGTTTTTGTTTTGTATATTATGTATAAAATGAACCTTCCTCTCAATAATTGTTTTACATAATGTAGGTATGGTAATTCGAAGAAGTTACCATCTGTCCACCAAATCATCACGATAATGAAAAGTGTACACCATATTGATGCTAGTTATTGGAAGTGTTGGATGACATAAGAAACTGTAAAAGACATGATTAGAGGTACACCGGAGGACAACTACAGTACAATACCTTCGTATTTATATATATGTTACAGGTTGTCAACTCAGGTACAATTGTTGCTCTTGAGTTAGACGATAACCACTGTTTCAAATATGTATTTTGTAACACCCCGAATCCGTAGGACTCGAGGCGCTACTTTCCTAGGATCTCACAATGGATCCTGACCCTAGCCTGACAACAAGTCTACTGAATCTTACAACAAGACACAGATAGATTAAAACCAAACATCAAACTGTATTATATATAAATCAAAAGGTTTACAGAAGAACCGCTGAGTACAACATAAACATGTATATGTACATACAAAAAACCCCATAATCCTCGCAACCCAGTGTATGAAGCCCTCAGCGGATCACCCACTCTGGATCACTCTGCAGCTCTCCTAACCTGCAAAGGATCCACAACACGGTATAAAACCGTTAGCTAACCATACACATATATAGAAAATGCATAAGCACAATCACACATCAGGGAATAGTAAACACCTCATCATGCTATCACACATTTACCCGATTTATTATCTTTATAACGTTCAACACTCAATATATATAAATAAATATGAATATATGTGACACGAGGAATATAACCCTCGCCTCCGGTGCAATGCCAGCTAGTGTAATCTGGGATCACTTCCCCGTGTACCCTATGGGAGAGACAGTGCCCATCCCGTTTACCAGATCTGGACGATCCGCAGAGAACCTCCCCGTCTCCACGCGGGATGACAGGGCAGGGCTGTCACATCCCTACAATGGGCGGTCAATAAACCATAGATCGGTAATCATCACAACGCATGCTATCAAGCATATATCACACACCACTCATACATACATCCAATATAAGGATGACAGCTAAGTAAGTCCTATGGACTTACCTCAACCTCAAAGCAATCTCAACCACGATCAACTCCAAATCTGGAGGACAACACTACCTATTAACAAGGTATAAAGAGATATCAAATCTCCTATCAATCAAAGGGGTCACACCTAGACCCAAGGGATCCATAAGGACATATATATCCAACTTATAGACCTCAAGCCATAACCGGCATATAACACTATCATACTCATCATCATTTTATCCTCATATACATACCTAGCATGCTACTAATCCGCTCATACTAGGAAAGGAAAAGATCCTGCACAAGATGCACCTGCGGAACAGAAAGACAAAGGGGCGGGAAGGCAGCAGGCACAGGCGCGAAGGCACGCTGGTGCGGGCGCTGTGACCGTGGCCGCGGGGGGGTAGCACTGAGGCGCGGTGCGGTGACAAGGGTCCCGCGAGGGCGGCTACGCTGAGGCACAGCGGCGGCGACTCTGTTAGAACGTAGAGTCCCGAATCTCTTTTACTCTTCACGTGATCAAATCATGTCTTCTCCATTCCATATCCAAACACATACATATACATACACATTCTAACATCAATATACATTCAATACATCTAATCCTAAGCTAAGGAAGATGGAATCAAAGAAAGAAAGAAGAGAAGAAGAAGAATGGAGCTTACCTACTGCTGGGATTCTACATAGGAGGAATAACTCAACACAACTATTTCAGCTAGCTCCAAGCTCAGCAACAACAACATACAACATCAACCTCAACAAGGCCACACAAAACTCTTTCAAACCAAGGAGAAGCAAGAACAAGATCAAAGGAATGAAAGGAGGGAAAGAGAACGTGAGAAACTGGAGAAAGAAGATGAAACCCTTGCTCAACAAGCAAAGGAAGAGGCTAAGAAGGAAAGAGAAGGTAAAGCACGGGTCAACCGTCAACAAAGCCGGCTACATCTGCAAGAAACCGCATGGGTGGAAATTCCTGGCCGCAGGGCGGAACACTACACAAGCCGCAGGGGCGGCTCCACTAACCAGCGGGGCGGCTAAGGCCAAAACAAGCTCCAAAGACTAAGGCTCTTACATATTTGTTGCATATGGACAATCCGTTAGAGGATATCAGTCACTGAGAAGAGTGAGTACAAGACATTCCTACCTATTTGTTATTAACCTTGTGTATATCTAAATTTGTATCAGAAATCTTTGTCTATCAAAGACATTTAACGTCATGTGTAACGTAGGTTGTCACAGTAGATGGCACGCACTTGAAGGGGAAATATGGAGGAGTGTTACTCGTTGCAACTGCACAAGATGCTAACAAAATCTACCCTATTACATTTGCAATAGTTGATATTGAAAACGATGCATCGTGGGATTTCTTCTTCAAGAGCCCTAAGAGTTTTGTTCACGACAACAATGAATTACTTTTTGTATCCGATATACACAATTCAATTAAAAAGGGTGTATCCACAAATTATGAAGTTGCATCGCACGGATATTGTATTTGTCATCTTAAAGGAAATCTACAGAAGAGAACATGATCCAACAAAATCCTTGAAAAATTCATGGAAGGAGCCCGTAGTTACAAAAGGAATGAATGCATGCAAATTCTTGGACATATTTCGGGGGTACATATGCAACAAGTTTATTGAAATACGCATATATTCAAACATTTCATGTTGTATAATACTACTACTTTTGTCAATGTATGTAGGAGAAGCCAAAGGTTGGAGAGTTACTCGCTGATTTTGAAATTGCAACGTGGGCACGTTCTTTCCGTCCTGCCAAAAGGTACAAATCATGACTAGTAACAATGTTGAGTGTGTGAATGGAATTATGAAAGAAGGAAGAGAGTATCCAGTTATATCCTTACTTGATGAGATCAGACAATTTATGAGTCGGTGGTTTGCTGAAAGACGTGCTCAAGCAAAAGCTTGTGTAGAATTTGCTCCTCCAAAGATTGAAGCAATCAACTAAAGAAGGTTTGAAGAAAGTGGGGGTTACTTTGTATACGTCCTAGCTAGATGCAGAAAGGTTGGAGTTTGAAGTTCAAAAAGATGATAAAGTGATTGTATGTTTGCTAATGAGAAGTTGTGCATGCAATAAGTTTTATATAGAAGAAATACCTTGTACACACACCGTCGCAGACTCACAGTTGCCAAACATGTGGGTATAAATCCTTCCTTTCTACTAAGTAGATATTATAGTTGTGAATCTTGGAGACTTGGGTATGCGGAAACAATATATCCAGTGCCTAGCAAATCAGAATGGAATATTCCGTCAAATATAGCAGCAATGACATGTGAGCCTCCAAAGAAGCGTAAAATGACAGGAAGATTGCCTAAATGTAGGATTCGTTCGTCATGGAACCGAAAATAAAGAAGAAATGTAGTTGTTGTGGAATATTTGGTCACAACAAAAAGACATGTCTTAATCAACCAAAATAGAGGAACTACTTGTTGCACTTATATGATTTGTTCGAACATATGTTGAAACATGTATTGTGTATTACTTAACCACAAATTGTATGTGATATTATAATTGTCATACACAATCTATCGTGTTCGTTGTGTGGTAATATAAATTGGGAAGGACTTATCTTGAGGTACAAATTGGAGCTTACTACATAAATTAAATACACAATATGTACCATTGCGTAAATTTATTTTTTGTTTAGGTACATTTGTGTAACACCCCAAATCCGTCGGACTCGGGGCGCTACTGGGCTAGAATCTCACAATGGATCCTGACCCTAGCTTGACAACAAGTTCACTAGATCTTACAACAAGACACAGATAGATTAAAACCAAAACATCAAACTGTATATATATATCAAAAGGTTTACATAAGAACCGCTGAGTACAACCAAAATATATAACTGTACATACAAAATCCCCATAACCCTCGCATAACCCAGTGTACGGAGCCCTCAACGGATCACCCCATCTGGATCACTCTGCAGCTCTCCTAACCTGCAAAGGATCTACAACACGGTATAAAACTGTTAGCTAACCATACACATATATATAGAAGATGCATAAGCACAAACACACTTCAGGAATTATTAACACATCATCATGCTATCACACATTTACCCGATTAATTATCTTTATAAAGTCCAACACTCAATCGTATATACATATATATGAATATATGTGACATGAGGAATATATAATCCTCGTCTCTCGGTGCTAATGCCAACTGTAGTGGTAATCTGGTAAACACTTTCCCGTATACCCTATGGAGTGGTAGGTGCCCGTCCCACTTCCAGATCTGGCATGTCCGCAGAGAACCTCCCAAACTCCCAGCGGGATGTAAGGGCAAGTTGTCACGGCCCTACAATAGGCAAGCACTAAACCATAGGTCGGTAATAATCAATCATCACATGCTATCAAGCATATATCAAACACCACTCATGCATACATCCAATATAGGATGGTAACTAATTAAGTAAGTCCTATGGACTTACCTCAACTCGAAGTAAATCTCAACCACGATCAACTCCAACTCTGGAGGACAACACTACCTAATAACAAGGCATAAAGAGATATCAAATCTCCTATCAATCAAAGGGGTCACACCTAGACACAAGGGATCCATAAGGATCATATCCAACTCAAAACTCGATAATCTACTAAACCTCAAAGCCATAATCGCCATATAGATATATCATCCTCATCATCATTTTATCCTCATACACATACATAGCATGCTACTAACCCGCTCATACTAGGAAAGGAAAGGATCTACATACACTACTCTAGGTAGATCCTGTACAAGACGCACCTGCGGAACGGAAAGACGCAGGGGCGGAAAGGCAGCAGGCGCAAGCACGAAGGCACGCTGGCGCGGGCGCTGTGACCGTGGCCGTAGGGGCGGCGGCTTTCGGGCGCGGGTGCGGTGACAAGGTCCCGCGGGGGCGGCGACGCTGCAGAACGTAACCTCCCGACTTCTTTTCCACTCTTCACGTGATCAAATCACGTCTTCTTCATTCCACAGCCACAATCATACATATACATACACATTCCAACATCAATAGGCATCCTACACATCTAATCCTAAGCTAAGGAAGAGGAATCAAGGAAGAAAGAAAGAAAGAAGAAGAAGAAAGGAACTTACCACTACTGCAATGGCCTAAGCAAGGAAGAAATGATCACAAACACCAACAATTGGCTCCTAAGCTCAGCAATACACACAACATCCTCATAACCAACCAAGCCAGACCAAAACTTGCAAACTAAGGCAAAACTCAAGCACAAGATCAAGGGAAGGACAAGAGAGAAGAAGGTCGTGAGAAGCTGGAGAAATGAAGACTGAAACCCTTCATCACGAGCCAAAAAGATGCTTAAAGGAGGAAGGAAGGAAAGAGTAAAGCGCGGTCAAGGTCAACAAGCGGCTGCAGCCGCAAGGAAACCACAGGGGCGGTTCCCCGAGCCGCAGGGGCGGATCACTGGACGAGCCGCAGGGGCAACACCACGGACCCGCGGGGGCGGCTACATCCTTGCTCGGCTCCTAAAGACTAAGGCCTTACATCTCACCCCTCTAAAAACAAGTTTCGTCCCGAAACTTGTATCATCTCAAAACCCCTCGACCCATATGCCGAGTTATAACTCTCTCTATCGGAGGCATCACATCTCCGCTCATAACGTATCAACCAATATCACTCTATAACCTCAAACACAAGCATGGAGGAAAAATAACTCCAGCAATACTATGTCCACCAAAATAGCATGGAGGAATAACCATCTCCAGCTAAACCCTAATCGTATCACAATAACATGGAGGAAAGAGCCATCTCCATCTATAAACAACAATCGTACTAGCACAACATGATCTAATAAGATCATATATCACATCATAGCTAGTACGAAAATAAACACATCATAGCATATAAGCACATAAGCATAAACTCACCAAGATAGTACTAAGATCTACTCGTCAATCCTAGAGGTGCATCTATCTCGGCATAGAACTCTGGATAGTTCATCTGAATACTATCCTCAGTCTCCCAAGTAGCCTCATCCGGTCCTCGTCTCGACCATTGTATCCTCAGCATAGGAATGTCCTTCGAACGCATGCGTCTTATACCTCGTTCTAGGACTGCAATCGGTGCTCAACAAAAGTGTGGTCCGGCTCGATCACCAAATCATCATAACTCACAATATGTCTCGATCTGGTATGTACTGCCTCAACTCAGACACGTGAAACACAGGGTGAACACCCTCTAATCTCGGAGGCAAGGCTAATCTGTATGCTGCGCTACCAACCCGATCCAGAATCTCGAACGGTCCGACATATCGGGGGCTCAACTTCCCCTTAATGTCAGAGCGTCTAACACCTCGTGTCTGAGACACTCTCAGCCACGCATGGGTTCCTACTCTGAACTCTAGGGGTCTACGCCTCCTATCTGCATAATACTTCTGACGGCTCTGTGCAGTCAGCATCCGCTCTCTAATCAGTGCTACACGAGCAACATCATCCTGAATCTGATCAGGTGTCAAACCACTAACAATGCTCGCTCATCCCAACATAACGGAGTACGACATCTTTTCCATACAATGCCTCATATGGGGCCATCCCAATCGATGCATGCCAATTGTTGTTGTATGAGAACTCAACTAGTGGGAGATGATCCGTCCACACTTGTCCCAATACAACACACAAGCTCGCAGCATATCCTCCAGTGTCTGAATGGTCCTCTCTGACTGACCATCTGTCTGAGTGCAAACTCATCCTAGGGCAGTCTGAATTTGCTGCCAAAACTCAAGGAAAATCGTCCATCTCTATCTGAGACGATCGTTCTCGTACCCATGGAGTCTCACTATCTGTCTAGTGTACTCCTCAGCTAATCTGCTCACGGGCCATGTTTCCCGAATAGGGATAAAACGTGCCGTCTTCGTCAGTCTGTCCACTATAACCTAGATGGCATCAAAGCTTATGCTCGATCTCAGCCCAATCACAAAGTCCATGGTGACGTCCTCCCACTTCCTTTGTGGAACAGGCAGTGGATGGAGCTCACCTTCAGGTCTGCAATTCTCAATCTTGACCTGCTGACAGGTCGCACACTGTGCCACAAATCTAGCTACATCGGGCTTCAACCCCCCCACCAATCTAAACGTCTCAAATCTTGTACATCTTACTCGTACTTGAGTGCACTAAATAAGGCGTACAGTGAGCCTCCTGTAATATCCTCTGGCGCAAATCCGCATCAGCGGGTACACAGACGCGACCGCGGCGTCGCAACACTCCATCTGCTCCTAGAAGGAATTGTGGTGACTCATCTCGAGACATCCTCTCTCGGATCCTCCTCAATGTCGGGCAGGTCCCCTGCTTCTATTGGATCTCACTCAACAGTTCAGGAAGAACCTCTAAAGTACTCAACTGGGCATCCTCATCAGGAAACTGGATGTCCAACTCTAACCAGACAAGGTCTCTCTATAAACTGATGTTGAACTGTCAGCCTCGCAATCGCCTGCTCTCGAGGCGTCTTCCTGCTCAGGGCGTCGGCGACAACGTTCGCCTTCCCCTCGGATGATACAGAATCTCCAGATCAAAGTCCTTGATCAGCTCAAGCCACCTACGCTGGCGGTTATTCAATTCCCGCTGCGTAAAAATATACTTCAAACTCTTATGGTCTGTGAAGATCTGATATGTAGCACCATACAGGTAATGTCTCCAGATCTTCAATGCATGAACTACTGCTGTCAACTCCAGATCATGAATCGGGTAGTTCTCCTCATAGTCTTCAACTGTCTAGATGCATATGCAATCACTCTGTCTTGCTGCATCAATACACATCCCAAGCCTAGCTTGGATGCATCACTGTAAACCACAAAATCAGTTGTACCCTCTGGCTGTGCTAAGATAGGAGTGGAAGTCAGGCGTCTCTTCAGCTCCTCAAAACTTTGTATACACTGCTCAGACCATAAAAATATGGTATTCTTCCTCAGCAGACTCATCAGTGGACGGGCAATCACAGAAAATCCCTCCATAAAGCGTCGGTAATAACCGGCTAGGCCAAGAAAGCTACGTACTTCCTTGACGTTCGTCGGTGTCGTCCAGGCTACTACTGACTCAATCTTCGCGGATCAACCTTGATCCCCTCGGAGGAAACAATATGACCCAGGAATGCTACCTCTGGCATCCAGAACTCGCACTTAGAGAACTTAACATAAACTTCTCTATCTCGTAAGACCTGCCACACAGTCCTCTGTTGTCCTGCATGCTCCTCTCTGCTGCGAGAGTATACCAAAATATCATCTATGAAGACCACCACAAACTAATCCAGGAAATCGATGAATATACTGTTCATCAACTCCATGAAGATTGTTGGGGCATTCGTAAGCCAAATGGCATCACTACAAACTCGTAGTGTCCATACCTGGTCCGGAATGCTGTCTTGTACACATCCTGCTCTCTCACCCCCTCAACTGGTGATACCCTGAACGCAGGTCAATCCTGAAAATACTGTCGCTCCCTGAAGCTGATCTAACAAGTCATCAATACGAGGCAATGGATACTTTCTTGATGGTCACCTTGTTCAGCTCTCTGTAATCAATACACAATCTCAATGATCCGTCCTTCTTCCGTACGAAGAGAACAGGTGCTCCCCATGGGGATACGCTAGGGCGGATAAAAAGCCCTTTTCAGCCAACTCCTCAAGTTGCTTCTTCAACTCCAACATCTCGACAGGCGCCATCCGATATGGGGCCTTCGAGATCGGTCTCGTACCAGGCTCTCAATCAATGCGAAAGTCCACACTCCTCTGAGGCGGAAAACTGGACGGCTCAACAAATACATCTGTAAACTCACAGGCCACTGGGATATCCTATAATGCTGGACTCTCCCCTTCCTTCATGGCATAACACCAGAAGGCCTCACAACCCTGTTCAATCAATCTCGCTGCCCGTATCGGCACTGATAACCATGCCTGACTTTCCAAGGTCCCAACCTCAGAAAAACCTCTATCTGACCTAACTCGATAGAGAGGGTCACGGTCCTCCTACCTACATCTCATACCGCCTGATGTCTATCCATCCAGTCCATACCTAAAATGACTTCTTCATGCACTAATGGCATGACAAAGAAGTCAACAAGTAACACACGGGTCCCTACATAAATGGGACAATCACGGATCTCACGGGTACCTTTGACCCTACTACCATCGGGTAACCCTATACTAAAGGGTATCCCCTCAGTCGTATCTAGACTCAGACGCTCAACACATGCATCATATATAAAAGAATGCGTAGCTCCAGTATCAAATAAAACTCTAACAAGTAAACCATGAATCAGAATAGTACCTGTAGCAGTGGGTGCAGCTGGCTCCTCTGCACTCCTCAACTCAAAAGCTCTACCCTGAGCTCCTCTGGTGTTAGTGGTACTCCCACCACGACCTCTGCCGCTACTCGACCCAGGAGCAAATCCTTGAGTAGTAGGGCGATCTGGGACTCTCTATTGTCCCTGTGTCTGTTGTTGCTGAGGTGGTCTCTACCCACCCCCTGCTACACTGGCAAGAGAAGAACCCTGTTGAGATGAAGCTCCACCCTGTCTACAAAAGACAACTCTATGACCCGGTCGGCCACAAGTGTAGCAAGTCACTGTCTGCCTCGTACACTCTGGTCGTATGTGTCCATAACCACCACAGTTGAAGCAATGACGTCCCTTATCTGTAGCCTGTGCAGACGAGGGGTAACTCTGGCGACTCTGGCCTCGCCGGCACTAGCAGCTCCACCAACACCACTGGTCTGCCCAGTCCGTTGTCTCTTCTCAAACCTTCCGGTCTGAGAAGCTCTCCTCTGCCCAGCCCGCTCATGCTCATAATCTGAAGCTCTGTTCTAATAATCCATCACAGACTCACAATGAAATCCCGCCATATAAGTCCGGGTAGCATCCCTCAGTCGTCGGGAGAAGAGATAAACATGCTGATCTGTAGGAGGTGCAGCTGGACCCATCAAAGTCAGCTCCTCCTGGAACCTCCTAATAGCCTATAAGACTGGTACATCCTCGAATCCAGCCTCCACAAAATCCCGCAGTTTCTTCCCTCCTCAATGAGGCAGGGCAAAACGCTCTCTAATCATGCTCCTCATCTGATCATTACTAGTAACCTGACCCGTACTGATCTCCACCAGTGTTGTGCCAAGTCTCGGAATAGAGTCTGCACCAACAATATCTGTCTATACATTGGACATCTAATAGACTCCAGAGATGAGTCTACATGTCCGATCCATAGCTCTACCTCTAACCCCACCTTCCAGAGAAAGGGGGTACACCCATCTGGTGAAATGCCTTCAACCAAGTATCTGGTCGAGGCCCTCTATGCTCCTCCAAAACCCGGGCAATCTCAACAGCATGTGCCTGTACAGCTGGCACTTGTGTAACTTCATGGGATCTCCCCAGATAATCCCTCCTGTGCTAGCAGATCAGGGGCACGTCTACCTTCTCTGGCAGCCTCCTCAACTCGTCTAATATACTCGCAGAATGCCTGGTCCCTCCATAGAGACACGATCTTAGTCATCTGACTGAACTCTCTGTGATCTCTGTCTCTCGGCTGCATCGTTCCCAGTCTCAAGAACGACACTCTCAACAACATCCTCGTGAATCTCCTCCACTGCACGTGAATCACCAGCGGGAATCCGACCCCGTCCTCTACCTACTGGATGAAGAGGGGGTCTACCCTACCTCGTCCAACTACAGATAAGGCTCTAGTCCGAACCATCTGCAAGGTATAAACCTAACTTAGAAGGCTATATATATGCCATATGTATAGATATATATAAAGTCAATCACAAACAATATATCTATATATATCTATACTGTCGAGATCTTCAGAGGGGTGATGGCTTCTTGTACACACTATCCCAAAACATTTGTACTCATTTCAAAACAAAAACCTTTTGAAAAGTCTGACCCCTTTTCGGGTTCTGTTTTATTTATCTATTCGACCTTTATTGCAGATTGCAAGTGCCATTGTTGTCAACCTAAGACTCTGATACCAACTTTGTAACACTCCAAATCCGTAGAACTCGGGGCGCTACTGGGCTAGGATCTCACAATGGATCTTGACCCTAGCTTGACAACAAGTTCACTGGATCTTACAACAAGACACAAATAGATTAAAACCAAAACATCATACTGTATATATATATCAAAAGGTTTACATAAGAACCGCTGAGTACAACCAAAACATATAACTGTACATACAAAAATCCCCATAACCCTCGCATAACCTAGTGTACGGAGCCCTCAGCGGATCATCCCATCTGGATCACTCTGCATCTCTCCTAACCTGCAAAGGATCTACAACACGGTATAAAACCGTTAGCTAACCATACACATATATATAGAAGATGCATAAGCACACAAACACACTTCAGGAATTATTAACACATCATCATGCTATCATTCATTTACCCGGTTAATTATCTTTATAAAGTCCAACACTCAATCGTATATACATATATATGAATATATGTGACACGAGGAATATATAATCCTCGTCTCTCGGTGCTAATGCCAGCTGTAGTGGTAATCTGGTAAACTTTCCCGTATACCCTATGAGAGTGGTAGGTGCCCATCCCACTTCCAGATCTGGCCTGTCCGCAGAGAACCTCCCAAACTCCCAGCGGGATGTAAGGAAAAGTTGTCACGGCCCTATAATGGGCAAGCACTAACCATAGGTCGGTACTAATCAAATCATCACATGCTATCAAGCATATATCAAACACCACTCATGCATACATCCAATATAGGATGGTAGTTAAGTAAGTCTTATGGATTTACCTCAACCTCGAAGTAATCTCAACCACGATCAACTCCAACTCTGCAAGACAACACTACCTAATAACAAGGCATAAAGAGATATCAAACTCCTATCAATCAAAGGGGTCACACCTAGACCCAAGGATCCATAAGGATCATATCCAACTCATAACCTCGATAATCTACTAAACCTCAAAGCCATAACCGGCATATAGATATATCATCCTCATCATCATTCAATCCTCATACACATACCTAGCATGCTACTAACCCGCTCATACTAGGAAAGGAAAGGATCTACTTACACTACTCTAGGTAGATCCTGTACAAGACGCACTTGACGCACAACAGAAAGACGCAGGCGGAAAGGCAGCAGGCGCTGGCGGCGAAGGCACGCTGGTGCGGGCGTTGTGACCGTGGCCGCAGAGGCGGCGGCTTCCGGGCGCGGTGCGGTGACAAGGTCCCGCGGGGCGCGGACGCTACCACGAGGAGATTGCTGAGAGTGTCGTTCCTGAGATTGGGAACGGTGCAGCTGAGAGACAGGGGCCATAAAGATCCCAGTCTGGGGAGTCTAATCGTGTCTCCATGGAGGGACCAACCTTCCCCGAGTACATTCAACGTGTTGAGGAGGCTGTCAGAGCAGGTAGGCGTGCTCCTGATCTGCCAGCACATGAGGGATCATCTGAGAGATCCCATGCAGTTACACAGGTGCCAGCTGCACAGGCACCAACCGTTGATATTGCTCGAGCTACAGAGCAGCATAGAGGGCCTCGACAAGACACTTGGTTGAAGGCTTTTCATCAGATGGGAGTACCCCCTTTCACTAGGAAAGTGGGGCTAGACGTGGAGCTCTGGATAGGACATGTAGACTCCGCTCTGGAGTCTATTAGATGTCCAGTTGACAGGCAGATTGAGCTGGTGAAGACCTTGTTCAGAGATTTGGCACAACACTGGCCTTTCCGCTATGGAGTCTAGTCTTTCGGACCGAGATTGGACCTTAGCCGAGATTGGCTTTGGCCGAGATTGGCTTTGGCCGAGATTGGCCTTTCCGCACCCGCGGGCACGACTGCCACCCCTGCGGGTTTCCGCCCTGCGGCTCAGGGAACCGCCCCTGCGTTTTCCGGCGGCTGCAGCCGGTTTTGTTGACTTCTTTTGACCTGTGCTTTACCTTTCCTTACTTCTTCCGTTTTACCTTGCTGAGCAAGGGTTTCATCAGATTTCCAATCCAGCTTTCACGTCCTCCTTGCTTCTCCTTCACCTTCCTTTGATCTTGCTCTTGTTCTCCTTGGAGTTTTTCTTGGAAAGTTGTGCTTTGTGGTTGATGATGATGCTAGTGATGTGTATGCTGAGCTTGGAAGCCCGCTACTGATGTGTGTGACTCTCCCTGCAGCCTAGGATCTTCAGTAGTGGTAAGTTCTTGCTTCTTCTCCTTCTCTTCTTCTTTGTTTCCATCTCCTTAGCTTAGGATTAGATGTTTGGACATAGGATGATGTTGGAATGTGTATGTTGTTGCATGTGTATGACTTTGGTTCAGAGAAAACGTGAATTAATCACGTGAAGAGCCAAAGAGAAGCCGCGGTTCACGTTCTGCACAGACGCCTCCCCTGCGGAAAGCCGTGCTGCAGCGTCCGCGTCAGCGCCGTGCCTGCGTTTGCCTGCAGCCTTGTCACCGCGCCGCGCGGCTGAGTTCCGCCGCGCCTGCGGGTTGCTTGTTCCACCCCTGTGTCCCTTGTGTCACGCAGGTGAGTCTTGTCCCGGATCTACCTAAAGTTAGGTAGATCCTTTCCTTTCCTAGTATGAGCGGTAGTAGCATGTTAGGTAGCGGATGTTGTTGAGTATGATATAGATATGCCGGTTACGGCTTTGAGGTTTACGAGTTGGATATGATTCTTATGGATCCCTTGGTCTAGGTGTGACCCTTTGTGTGATAGGAGTCTGATATATATGTATGCCTTGTATAGGCCGTGTTATCCTCCAGTTTGGAGTGGACTGAGTTGAGGGTTGATCCAGTTGAGACGACTACGAGGTTGAGGTAAGTCGTGGGACTTACTTAGTTGCCATTCCTTTATAGGATGTTGTGCATGAGTGGTGTTTGTTATAAGTTTTATAGTATGCGTTATGATGGTCACCGACCTATGGTATATTGCTTGCCCATTGTAGGGCCGTGATAACTTTCCCTTTCATCCCGCCGGGAGTGTGGGAGGTTCTCTGTAGGCAGGCTAGACCTGGTAAACGGTTCGGGCACTCCCCATTCCCTTAGGGTACACGGGGTAGTGTTCCGGGCACCATTCCAGCTGGCTATTGGACCTAGAGGCGAGGGTTATATTCTTCGTGTCACATATGTTTATATGGATATTTATATACCAGTTTATTGCTGGACTATAAGATAATGAACCGGGTAAATGTGTGAAAGCATGATGATGTGTTAAGATTTCTGATGTGTGTTTGTGCTCTAGCATCTTCCTATATATGTGTATGGTTAGCTAACGGTTTTATACCGTGTTGTAGATACTTTGCAGGATAGGAGAGCTGCAGGGTGATCTAGAGTGGGTGATCCGCTGAGGGCTCCGTACACTGAGGCGTTATCGGGTATATGGGTTCTTTTGTTATCGGGGATTTGGGTCGGTAGTATGTTTCAGCCTTGAACTTCCCATAGTGAGTAGCTATCGGATTTACTCGACCAGATGATGAACATGATGTCTTGAACCATCCGGACTTTGATGTAAACCTAGACAATAACTATCACACAATTTCATCTTCTCCACAGAACGATGTTCTCTTTGCTGTGTTCATTTTGGCCCTGAACAACCCTGGTTTTTTCATGAGTGAACTTAGAGAAAGTCAGCCTTCCAAAATTCTCCTAGACACGGCCCCATGTCACACTCATAAGGTGATATACCATAAAGAGTATCTTTCATACCCCACCTCTATTTCAAGGATATGGAATCATTAAAAGTTGAAAGCTTAACCTCAATGCCTTATCAGGCAGCACTGACATCATCGAGGAACTGGGTAAAGACATATGTCTCCCAGTGCACACCTAGATTCTGCTCGAGTTAGTTTTCCCTTTGAACCTACATCGTGGGATCTCTAGTCATGTAGGTGGGGTTGGCCATCAAGCATCATCTTTTGTAATAGGATGTAATCCATTCCTTTTGATGATTTTACAACTTGATCTCGTGAGAAATCCTTAGTAAATGGATCCGCAAAGTTGTCAGCTGATTTGATATACTCTATCATAATCACGCCAGTCGAGAGCAGTTGTCTAATGGTCTTATGTCTCCATCTAATGTGACGAGATTTGCCATTATACATACAATTTTGTGCCCGAGCTATAGCCGATTGACTATCATAGTGTACACATACTGCCGACACATGTTTGTTCCATAGAGGAATGCCTTCTAAGAAATACCGAAGCCACCCTGCTTCTTCAGCCGCTTTATCTAAAGCAATGAACTCAGATTCCTTCGTGGATCTGGCCAAGAGCGTTTGTTTGGAAGATTTCCAAGATACCGCTGCTCCACCTAGGGTGAATACATATCCACTAGTGGATTTGGAGTTTCTTGAGTCAGAAATCCAATTGGCATCACTATATCCTTCTAATACAGTTGAATACGTGCCATAATGCAACCCAAACTCTTTAGTATAACGTAAGTAGTTCAATACTCGAGTTATGCCTTCCAGTGTTTATGTCCTGGATTGCTAGTGTAGCGGCTAAGTACGTTAACCGTGTGTGCTAGATCAGGTCTGGTACAGTTGGTCAAGTACATAAGACTACCAATCACCCTTGCGTACTCCAATTGAGATACTGCATCTCCTGAATTGTTAGTCAGGTGAATATTAGGGGTCTATAGGACTCTTTGCAATCCCACTAAAATAGTTCTTGAATCTTGCAAGAACTGTCTCAGCATAATGTGATTGAGATAGGATAAGTCTTGCAGCATGTCTAGTGATTTTCATCCCTAGTATGACATCTTCCAGTCCTAAGTCCTTCATGTCAAACTTCCCACTAAGCATATTCTTAGTTTTGTTGATCATGTCTTTGTTGCTGCCCATTATCAACATGTCATCTACATATAGACACAGTATGATGTAACCATTGGATGTGTCTTTGTAGTAGATACATTTATCGCATTCATTTATGCTGAATCCATTTGACATCATTACATTATCAAATTTCGCATGCCGTTGTTTAGGTGCTTGTTTAAGTCCGTATAAGGATTTGACAAGTCTAAACACCTTATGTTCCTGTCCAGGAACAACATACCCCTCGGGTTGTTTCATGTAAATTTCCTCTTCCAAATCTCCGTTTAAAAAGGCAGTTTTTACATCCATTTGGTGTATCTCTAGGTTTCTCAATGCTGCTATGGCAATCAACATTCTTATTGACGTTATTCTCGTTACCGGAGAATATGTGTCAAAGAAATCCAGGCCTTCTTTCTGCCGGAATCCTTGTACTACAAGCCTAGCCTTGTGTTTGTCAATGGAGCCATCGATTTTCAACTTAGTTTTGAAAATCCATTTGCTTCCAAGTGCTTACACCCTTGCAGTAAGTCGACTAACTCCCATGTATGATTTTGCATAATGGAGTCAATCTCACTTTTAATTGCTTCTTTCCAAGAAGGTGCATCTGGTGTGGACATAACTTTTGTATAAGTTCTTGGTTCTTTCTCTAAAAGAAAAGCCGTTATGAACTCATCACCAAAAGTTGTCTCTTTTCGAGCTCTTTTGCTCCTTCGAGGTTCAACCTCATGTCAAGTTCTTTTGCTCTGTCGAGGTTCATCCTCTATGTCTGCATCGGGTGCAGACATTCCGTCATCTCGTTCTTCACGAGTACGTTTAGGATAATTTTTATCCTTACATGGAAAGATGTCTTCGAAGAAAGACGCATTCCGTGATTCCATGATTGTATTAGCATGGATATCCGCTATTTCTGATTTGTGTACCAGAAATCGATAAGCGCTACTGTTTGTGGCATATCCGATAAATATACAATCAATAGTTTTAGGTCCAATAGTGACCCTTGTCGGAGGTGGTACTGCCACTTTTGCCAGACACCCACACTTTGAGGTATTTGTACGTTGGTACTCTACATCCCAACGTTCATAAGGCATTTTGCCTGTAACCTTGTGAGGTATTTTGTTCAGGATGTAATTGGTGGTAAGCAGAGCTTCCCCCACATGAACTGGGCTAACCAAATTCCTGTAATATTGCGTTTAGCATTTCCTTTAGAGTTCGGTTCTTTCGTTCCGCAACTCCATTGGATTCTGGCGTGTAAGGAGCAGTTGTTTGATGTATTATCCCATGTTCTACAGAACGCATTAAAGGGTTCATCATACTCTACTCCTCTATCACTTTGGATAATTTTTTATCCTTTTTCCAAGTTGATTTTCTACTTCCAACTTGTACTCTCTGAACTTATCCAAAGCTTCATCCTTGCTTCGTAGCAAGTATACATGACAATATTTCGTACAATCATCTATGAAAGTTACGAAGTACTTTTTACCGCCTCTTGTGTTGTACAAACTTCAAATCACATAAGTCTGTGTGAATTAAACCAAGAGGTTCGGTTGTACGCTCCACTTGTGGGTGAAAGCGTTTTGTGAGTTTTGCATGTACGCAGACTTCACATTTGTTCTTATTTAGTTTGCATTTAGGTATTAGGTTCAAATTCATTAGTCGTTGAATTGACTTGTAATTTACATGCCCTAACCTTTCATACCAAACATTAAAAGACACAATTGAATATGTAAATTGCAAATAAACAATATATTTATTGATTTTTGGATAACTGTCATTACATAAGTTTTGACCAGTCCATCGTTTACATATCACTAACAAAAGAAGCCACCACCACTACCCATGTGTGTTGGTCGGACCATAAAACCCTCCAAAATTTTCATCTGGATCTCTGGGTCGTTTCTGTGTTGGACAAGTGTCAGTCTCATGACCTTCGTTTCCACACACCTGAGGCATATCCTACTGGAATTATTCGCAGTAGATTCCTCATCAGTCTCTTCAGCAGAGTCATTAGATTGAGTCCAAGCATGACCTTCATCATCCTTGTGACCATCTTTACCATTCTCATGGCGCGTCCAGCTGATCTTCCTCAATCGATCCGTGGGACAAGAGCAAGCGCTTCTTCCCTTTGGTATCGACCTTTGCCTTTCTACCCTTTGGACTATTCTCAGTCTCATGCAGTTGTTTGTAGGTTGATTCAACCATCAGTCGTGCTATCAAGTTTTCAACTTGCATAGGCTTCCTCTTATATCTCAAGTAAGCTTTGAAATCACTCCAAGATGGTGGAAGTTTTTCAATCAGCATTGCAACCTGAACTGTTTCACAGATTTGCATCCCCTCAGCTAGAATTTCTTGTATCAACAACTGATACGCTCAGCTTGGTCCATGATAGGTTCAGAATCTACCATTTTGAAGTTACATAACCTCGCCACAGAAGATTTCTTAGCGACCTCATCACTTGTCTTGCACCTGTTGCTCAGAGCAGACCAAAGTTTCTTTGATGTGTGGACCTTGCAATACTCTTTGTATAGAAGATCACACAAATGATCAAGGATCCATCCTTTGCACATATAGTCCACATACACCCACGCTATGTACGTGGCGAGTAAACGCGAGCATGTGTCTTCAGGGGTTAGAGTCGGTGGATCTTCCCTTAGAAGCTTGACAAAATTTGCGGAAGTCAAGAAGAGCACCATCTTCTGTTGCCAGACGTTAAAGTCCGTGCCATCAAAACTTTCCTGGTACTGACGCAACCTGCATCAATCCTGGTGTAGTTGTTGGGGTAGGCGAGGGGACGGTACTAGTACCGGGCCGCTCCCTATTTCCAAACGAGGAGGCGGAGGAGTAGCCTCACGGCTTTTCCCATATCTCCTGAACCGGTTCCACGCGTGGTCCCGGCAGGCAGATGTGCAACTGGCAGACCACCCTGAAAACAATTACGGGTGTCGGCGCAACAGGGTCAAAACATTGTCGGAGACATCAGGGTGATCATTTTCTCTCCCATAGTCGAGAATCTGATCCAAAAACCAAAGCAACCCTTGATCAGTAGGGATTTATACAAAATTTAATTCACTGGGAAAAACTTTGTAAAAAGACCCAATATGATATTTCTTTAAATATAAGGGTTCCGCAAAACCCTGAATTTCGAAAGTTGCACTTCCGAAAAGGTTGTCGGAAAATTTTTGAATTTTCCGAAAAAAATCCGAAATTATTTTTACTTTTATAAAATAAAACCTTTGGAAATTTTATAACGAAATTAAATTTCCGATATAAAATTTCGAATAAAAAAATCGAATTTAATCCGAATTATTTTTTTTTTCCAAAAAAATATAACGGAATTAAAAATAACGGATTTTGGGGAGGAGGAGAGAATTTTTGATCGATCAAGAATCCAGGATACAACTGCCCTTTGCTTCCTCGGAAATTCGGAATTTTGGGGAGGAGGAGAGAAGAGAGCAGTAGAGGATTCTACTTTGTGTTGGTGTCTTGAATGAGCTCCTTAGGAGCTCTACCATTCATTGTGGATTGAGGTCACAACCCAACATCAGGTCCCATAAGGCCCTTAGCCCGACGCCACTCCCACGAGCCACGGCTCAACTTGGCATGCACGCGCATGTGTTCTAGCCATTACTAGATCACCTCTCCATCAACTTAGTTAACCATTTTACGATTGTTTCCATACATATGGTGTCTCACTAGTCTCCACATTGTCGATGTGGGATAAGTTCCTTCACAATTAATTATCCCTAGATGCATTTCAAGCACTCATCTTTGGACATTAATTTCTCATTCATTTGAACATCAATTTGTACGTATGAATTTACCAAATTGTAGTACTCGAAACCGCGAATCTAATGCTCCCGTCTTTCGGTGTTGATATTGGCCGGAGTCCACCGAAAAATTGCCCGAAAAAACTTTCGGCGCAAATTCTTTTAAAATTGATTCCAACAATATTCGCCTGCCTTGGCTGGGACGGCGGCGTAGAGGAATGTTACTACAAATTACACAAACAACAATTCGTGACCATGCTCCGCTCTTGCTACCCCCCCGACATCCGAACGTTTGCGCCGACAAATTGGCCGAAACATTATGTCCTTCTGGTAGGCAACACCTCCCACCGCTGTCCCCGATCGCGAACTCGTCAAATCAGCCCTCTCATTTACTGGAAATTGAGATCCGGCCCCGCAGCAGCAGCCACCACCACCATGGCAAGGCGGAGGCAGATGAAGAATTAATCATCAGCCAGGAATTCGCGGAGGATTTCGGGGATGAGGAGGGTTCTGATGAAGAGGAGTTCTGGCCTAGGCCGAGTCCTGCAGCCCGGTCCTCCGTCGCGGGATTATTGAAGGCGAATTCGGCAGAGGAGGAGGAGGGCGACTGCGCGATTTGCATCGAGAACATGGAAACGTCCTCGATGAGGATGCCGTGCTCCCATAGGTTTCACCGGAATGTCTTCTCGAGTGGCTCAACAACAATCACTCATGTCCTGTCTGTCGCTACTGGCTACCGGCTACCGGCTGCCCGCCGCCCAATATAGCTCCGATCCAAAAATAGGATCTACTTGACTTGATGTAACCTAATCGTCTGTTTCAAAAATTCTCAAAATTGACCTCACTGTTTGCTTTCTATTGATATACACTTAGTTGATTTCTCTCTTGATATAGAGTTAATCTGATCAAAGTTCTCAAGTAACAAGAGAGGAAGAATTTGGGGAATTTTTGCACATTGATTGGTTGTGAAAAAGGTTGCCTTTTGAGCCAAAGTAAACTTTGTCTAATGGAACGCTTCTTTCTATTCAGGACATCCAAGAGGTACATGCCGGGCAAACCATCACAGTGTTTGGTGTTGATTGTGCTTTCAGGTTCATTGCCTCTATACTAAGTCAATATTGCTTTTTGGCTAACCTTTTCCTTGGGTTGTTTCTATCAAATTAATGTTGATAGTGCTACTATCTGATTCTATCATAATCATGTTGGACAAAATGGACAATCTTTGCTCACAGTTTGTGACTATCCTGTCTAAATATTATCAATTAGGTATGTAGTTAAGTATGTTGTGCATAACTCATATTTTGTGCTTATTTGATATCGGATTGGAAAAAGCAATGTCATGTTTCCTTCTTGCATTATGCTTCCGTAAACATCAAGAAGAATGCCATTCGTCATTATTGGGCAAACTTTTGTCCAATTTCTAGCTAATAGCTTACTAATGATGAGACAATTCATCTGTGTTGAATCGTTCTATGATTTTAAAGTTTGTAGACTCTTTCTTGAACATCTTTGTTCTTCTTAGAGTTTTGTGCGTACCATCAATTTAACGTGAAACTATGATGCCATAAGTGAATTTCTTAAATTCTAGGTTTTGTACGACCTATGTTGGCATTTTTGATTGGTTTCTTAACTATTTTCTGGTGGTTTACTGTTCTTTATATCTCTTGTTCTCCCTAAATTTGTGCGTGTGTTTGTGTTGCTCCCACTTTTATCCTCCATCAGATTTTTACCCATATCTATGTTGATGTTGATCTTTTCATGTAGCAGGTCAAAGTTATTATTTCGTTTTTACAGGGGTTACATATTGGAGTTTGAATTTTGGCTGGTTAGTCGTTGGTACTTAATTTCAGCTCCTCATCCTTCTCCTTCCACTTTCTGCATTGTGGATTTTTGTTTTAACTAACCTGCCTTTTTGTTTGTGCTTCCTTCTGCTTTGTGTAGTTTTCGCTTGATATTGATGGGAATTGGAAATTTTGTTCTTCTTGATATTGATTGCAGAGTACTCGTCATATTTTGATACATCAAGTTCTCTTAGTGTATGAAGAAATATTACTTGTTAACAATGATAATTTTTGTAATGCTATATATAAATAGAATAAAAATAAACATTATCACATGTTTCTTTCAGGGAATAGTTCTTCCAATTGCTTGGGCATTGGATACTGTTCAAAAAGCCTTATGGTTGGTAGAAAGTTAGTCGAGCCTAATTATTTTTATGCAAGAATTTGATGAATTATAGGGATTTCATTCATTTGTGTGTTCTTATTTGTAACAACCGAAATTTTATCAATTTTATTCCGGACTTAGAGCACTTTATAGTTATTCCGTAATACCGAGATTCCGAGAGCCGGGATTTATTCCTAAGAAAAATCCCGAGCCGACTCGTCGTTTTTCTCTCTTTTCCGCGTTCCGACCCTTCGTTCCGGGTTAAAAATGTCAAGGGGTCATTTCCGAAACCTCGGTCAGGGTGAGGGACAAGAGGTCAGCTGACCCCTTGATCCCCACACCACTTTTCAGGTTTTGTCTTTCCTCTCTCCTCCTTGCCTCCTATCTCACGTTAGTTTCACTTCTTTCTTCCACATTCAACTCCTCTTCCTCTCTTTGCTCTCCTCCTTCTCCCTTGGTGCTGAAGATCCATTGTTGTGGACTGCAGAAGGAGATTCCAGGCTGTTGGTAAGCTCTTCCCTCTCCCTTCTCTCTCTTCCTTGTTGTTCTTTCCCTTCTTCTTCCTTCATCCATGGCCATGGATGAAGCTTGGAGAGGTTTTCACTCAACTCTTTGCATGTCTAGGTTCTTAGCTCGTTTAGGTCAAGGAGAGTCTAAGACCCGTGGTGGGTGTTTGGAGAAGATCCAGCAAGAGAAGAAGGACTTTGGAGCAAAGGATCCAAATTCGAAGACGAAGAAGACGACGTTCTGCACAGAACCCGCGGGGGCGGCTCAGCACATCCGCGGAGCGGATGGGCGCGGGTGTGGCGTGACAAGCCGCGGGTGCGGCGGCGGACGGCCGCGGGTGCGGCTAGGCTCCGGCGGGGGGGCGGCTCCTGGAAGGCGACGCAGTCCTCCGCGGGTGCGGCTCCTAGTTCCGCGGGGGCGGCTCCTGTGTCCGCAGGGGGCGCCAGCTTGACTCCGCGGCTGCGGTTTCGGCAACAGTAGGTCCCTTCTCTCCTTCACTCCTCGTTCCTTCCTTAGATTTGTGTTGAATCATGTAGTAGCATGCTTAGGATGTCCTAGAGTAGTTTGAGAATGCCACTTAGTAGTTGTGAACCTAGGAGCCCTTAAGGCTCGATGGAATTGTTGGATATGGGCATGTGAGCATGATGGATCTTCTACGCTAGCTAGCGAGGATTAATATGTTGTGGAATTATGAACTGTTGAGGGTTGTTTCATGTGTGGAGAGTGTGTGGTGAGTACTTGGGACCTAGGATGCATTCCTAGTTTGAGGGTTAGGTGATCTTGTATAGATCACTAAGAGTGAAGTCTAAGACTTCTTGAAAGTGAGTATGTATTGATATGCATATCTCTTGTGAGCAGGTTGTGGGCTTCCTCCTTAAGGGAAGCAAGAGTGTGTGACTTGGGTTTGGTGACGAGGTAAGTCTCCGGACTTACTTAGCTCGTATTTTATGTATTAGCATTGATGTGTGTTTGGTGTGTGTGTTTTATGTTCTTGTTATAAACAATTAAACCGGTAAATTAGGATCACCGACTTATATGTATGTTGGCCCAAGTGTATGATAACGGGCGGTGACATCACTGCCTAGCCTTGACTGGGGCTAGGAGGATCTTAGCGACTAGCCCGGCGGGTATACGGGCGGGTGCATCCGTGCCACTCCTTGCCGGTATGTAGGGACCGAGGCGAGACCACGGTGGTCTCGTGTCACAACCGAAGTTGAATTAGAACGGGATATGACTTAATAATAAAAAAGATAATAAACCGGACTTGTGTGATTCATGTGTTGTATTATGTATGTGTTTGTGCCTTCACCGCCTTTCTAATGCTTCGAATATGAGCTAACAGTTTTAAACCGTGGTTGTAGATGACTTGCAAGTTAGGGACGCCGCCGAGTGAGGTGGAGGAGTGGACAGCCGGGGTCTCCGAGGCTAATCGGTAAATATATAGAAATGAAAGTAACGCTAATCGGTAAATACTGAATCTAAAATATTTTCAATTACTGTCCCACATCGATAATAAGGAAGCACAACAATAGAAGAACTTATATAAGTTGTATCGTCCCACATCGATAATCAAAGAAATACGACAATAAAATAACTTATATAAGTTAACGATTCGCCGCCTTTTATCCTAGTACATTCATATGTTCACTTTCTCAAATATAAATACCACACCATAAGATTGTGAATGCTGATAACGATCTACATGCAAAATATCCGATATAAATAATTATATAATTTGTAAAATTTTCAAATATTCTATTTATACAAGTGTTTAAAATGTCAATCTTACTTGATAATCGATTCTGGATAATTTACAATCCACATACAAAATATAAATATTATACTTGAAGAAATATCGCCGGCGATTGCGGCTGAACCCGCAATTATTGGAAATTTTATCATGGATCTTAAGAACAAAGTTACAAAATATGAATATTATACTTGAAGAAATATCGCAGGCGATTGCGGCTGAACCCGCACTTATTGAAAATTTCATCATGGATCTTAAGAATAAAGTTATTAGACTTCACCACTACAGTATACCGTATACCGTTCGTCTGGTCCCACAATCTCAAGGTGGAGATCAAAAAGCCTTATGGTTGGCAAAAACTTAATCCCAAGGGTTTGATCAATTATAGGGATTTCATTCATTTGTTGTGTGCTTATTGATCAATTGTAGACTATGGTATGCTATATTGGGGTCCATGATGTGATTTTCTATATTAGTTATACGGACAAGGAGCAACTCAGTTGCTCAAAAGCCGTAATTCAATTCGTCAGCTTTTAGACCTAAACAACACTCACCATTGTGTCTCGCTCATCGTTGATTCATGGCACTCGCCTTTCAACTTTTCGATGATCTGATAAATGAATGCGCTGAGAGTTACTAGCTATCTCTTCTTCTTGCCGTCTTGCGTCCAAATCCTCATCCAGGAATGCACCCCGTGCTGACAACCTTTAATGTATGTCATACAAACATTTAACAACAAACATTAATGTTCATTCTCATCACACAATAAGTGTTCACCATTGAACACCTTGTAATTCTATCTCACAGCTCGCCCTGCACATTATGGGATAAACAGCTAGCTTTCACACAAACTATCAATTTTGAGTCTATCAATTTTGAGTTTTTGCAGTTTGATACAAATTATCAGACTTTTTAAAATGTAAATTTTATATAATCAAGGCTTAGGTTTCAACCATATCAATAGTCTACCCCTAGAACTTTCACCTTTCAGATCTAGCTGATGTAAATTCTCAAAATTAGACAACTTTTACTTTTTAGTTATCTTGATTTGAGTTTGAAATATTCTCCTGATCAATGTACACTTGGAAGATAGTTTACTCAATGAATTGTCAGATGCATACTTGACTGTAAAAGTAAGTTTGACATTGTTACGTAACTTCAATGTGATAAACATTAATAAAATATATTTTGACTTACTTTGCGTATAACTTTCAAAAATCTCATAAAAAAACAAGCATAAGTGACAATATCATTACATCCAAAACGTTATAAATTACCACACTTTCAAACTATTCACAATCAAAATCAAGGCAACCAGGCGCGACACACGTGTCTTGGATCAGAGTTCCTATATACCTTGGGTGCAACAAGGTCATTTGGATCAGAGTTCACATACAGGTTGCGATCTTTGACCTTTGGTAAAGCTTCTAGTCTTCTGTTGAGTCCATCTTGAAGACTAATTTCCATGTCAATTTCTTCTTGTCCTCATCATTGTCCTTTCTTTGTTTGTTGTCTTAGCAACCTTTTTCCACTCCTTAAGTCAAATTCTCATGAAGCTTATTGTAGGATTGATACAAAACCTCAAAAGCTATGATCCCTGTCTGCATCATTGAAAACTAAATAACTGTTGAAGATCAAGGAACATGAAAACTGACAAGATTGTGCAAAAAGGACTACTTACTTTTATATTCACTTATCTCTTTGAGAAGAAAGGGCTTCTTGGGGATCATCAATAGCAACTACTTGTAAATTTTATATCGGATGAAATTCAAACAAACCCATTTGGTCAAATTCAAAAATCAAACGTAAATAAACATGCACATAAAAAACTCCAAACAGCAGTTTGCATATGACAAGTCAAGACACGTATCAACTGTTCTCGACATAGCTCTACGGATGAAAATGGTTTCCAGCACGAGAGATATATCCTTCACCTCCAAAAACTCCAACAGCAGTTTGCATATGACAAGTATTAGATTATGCATCACTGAAGTTTATCTCTTTACTTGAGCAAATTAAGCATCATTTGTTCTTGAAAATACAAGATGCATGTACATGTTTCCGTTAGTTATCAACGTATTAAAACCAATAAGAGGAATGCTACTACACATTACAAACATGCTCCGCTCTTGTTATCCCGACATCCTACATCGATAATCAAGGAAATACGACAATAAAATAACCCTCGCCGCCTTTTAACCCATATTTGTCCAAGTACATTCATATTTTCGATCGTGAATGCTCGTAGGATAACGATCTATATGCAAAATATCCGATATAAATAATTATATAATTTGTTAAATTTTTAAATATTATATTTATACAAGTTTTTAAAATGTCAATCTTACTTGATAATCGATTCTGGATAATTTACACTCACATACTAGTAATAATTTACACTCACATACTAGTAGAAACAATCCACATACAAAATATAAATATTATACCGTATACCGTACTTATTGGAAATTTCATCATGAATCTTAAGAACAAAGTTATTAGACTTCACCGCTACAATATACCGTATTACCGTTCATCTGGTCCCAGTGGAGATCAGCCATCGGTCAAATTTGAATATTGCGAAGGATTATGCAAAAATGTTGGGATTCTGCCAAAAATGTTGGGATTCAACGCGAGATTAGGGGTTCATTAGTTTGAATGGGAAAAATGTTAGAGAAACGTTAATTCCCGAGACCATTTATAAACGTTGAGTTTTTCAAACAGAAAAATAAAAGAAAAAATAATCCAAAATAATACCAACTTTAAAAATTACTATGAGCGATATAAACTTTAATTCTTAAAAATAATATTAATTTTTCCAAAACATATATAATTTATAATTAAAAAAATGATATTTCCATAAAATAATTTTCGAATTTTTTTTTCAGATTTATTTTCGGATTTTTGCATAAAGTGAAAATTTTAATTCTAAAATAATAATTTTTAAAAAAAATTTGTACAAATATTTTTTAAAAAATTATTATTTAAAATTTTAAAAATAATAAAAATTTTATTTTTAAATATTATTAAATTGATTTTTTTAAAAATAAAATCAACATCACACATTTAATCCATTTATTCGATGACATGTACATTCCGGTTGCCACGTCATCGCCGGAGTTAGGGTTTTTGCCGGAAAAGTATGACGTATTATTTTTGGTAAATACATTGATAGTTTGTATGGCTCCTAGTAATTTTCAAAGTTGGTATTATTTTCGGTTCAATGTTGATAATTGATATTATTTTGGGTTATTTTTTTAAATAAAAAAAACTAAAACGTTACGTTTTAGTTGGAAAACATTTTTTTTAATATTTTAAGTCATCATGTGTTTATATTAGCCTAATTTTTTACAAATTTCATTTTTTTTTATAGAAGGCATCTAACATAAAATTTTGTGTACAATTTTTTTCAATAAAACAAATTACATGTGTAAAACAAATTACATCCCTGTACAATAAACTTGAACAAATTCGGGCCCCGGCAAGACACAGGGCGGGTCAAATTTTTTATTTTTTTTCCAAAATGCGTGGGCGGACCGGGTCGTTTTGTACGGACCACAAACACGACCGTGCCATCTACAAATAAACACGGGAGGGTTGTCGGGCCATCCTGCCGTGATTAGGACTAATATCAAAAAGCCCATGCTTTTTGGCGGACAGACCGGCCCGAATTTGTTTCGGGTGTGGGTTTCAGTAGCTAGGGTTGTACTTCCGTCCAAACCGGTGGACCGGATATTTCAAAAACTTGGACCGGGGACCGGACCGGGACTGGACCGTTACGGTCCGGTCTGGACCGGGATTCGGACCGGTATATATATATATATATATATATATATATATATATATATATATATATATATATATATATATATATATTTGCAAATAACAAAAAAAAAACTAAAAAGTATATATTTTTATTAAATATATACAAAATATAAATGATTTTTAAAATATATAAATTTAAATTAATAAAAATATATATATAAAAAAATAAATGCCGGTCCGACCCGATTTTCCGGAACGGGACCGGACCGGAATTGGACCGGGGACCGAAATTTCCTAAAATCCTAGACCGGGACCGAACCAGATTTGGTCCGAGACTGGACCGAACCAGATTTGGTCCGAGACTGGACCGGACCGGAAAAAACTGGGCCGGTTTTCCGTCCGGGACAATTTTGCACAACCTTAGGTTTTAGGATCGAGTTTCGGGTTTCGGGTTCGGGTTTGAGTTTTTTGGTTTCGAGTATGGGTTCGTGTAAGAGCCTTAGTCTTTGGATCCGTTTTTGGCCTTGTCCGCCCCCGCGGGTTTAGGGAACCGCCCCTGCGGCTCGTGCAGTTTTTCGCCCCTGTGGCTCAAGGAACCGCCCCTGCGGTTTCTTGTGCTGCAGCCGGCTTTGTTGACCTTGACTCGTGCTTTACCCTTTTGTTTCTTCTTCATTAAGCTTTTCTTTAATCTTGTGAGCAAGGGTTTCTCACTTCCTTCCCAGCTTCCTTACGTCCTTCTTGCTTCTCCCTTTCTCCTTCTTGATCTTGCTTGAGTTTTTCCTTGGAGTTTGATAGAGTTTGTGTGTGGCTTTGGTAGAGCTTGATGTTGTGCATGGTTGTTGAGCCTCAGATGCCAACTGAGAGTGTGTTTTGTTCTTTCCTGGGTTGATCACAATAGTAGGTAAGTCTTGGTTCTTCTCTTCTTTCTTTCTTCCTTTTGCTTCCTCCTCCATAGCTTAGGATTAGATGTGTTTGGTTGGATGTTGATGTTAGAATGTGTATGTGCATGTATATGTGTGGCTTTGGAATGGAGAAGACGTGATTTGATCACGTGAAGAGTGAAAGAGAAGTCGGACTCTACGTTCTGCAAAGTCGCCGCCCCGCGCATGGAAGCCGCCGCCCCTGCGGGAGCCTTGTCACAGCGCTTGCGCTTGCCTGCGGCCACTGTCACCGCACCTGCGGCGAGCGTCGCCGCGCCTGCGGGTTGCCGCGCCTGCGGGTTGCCTTGTTCCACCCCTGCGTCTTTCCATTCCGCCAGGTGCGTCTTGTACCGGATCTACTTAGAGTAGTATGATCCTTTCCTTTCCTAGTATGAGCGGGTTAATAGCATACTAGGTACGTGTTTGAGGGTAGAATGATGATGAGTATGTTATCGTTTATGCCGGTTATGGCTTTGAGTGTATGAGTTAGAATATGATCCTTATGGATCCCTTTGGTCTAGGTGTGACCCCTTTAATGGATAGGATCGGACTTACTTAGCTACCATCCTTATATTGGTTGTATGCATGAGTGGTGTGTGTTATATGCTTGATAGCATGCGAGATTATTATTACCGACCTATGGTCTAGTGATTGCCCATTGTAGGGCGTGATAACTTGCCCTTTCATCCCGCCGGGAGTCTGGGAGGTTCTCTGTAGGCAGGTCAGACCTGGTAAACGGTTCGGGCACTCTCCATTCCTTAGTGTACACGGGGAGGTGTTCCACCCACTCCAGCTGGCTATTGGACCAGAGGCGAGGATTATATATTCCTCGTGTCACATATGTTCATATTGATATATATATGACTTGAGTGTTGACTATTTATATAAAGATAATAACTGGGTAAATGTGTGATACCATGATGAGATGTTTATGATTTTATGATGTGTTGCAGAGTGATCCAGAGTGGGTGATCCGATGAGGGCTCCGTACACTGGGTTATGCGAGGGTTATGGGTTTTTGTATGTACAGTATATACTTTGGTTGTACTCAGCGGTTCTTATATAAACCTTTTGATATGTATATATACAGTTTGATGTTTTGTTTTAATCTATATGTGCCTTGTTGTAAGATCCAGTGAACTTGTTGTCAGGCTAGGGTCAGGATCCATTGTGAGATCCTAGCCCAGTAGCACCTCGGTCTGACCAGATCGAGATGGCCTGATCTCGGCCGAGATCCATAGTTCTCGGGCCGAGATCCATAATTTCGGTCGATCTGGAAAGTTTCTGTTGTGAAATCTCGGTCCCGATCTCGGCCCGAGATTTTTTGACCGAGATTTTTTCGACGAAATTTTTGACCGAAATTTTTTGCTCGGAGATTTTTTGTTCGGCGATTTTATCTTATTTTTTTGGATCGGTTTTGGCTCAGCCCATCCTTTGTAAGATTGTTGCCTATAAAAGGGAAGCTCTAGTTATTTCTAAGGGTCCGAATTAGTCCGTTTCTTTTAGGGTTAGGTTACCCCATAGGGGGGAGCCGCCTCTCTTCTTCTCCCTTCTTCTTCTCCATTGTTCTTCATAGTTTAGCTTCAAGATTCATACTTTTATATTCAGTTTTGTTTGGAAGACCTTGTTGGATTCGAGATTTGTCAAGATTGGAGTTTTCCATTTATTGAAGTTAAGTTCTTTTTATTCCTTTTGTTATTTATTCATTTGTCTTTCTTTGATATGATTGTTATTAGCTAGAACCTTGTGGTTCCAAGGTTGACAGGGATTTGTGTATGCATTGGATTATGATGGAATGTTGTGCTTTATGTTTTGGCTTTGACTTGCTAGAAATCTTAATGGTTGGCTTGTTCTTGAATCTAGTTAGAATCCTTCTAGCTAGTAACCTAAGTTGGAATTGAGACTTACCCGGTGATATTCCTTTCATAGATACATGAGAGACTGATCATAGGTAATAAAGGTTCATCCTTTATTTGTTGAATGTGCTTAGATTACTTTCTAAGTAGGGTAATACCTGAGACTTACCGGTAATGGTTTATGACAAGCGTATTTCCTAAAGGTCGTTATTATAAACTTATCAAGTTAAATCCGAACTTTAATACTAACCAATGTATAGTGATTAAGTAAGGGTCGAACCCAAGGGAGTTTTATCGAGTTTTTATTATTTTTAAATATTGATTTGGTAACAAATGGGGGATTTGGATTGAAATAAAACAAGACAAAGACAATTATAAAGTTGGTGAAAAGTTGATTTAAAGAACTACACTAGGTTGGATCTTAGCATACATACTACTTGGTTGATTCTTTTTTATAAGTAATTCACCGATGTTCTCATCTTGATCGTAGATATGTGTTAAGCCAACCGGCATTAACACAACTTAACTAGTTATTTAATCCGTAAACCTACAAGATTAAAACACAAGTTAGCATTCTAATAAAGATAAAGAGATATAAAGAAGAATAAAACAACCCGTTAAATCTTTCTTTATAGTTATTTCCCTTTCCCTTTCTCTTAGATAATCGCAACCAGTTTTTACCTATGGGTTTGCTACTAGATTAAGGACCCCGAACCCGGAATCAATTAATCCTAGGATTTTGCATGTATTTGTACACTTAAGGTGATCAATCTAAGTGGATAAAAACATGCAAACATAAGTTAAAGATCAAGGAAAATAACACAAAGGATAATGAACTTAAACTTATATTAGAAGAACTTACAACCAAATAGTAATGTAGCTTCAATCAACCCAATGTAGCCAAGGGAGCTTAGAAACTCATTACAAAAGACACTAGGAAATATAGAGGTTTTTGTGTGGAAAATGAGATGAAAATAGCTATAGCCAAGGGCTCTATTTATACTACAAAATGCATTAAATAGGAGTAAAAGAGGCTGTGCAAACAGCCACCATTAAGAATGGATTAAAGAGGTTGTGCAAACAGCCACAATTAAGGCCTTAAAGTTGTCGAAAACAGCCGAGTAAAGTCCTCTGACGCTAACCCACAACCGCAGCCAAGGGCGCCGCAGGGGCGGTTTAGACAAAAACGTTCCATCTTCTTCTTGGCCGCAGGGGCGGCTCGTCACACCCGCAAGGCCGGGTCTTTAAAGGCTCCTTGAAATGTCTAACTCTTTAACTTCGGGCGTTTCTGGTGAAGATCCGCAGGCGCGGCCCAAAGTCACCGCAGGGGCCGTGACACTGGATCTTCGGCTTCACAGGGCCGCTGACAAGGCCGTAGGCAAGGGCGATGTGGCGCCGTCTTTGCTTCTTCTGGATGGGTCACCGCAGGGGCGGCCAGAGGAGGCCGCGGGGCGGTGACAAGCTCTTCTTGGCCGCGGCGAAGGCGCTGGCCGCGACGCTCGTCATGGCCTCCGGGTTTTCACCGCAGGGGCGGCCAGAGGCGGCCGCAGGTGCGGTGACATGCTTTGTTCGGCGCAGGTGAGGCCGCTGGTTGCGGCGCTCGGCAAGGGTGTCACCGCAAGCGTGGTGACACTTCCCTGCGAGGGCGGTGAGGCACCAGAAACTTGTCTTCGTCTCTTTTACTTCAACTCCTAAGTGTTGATAATACCTTCTTTTGCTTCATTTTGACTCTTTTATCTGGATCAAGGCATTAGTAACATAATATGACTCGAAAACATAAAAACGACTCTAAAAACTACCTAAATTGATAGTGATTCCATCACCTATCAGTTTACCTTTCCCTTAGTTTGTAGTCTGGTTTGTTTAGAATTTCATACCTCTCTACCTTGAGACTTACCCGGTAATAGGTAGTTGGTTAGGAACTAGATAGTCTTGAGACTTACCCGGTAATAGACTGTCAGCCTAGAAACGTGCATCCCTGTGGCTGTTCTACCATATATCTTTATGAGTCTACCTGAATCTATATGTATAAACAATGACCTTGAACCATTGGAATCCATTTTCTTCCTTTAACTTGATTATCTTTGTTTTCTTTTTTATTTATTTGTTTTGACTTTCAATCAATAGTGACAATTGATTGCGAGTCCTTTAAACCTTTTTAAAACCTTTTTGATTTTCTTTCCCTTATCTTTTCCAACCCCCTGTCTTTATTTGAGATTTATTCTATTTAATCATCACTGCCTATTAATCCTCTCAATCCCTGAGATCGACCCTGAATACTTACCTTTACTGTGATTGATCCATACATTGTGGGTTCGTTGCTATTTAGGGAATTATTACAGGTTACAAATATAAAACTATCCCTTCCTTGTTTTACTAACTTATAGGTCTTTATCATTATTGATAAAGGTTTATAGGGGTGTAAAATCAGCGAACAAGATCCTATCCTAGTAGCACTCGAGTCCTACGGATTTGGGGTGTTACAAAGAAGACGTTAGTTTGATCACGTGAAGAGCCGAAGAGAAACCGCGGGATCACCTTCTGCACTGTCGCCGCCCCGCGGTCCAACAAAGCCGCCCCTGCGGGTACCTTGTCACCGCACCCGCGCCTGGAAGCCGCCGCCCCTGCGGGAGCCGTGTCACAACGCATGCGCCCGTGCATGCGCTTGCCTGCGGCCACTGTCACCGCGCGCCTGCGGCCGAGCATTGCCACGCCTGCGGGTTGCCTGTTCCGCCCTGCGTCTTTCCGTCACACAGGTGCGTCTTGTCCCGGGTCTACCTAGAGTTGGGTAGATCCTTTCCTTTCCTAGTATGAGCGGTTTAGTGGCATGCTAGGTACGTATATGAGGATAGAATGAGGGTTGATCATGTTATCGTTTATGCCGGTTATGGCTTTGAGGTTTATGAGTTAGGATACGATCCTTATGGATCCCTTGGGGTCTAGGTGTGACCCCTATGATGGATATGAGTTTGATATATGTTGTTATGCCTTGTTACTAGGCAGTGTTGATCTCCATAGGATTTACTTAGTTGTCATCCCTATATTGGATGTGTGCATGAGTGGTGTTTGATATGAGATTGATAGCATGTGAGGATTGATTATTACCGACCTATGGTTTAGTGACTGCCCATTGTAGGGCCGTGACAGCCTTGCCCACTCATCCTATGGGAGACTGGGAGGTTCTTTGCGGAACATCCAGATCTGGTACACGGACGGGCGTTGTCTCCATTCGCCTCAGGGTACATGGAGGAGTCGTCCCCGGTTGACCACTCGAGCTGGCATTACCACCGAGAGGCGAGGGTTATATTCCTCGTGTCACATATATTCATATGGATATTTATATATACGATTTGAGTGTTGGACTATATTTATAAAGATGATAACTGGGTAAATGTGTGATATCATGATGAGGTGTTTAGTATTTCTGACGTGTGCTTGTGCTTATGCTCATCTCATATATGTGTATGGTTAGCTAACGGTTTTATACCGTGTTGTAGATCCTTTGCAGGTTAGGAGAACTGCAGAGTGATCCAGAGTGGGTGATCTGCTGAGGGCTCCGTACACTTGAGTCGTCCTCGTGGGATATGGGATCTTTTGACCATGTATATATTTATGTTTTTTTTTGTACTCAGCAGCACGTTGTATAAATCTTTTGATACTTTTATATCAGTTTGATGTTTGTATTTAATTTTTCGGTGCCTTGTTGTAAGATTCAGTGAACTTGTTGTCAGGCTAGGGTCAGGGTCCATTGTGAGATCCTAGCCCAGTAGCACCTAGAGTCCTACGGATTTGGGGTGTTACATCAGGGAACCGCCCCTTCGGTTTCTTGTGGCTGCAGCCGGCTTTGTTGACCTTGACTCGTGTTTTACCCTTTTGTTTCTTCTTCATTAAGCTTCTTCTTTAATCTTGTGAGCAAGGGTTTCTCACTTCCTTCCCAGCTTCCTTACGTCCTTCTTGCTTCTCCCTTACTCCTTCTTGATCTTGCTTGAGTTTTCCTTGGAGTTTGATAGAGTTGTGTGTGTGGCTTTGGTAGAGCTTGATGTTGTGCATGGTTGTTGAGCTTCAGATGCCAGCTGAGAGTGTGTTCTGTTCTTTCCTAGGTTGATCACAACAGTAGGTAAGTCTTGGTTCTTCTCTTCTTTCTTTCTTCCTTTGCTTCCTCCTCCATAGCTTAGGATTAGATGTGCTTAGTTGGATGTTGATGTTAGAATGTGTATGTGCATGTATATGTGTGGCTTTGGAATGGAGAAGACGTGATTTGATCACGTGAAGAGTGAAAGAGAAGTCGGGACTCTACGTTCTGCAGAGTCGCCGCCCCCCGCCATGAAGTCGCCGCCCCTGCAGGAGCCTTGTCACGGCGCCTGCACCGTGCCTGCGGCCACTGTCACCGCACCTGCGGCCAAGCGTCGCCGCGCCTTGCGGGTTGCCTTGTTCCGCCCTGCGTCTTTCCATTCCGCAGGTGCTGTAAGAGCCGTAGTCTTTCGGGCCGAGACCGGACCTTGGTCGAGATTAGCTTTGGCCGAGGTTGGTCTTGCCGCCCCCCGCGGTGAATGGTGCCGCCCCTGCGGCTGCTTGGACCGCCCCTGCGTTTCCGGCGGCTGCAGCCGTCTTCTTTGACCTTGTTGACCGTGCTTTACCCTTTACTTTGCTCCTTCTTACCTTTGGCTTATCAAGGGTTTCTTCATCTTCTTCTCCAGCTTCTCTCCACGTTCCTTGCTTCCCTTTGCTCCCTTTGATCTTGTTCTTGAGTTGTGGAAGAGTTTTGTGAGTGTTTTGTGTATGTGTACCTTGTGTGAGTGTTGGCTGAGGTTATGCTGGGCTTGGAAGCCAGCCTTGGTAGCAGTTGAGATCCCCTGCAGCCTTAGACCACAAGTGTGGTAAGGTTTCTTCTCCTCTCTTCTTTCCTTCTTGTCTTCCTTCATAGCTTAGGATTAGATGATTGCCTAGGCATGTTCTGATGTTGTATGTGTATACATGTGTATGGTCTTGGCTTTGGATGAGAGTTGGACGTGATTTGATCACGTGAAGAACCGAAGAGAAGCCGCGAAGTTGTCTTCTGCACTGTCGCCGCCCCCGCGGTCAAGAGCCACTGCCCCCGCGGCTACCGTGCCACAGCGCCTGCGTTGCGCCAGCGGCCACCCCACGTTCCGTGTCACCGCCCCCGCGGCCACTTTCCGCGCGCGCCCCGCGGCCACCTGCTTTCGCCCCTGCGTCCCTTGTGACCCGCAGGTGCGTTTTGTCCCGGATCTACCTAAGTCTAGGTAGATCCTTTTTCCTTCCTAATATGAGTGTTAGTTGCTTGCTAGGTGCGAGTTGAGGTTAGAATGAGTTGACTACGGAACTGTTATGCCGGTTACGACCTTGAGGATTTCGAGTTGGAATATGATTTGTATGGATCCCTTGGGTCTAGGTGTGACCCTTGTATGGATATGTATATGATGTATGTGTTATACCTTGTTTAGGTTGAGTTGATCTCCAGAGCGGAGCCGAGTATTTTGAGTCTGTATGCGTTATGCCCTTTATTATAGGGCTACCCAATGGGGGTAGGGTCAGAGGTACCCGTGAGATCCATGACTGTCCATTTCTATAGGGACCCGTGTGCTTTTAGTTGACTTCTTTGTCATGCCGCTGGAGCATGAGGAAGTCATCCTTGGTATGGATTGGATGGATAGGCATTTTGCGGTTTTAGATGTGGGTAGGAGGACTGTCACCCTCTCTACCGAGTCTGGTCAGTTAGCGGTTTTACGAGGTTGGGACCTCGGGAAGGTAGGCATGGTTATCAGTGCTATACAGGCAGCTAGGTTGATTGCCCAGGGTTGTGAGGCCTTCTGGTGTTACGCGCATGAAGGAGGGGGAGAGTCCAGCCTTAGAGGATATCCCAGTGGTTGATGAGTTTGTGGATGTGTTTGTTGAGCCGTCCAGTTTGCCACCTCAGAGTAGTGTGGACTTTGGGATTGATTTAGAGCCGGGTACGAGACCGATCTCGAAGGCCCCATACCGGATGGCGCCTGTCGAGATGTTAAAGCTGAAGAAGCAACTCGAGGAGTTGGCTGAGAAGGGCTTCATTCGCCCTAGCGTATCCCCATGGGGGGCACAAGTCCTCTTCGTACGGAAGAAGGACGGATCGTTGAGGTTATGCATAGATTACCGAGAGCTGAATAAGGTGACCATCAAGAACAAGTATCCGTTGCCGAGAGCATTGATGATTTGCTGGATCAGTTATAAGGAGCTTCAGTGTTCTCCGGGATAGACCTGCGCTCAGGATATCACCAGCTGAGGGTGAGAGAGCAGGATGTGCACAAGACGGCATTTCGGACCCGTTATGGACACTACGAGTTTGTAGTGGTGCCATTCGGGCTCACGAATGCCCCGGCAGTTTTCATGGAGTTGATGAACAGCATCTTCATCGACTTCCTGGATCAGTTTGTGGTGGTCTTTATAGATGACATCCTGGTGTACTCTCGCAGCAGAGAGGAGCATGCGGGACATTTGAGGACGGTACTACAGGTTTTGCGGGATAGAGAACTTTATGCGAAGTTCTCTAAGTGTGAGTTTTGGATGCCAGAGGTAGCATTCCTGGGTCATATTGTTTCCACCGAGGGGATCAAGGTTGATCCGGCGAAGATAGAGGCAGTAGCTGCATGGACTACACACCGACGAACGTCAAGGAGGTACATAGCTTCCTTGGCCTAGCCGGTTATTACAGACGCTTTGTGGAGGGATTTTCCGTGATTGCCCGTCCACTGACGAGTTTGCTGAGGAAGACTACCAGATTTGTGTGGTCTGATCAGTGTATGCGGAGTTTTGAGGAGCTGAAGAGACGTTTGACGTCTGCTCCTGTTTTGGCACAGCCAGAGGGTACAGTTGACTTCGTGGTTTACAGTGATGCATCCAAGCTTGGCTTGGGATGTGTGTTGATGCAGCGGGGCAGAGTGATTGCTTATGCGTCTCGACAGCTGAAGACGTATGAGGAGAATTACCCGACTCATGATCTGGAGTTGGCCACGGTAGTTCATGCACTGAAGATTTGGAGACATTACCTGTATGGTGCCACATGCCAGATCTTCACCGACCATCAGAGTTTGAAGTATATTTTTATGCAGCGGGAGTTGAATAACCGTCAACGTAGGTGGCTCGAGCTAATTGAGGATTTTGACTTGGAGATTTTGTATCATCCGGGAAAGACGAACGTTGTCGCCGACGCCTGAGCCGGAAGACGCCTCGAGAGTAGGCGATCACGTAATTGACAGTACAGTCTCAGCTGCAGAGAGACCTGAGATGGTTAGAGTTGGACATCCAGTTTCCTGATGAGGATGCCCGACTGAGTATCTTAGAGGTTCTACCTGATCTGTTGGGGGAGATCCAACAGAAGCAGGAGACCTGCCCGATGTTGCTGAGGATACGGGAGAGGATGTCTCGAGATGAGGCACCACAGTTCCTTCTGGGGGCAGATGGAGTGTTGAGACGGCGAGGTCGCGTCTGTGTACCTGCTGACGCAGATTTACGTCAGAGGATTCTACAGGAGGCTCATTGTACACCTTACTCGGTACATCCAGGTACGAGTAAGATGTATTAGGATTTGAGACGTATATACTGGTGGGGTAGGCTGAAGCCCGATGTAGCCAGATTTGTGGCACAGTGTGCGACCTGCCAGCAGGTCAAGATCGAGCATTTCAGACCTGGGGGTGAGCTTCATCCACTTCTTGTTCCACAGAGGAAGTTGGAAGACGTCACCATGGATTTTGTGACCGGATTGAGATTGAGCCGGGGTTATGATGCTATTTGGGTCATTGTGGACAGATTGACGAAGACGGCACGTTTTGTTCCGATCAGGGAGACGTGGCCGGTGAGTAGACTAGCTGAGGAGTACACTAGGCAGATAGTGTGATCCTTTCCTTTCCTAGTATGAGCGGGTTAATAGCATGCTAGGTACGTGTTTGAGGGTAGAATGATGATGAGTATGTTATCGTTTATGCCGGTTATGGATTTGAGGTTTTATGAGTTAGAATATGATCCTTATGGATCCCTTGGGTCTAGGTGTGACCCTTTGATGGATAGGAGTTGATACCTTGTTATGCCTTGTTTTAGGCAGTGTTGTCTTCCAGATTGGAGTGGACCGTGTTTGAGAGTTGATCGTGGTTGAGACTACTTCTAAGGTTGAGGTAAGTCCATAAGACTTACTTAGCTACCATCCTTATATTGGATGTATGCATGAGTGGTGTGTGTTATATGCTTGATAGCATGCGATATTATTATTACCGACCTATGGTCGAGTGATTGCCCATTGTAGGGCCGTGATAACTTGCCCTTTCATCCCGCCGGGAGTCTGGGAGGTTCTTTGTAGGCAGGCCAGACCTGGTAAACGGTTCGGGCACTCTCCATTCCCTTAGGGTACACGGGGAGGTGTTCCAGGCACCACTCCAGCTGGCTATTGGACCCAGAGGCGAGGATTATATATTCCTCGTGTCACATATGTTCATATTGATATATATATATATATATATATATATATATATATATATTATATATATATATGTGATTTGAGTGTTGGACTATTTATATAAAGATAATGAACTGGGTAAATGTGTGATACCATGATGAGATATTTATGATTTTATGATGTGTGTATGTGCTTATGCTTATCTTATATATGTATGGTTAGGTAACGGTTTTATACCGTGTTGTAGATCCTTTGCAAGTTAGGAGAGTTGCAGAGTGATCCAGAGTGGGTGATCCGATGAGGGCTCCGTACACTGGGTTATGCGAGGGTTTTGGGTTTTTGTATGTACAATATATACTTTGTTTGTACTCAGCGGTTCTTATGTAAACCTTTTGATATGTATATATACAGTTTGATGTTTTGTTTTAATCTATATGTGTCTTGTTGTAAGATCCAGTGAACTTGTTGTCAGGCTAGGGTCAGGATCCATTGTGAGATTCTAGCCCAGTAGCACCTCGA
Organism: Fagopyrum tataricum; assembly: GCA_002319775.1. Lineage (NCBI taxonomy): Eukaryota > Viridiplantae > Streptophyta > Magnoliopsida > Caryophyllales > Polygonaceae > Fagopyrum > Fagopyrum tataricum. The sequence goes on along the minus strand of CM008280.1, from coordinate 38,908,808 downwards.
GTCCTACGGATTTGGGGTGTTACATTTCGGGTTTGAGTTTTCGGGTTTTTGGTTCAGGTTTCTTGTTCAGGTTTTGGGTTTCGAGTTCAGGTTTTCGAGATCATTTTCGAGATCGGTTTCGGTTCGGTATCGGTTTCGGTTCGGTTTCGGGTTCGGTTTTCGGATCGGTTCGGCTTCGGTTTTAGTCATTTGCTACTTGTTTAAAAACTTACTCTCGTTTGGTTGTAACCCGGAAACAAATTTGAAATGAATCTAGTCTACATGTGGTACTTTGTTCATGGAATCATTTCGTGTGGTTTCATACAAAATGTACTTGTTTCTCCCCATTTTGTTACCTACAAAGTATCAAAAACTAATCAAATTTTACTAAAACTAGTTTAGTGCCCGCACCTTGTGCGGGGCCTATTTAAGAAAAATTATCATTATAAAAACAATATTAAATAAAAATTTTAATACTGTAACATGAATAAGCTAATTATTTAAATAAGTTGATTATTCGTTAAGTTTTCTACTAATTGTAAAAATATAGTAACATGAATAATCTAACACATTTAAACAATAATTAACACTAATTAGAGAAATAACATTAATAATAAATGTTAAAAATAAAGGTGGTACATATATTGAACCAAAACACGTTATCTACAAAATAGGTAATCATATAATATAATTTTGTTAGTGATGATTAACACGAATTAGATATTGTAATTAGAATCATCAATTATGATAAGCCATGTAAAATTATGAAAAAAATTATAATTATTTTAAGGAGATTTGGTTAACAATAATTAAGTTTGAGAGATCTTTAACAATTGAGTTAGGGTCTGTTTACTTGCAGATTGGTTTATTTTCGGGTTTATAAACTAAATGAGTTTATATGGGTTTATAGTTTATTTTTGGATTTATTTCTCAATGGGTTTATATAAATAAATCATATAATGTTATTTACTTAGAGTTTATTTTTTGGGTTTATTTTTTATTCAAATTACACTTATGCCCCTAAAAAAGTCGAAGAACTACGGAGAATACATAGGGATAAACAAAGAATATCGGGTTGGAAAAGCACAAGGCTAAAATCGGGTTTAATCAAAATAAACTCATCCAAGCAAAATTAATCTTGGTCTAATAAGTTTATTTTTGAGTGGTTTATAAACCCGAATAAACCCATAGAGAAATAAACCAATTCCAAGTAAACACGCATAAAAATTAAACTTAGAGTTTATATACTAAATGAAACAGAATTAAACTACAAGTAAACAGGCCCTTAGTTAATATTAAAATTAAAACTATCTATATTTTTAAGTTAATTATGACCAATTTTTTATAGAAATGACAAATCTGTAATTATTGAGTGACATTAATGTAAATAAATTGAAAAAATGGTGACGTGGATGACATTAGAAATTGACAGGGTGAGTTGTTTTAGTAATATACTAGTGTAACACCCGCACTGAGTTTTAATAAATCGTTAATAATTTTAGTTACGGTAAGAAATAAAAACGGATCTAAATCACACGATTTTAAATAGTTCAACGGTCATTATGAAATTTTATATATAACCACTAATTAATGGAATAATACGGATTACCTAATTAATATTGTGAATCAACATTGTTTCCTTAATTAAATAAGCTTACAATTATTACCGTATGAAATCATATGTAGCCGTAAATCATTTTCAATCATCTTCTGGAAGCACAAATATTCAAACCATTAACAATTTAGCTCATGCTATGGTTATACTCGTGTTCTTTGAATTCGTATTGAATGGCTTGAGAATAGGATTTTTTTAGATGTGTAGTTAACCGTGCAAGTTCAATGTTACTCATGCTTTAGTCGTGAATATAAATGTGTCGTGCTTTCTAAAATAATCATTTAGTATGTGCAGTTTTAAATAAGATATAAACGTGTATATGCACGTATAGTTAACAGTGCAAATTCATTGTAATAAGAAATTTTTTAGTCGTGCTTGGAACCATAATTGTAATCGTGCATTTAAACTCTTTGTAAACCAATGTATGCATAATATTTATTTATGTACCTACATATTTACTGTAATTATAATCGTGCAATTCAAATTGAATATGAATTTTAAAATCATTGTAAAACATTGGATATGCACTACTTACCATGGATTTGAGGACCTTCAAATTGTAAAACATTGTAAAATCCTTTTTATTATAATTGTAATCGTGCAATTCAAAATCAATATGAGCTTTAAATTCATTGCAAAATAATAGATATGCACTAAAACAATGAATATGCACAACTACAATTGATATAAATGACTATAAACAAGATTTATTATTAGATGACATGTACTACAAATACTAACATTGCACGACTCAACAAGCACGACTTAATGTATGACTTAAATATAGCATACACGATATATTATACTCAACAAGCACGACTTAATGTATGACCTAAATATAACATACACGATATATTATTTCCTAGACTACTCCACATACACGATATATTACCATATGAAATCACTAGGAATCATTCCTGTAACGGAATCATTCCGAATCAATCAAAAACTATGTTTGTTTAGATGTCTTTTTACACATGAAATGAATCTAATCATTTCCATTTTCATTCCTTACCCTTAACCGATTTTATTCCGTTTTCATTTCATCACTCCAACCAAACGGACACTTAATGTATAACCTAACTCTAGCATGCACAATTTATTATTTTATAGAATACTCCACATGCATGATAAAAGGTTATAAACTAGATCTAATATGCACGTATTTAAATTATCATGAGTAATAAAAGATGAACTACATTAAACAAACAAATTTACAAAACTTGCACGAATGTAAATAAATATACGGGTCGTGCATAAACAATAACTAATGATTAATAGTGTCATCTACTACGACAAGAATAAATTATTTGGAAAAATTCTTATGTTACACGAATAAGTAGTTAGAGGATTGACAACGCCGGCAATGGTGTAAATTATGAGACAATAAAACGTGCAGTCTTAATCATAATATGTATTTTTGCTTTCCATAACAAGATCGGTATAATATATAGTTACCATTTACAAATTTTACGTAATAAATTACCATCATATTAACCTTGTATGGAAACAAATCACAACCCTCCATACTTTAATCTAACGATAAATGTTTGTTCTTATTTCCTACCGTAACAATTCTTCTTACCGGAACCCGACCCTATATATATATATATATATTTGAAGACATATTTGAATATAAATTCATTAAAATATTTGAATATAAAGTTTCAAATTATATGTAATTTAGAAAATAATATGTTCTTTAAAATAGTTTATGAGTTTAAAATAGTTTATGAGAACTAAATCGAAGATAAACTTATTGCGATAAATTTAATTATTTAAAAATATTTAGGAGCTTAAAGTCTATTTGTACTATTATAATTATAATATTATAATTATAATTTTAAAATTATAATTTTATCAACTATATAACACAAAAATATTTAGTAAATTTTTTTTCCTAATTTAGAATACATATTTAATTAAAATAAATTTTCATATATTTTTATTTTGTCAAAACCATAGATTTTAAACATACATATTTGAATAAAAATTTTATAAAAAGTCTTTAAAATCGGATTATACTAATATTCAGCTTATATTTTACTATTTAAATTGTAAAGTAGATAATCAATCGTGAAGTAGTTATTTAATAAATACAACATCTAGTTTATTAACTTAAAAATTATTGAATAAAAAAGTTTATTATCAAAATAGGTAAACTATAATAGAAAATTGTTGAATATTAAAATATCTAGCTAATAATACATATGATTAAAAAAATATGGTTAATTATTAACCAATAATATGTAAAAGACTAAAAATTTATATAATTTTTTATTTATATCTTGCATTATTAAGATTGGTTATCAGTTTGTTAAAAAAATTAATTAAACTTGCTAAAAGATTTTGAGATAAATGGGTATAAATGCACATATTTTATTAAAGAAACTAGGTACGTAGGTAAAATTAAGTGAGGTATTAACTATGTATGTATAAATAGTTTTTTTAAATTTTTTTCACTTTTTCCGCTCTCACCTCTCTTCTCTCTCTCTCACGATGATTTGGGCGATCTTTCTCAGTCCTCGATTTCTGGCGATTTCGTCGCTTCACCCTTCTTCGTCGCTCTTCTGCGAGGACCAAAACCTCTCAAAAATGACGATATCTAGAATCGACGCAATAGAAGATCCCAATTTCTAGGGTTCTCGCTGGCGGCGCCCGGCGATGGTTAGGAAGAAGCCTCTTGGGGACGGCCGTGATGCGTCAGACAACCCTGCCCCGAAGACTCGAGCCTACTACCTCAAAGATGTAGCCACTAAGCCGCCGGCCTTGAGCGTTCGGAGGGAGAAGGCCCGTCAACGCTGCGATCGTCTTCGATATTTCTCATGGGAAAGTGAACTAGTTGATGTTGAGCGCAACTATGGCTGATTGCTTGGAGAATATGGATGAATTGGGTTTGAGGTAAAAGGAACTGTTTTTTTTGTTAAACTATTGTTCTGTTTAATCTTACTCCATTCAATTGACAAAATTGTTTATTTCACCCGTAGAAACTGCTATATATATAGATGTTTTATTGGACGTTCTGTTCTGATTATAAGTTGAAGTACATACAACTGATTTTTTCCAATACTGCATCACACACTATGAATGTCAATGCTGCATTATTTTCTTGATGTTCCGCATTATTAACGGACTGTACCAAACATTACTTCAAGGAAAATGTTATATAGGTCATAGCACTTAATTACTTTTCATCATATGGTTCAACTGTCTTAAAATGATTGTCTCCTGAGTCATTATTGTGTTTATTAGAACGGATGGTGGAGACAGTAATGCACTTATTTTGCCCTGTAAGAGAAAGAACGAGGCAGAAAAGACTCAGGTATATGAACATAACTGTAGCGATGATTTATCACCATCCAATTGTGTTGGTCACTAAGTTGAAGTTCTTTCATTCTTCCTTGTAGAAAACTGCAAAAATCCAAACTAGCAAAGGAAAAATGTTGTCGAAATCCAAAAAAGGAAGTTAACAAAGCTGGAGGTGGTGTGTCGTAGTTTGCCTCAATTTGAGGATTTCCAACTTTTTATTTGCTTGTTGCTTATGCTACTGTTACACCCAAATTCACTTGTATTGCTAAATGCAAGAAGAGAAGAGAAAAAAAAATTGCTATCAAAGAGTGTGGAGATTTTAGAGTAAGTCTTGTTTTTTTCTTCTGTGCTTGGTATTAAGTGTGATTCATCTTGTTGATTCCCAAGTGTTTAATGTGCATTTCAGGAAATGTAAGATCGATGAAAATGTTTACAAATTGTTGTCGTCAACAAGGAACCTTGGTCAGGTTTGTGTTCAGTTGCAGTCTTTTATGTATTCCAGTTCTTCTCTGGAAGTCGTTCAACTATAACTATCTGAAACTTTTAGGTGGAAATCTCAAAGGAGAAGCGTAGAAGGATAATGCAAATTTCACAGGCTGGTTTGGAAGTACCATACACTGATAAGCCTACAAAGACCAAAATTTTCTGATGATGATATCAGTATGAGTGAACCCGAAGATGAAATTCACCCTGTACAGGTTTTCGAGGATAGAAGTAACGTATTGAAACCTTTGGTTGTTCAAAAGGAAGCAATAAACAAGGATAGTAGATCACTAGATTCTTCCCTGCACCCAATATGTGAAGATGAGGTGGAGAACAATAATATTTCTAGTACAAAGTCCTTGATTGAGGATAAAAGTGAAGAGCATCTCCCGTCTAGTGGAGTTACTGGGGTGCTTTATCAGCAAATTATTCGGTGTGCAGTATGAAAGAAAACAGTGTTGCTTTGGTAAGAAATATTTCTTTATAGTTCTGCAAACGCAATGATCTTTCACGTTATTTATGTTAAATGAGCATATATTTCAAAAAAAATAGGCTGACAATACCTATGCAAGCAATAAATTGAATTAAAATATAAAACTCATCTTATTGATGATTGCATAAACTCATGGTGAAACACTTCAGGCTGTAGTTTGGTCAAGTATGTGAAAATAATTTAATATGATAATGCTTGACTCTAGTAGTAGCTCATTGTCTCTGAATTTTTGTACATCAAAATTTTGTTGCTCAGTGCTCTAAAACTTCTTATTAAATCAATTGGTTAATTATCTCACACGACACATGCTTCAAATACTTAGGACTTGTGGTTAACTATAGTCATATTTGATAACTTCTCTTGTTTAGGATGAATCTGGTGGTACTTCAAAAGGTAACTTTGGCAACACAAAATCTGCTGCAAATCATTCCAGCCAAGGAGCACTAAATGCACCAACAGTAGTACATGTATCGAGGCCAGAAGAGGTTGAAAGCAAGAGGAAGGACCTACCAATTGTTATGATGGAGCCGGAGATAATGGAATCTATAAATGAAAATATAAGCTTGATTATATGTGGTGAAACTGGTTGCGGAAAGACCACCTAAGTGCCACAGATTGGTCTAATTTCTGCATGTAATTGCTGATACACTGATAATAGTTTCAAAAGTATAAACCAACTTCTATCTTTCTCTGTACTTCTTGTTGCAGTTTCTCTATGAAGCTGGCTTTGGTTCAAAACTATCCAGCATACATAGTGGTGAAATTGGTGTAACCCAACCTTGACGTGTGGCTGTGCTTGCTACTGCAACGCGGGTAGCATTTGAGCTTGGTGGTTTGAGATTGTATATTTTAAACGGGCATTAGGCTCCAGTTACAAGTTACAAAAACATGTATAATCAGTCCTCAGCTGGGATGATACAATTAGTTGGGATGATCTTTATAAATAGGAGATACAATTAGCTGGATTATATCATGTTGCTTTAAGTCATTGAAGCACCTCATCAAGTACTGCAACATTAATGTGGTGTGCTTTAATTTTGCTTGGACATTGATAGATTAATATTTATCTAAATATTAATCTACAATGCAGTAATAGTTTGGATATCTGGCATTATTATATCACTGGTTTCTACTCTACTCTTCATACTAAGACAATATGGTTTACCACTGCTTTCTAACTATGAATATTGCTTCATAGATAACGTTGGGTATTAAAATCGGGTAACAACGAAGTTGGGTAACTGAAGTAAAGTTGGATATAGAACGTTAGATATTAAAATCGGGTAACAACGAAGGTTGGGTAACCGAAGTGAAGTCGGATATAGAACGTTGGGTATTAAAATCGGATAACAACGAAGTTGGGTAACATAAGTGAATTTGGATGTAGAACGTTGGGTATTAAAATCGGTAACAACGAAGTTGGGTAACATAAGTGAATTTGGACGTAGAACGTTGGGTATTAAAATCGGTAACAACGAAGTTGGGTAACATAAGTGAATTTGGATGTAGAACGTAACAACGAAGTTGGGTATCATCAACAACGAAGTTGGGTAACTAAGTGAACAGAGTTGGATAACAGAGTATAACGTTGGGTCCCTTCACAAATAGAAAGTGCATAGTTAGTATTTCTATAAAATTTTGCCTACACACTTTGTTTACTTGATAAAAAAAACTACACACTTACCATTTTCCCCCAAAGATTTTCTGATTTAAAAAACATCCGTATCTTTCTATTTTTTATAAACTAATTTAAATTGAAGAGATATTGTTGGATTTAGTTATGTAATATAATAATTTTTTAAAATTTTTTTTTATTATAAAACTGATTTTTTTAAAAAACTAACGTAAAAGGGGACCACAAATTAATTTAAAATAATACTAATTTCAAATGAAATAAACTAAAACTATGAATTCATAAAAAAATTGGCAGACGTAAATTCTGATATATTTCACAATTCTGTTGTGTTAATTAACATGAAAATCAAAAAATGGTTATAAAACCTTATATTAAAACTAATTAACTAATTTTGAAAAAAATTATTTAAATTGCTGAGAAATTGTTGGATTTAAAAATTTTGGGCTGACGTTAATTCATGGGAAGACATGTGGCAAAAAATGCTTCTCTCTTAATATATACTAGTGTACTAGTGTATAACTCGCACTTTGTGCGGGATTGTGTGTTTAAATTATCTTGATTATATATTATAATATGTTAATATAAAGTTAAAAATATAAGAATAAAGTATTTAATCATAAATTTAATTAGTTATCTTATTTATAAGTAGTAAGTTTAATACATATATTATTTATTGTATTCATTCTAGAAAAATTATTATCAATATTACACAATTTGTTTGAATTGAAAAAGACAATATAATGAGCAAAGAAAAGTGCAATAACACTTTATCCCTAACTCCCCTAAGTTATAGATCGTGCTAGTTATATTGCAATTATACATGATATTAAATTATATTAAGTAGTTTATAAATAAAGTACTATAATATTAATTCATAGATCGTGCTAGTTTATCTCATAAAGGAGCCTATATTAATTTAGGGATAGAGTCAAATCTTGTTTGTTAGTTAAAATTCTGAACTTAAAAATATTTTAAAATTTACCAATAATAATTATTTATTAGGAAAGCAAAATATAAAATTAAAAAAAATATTTTAACTATGATTTGAGAACACTGAGTTATATACCGAAATCAATTAGTTAGTATGTAGATATTATTTTAGATCTTTGGTTGTGAAATAATTTCAAAGATTAAAATTATAAAAAAAAAAAGATAATGCATTAACCTCAAAATTAATATTAAATTTTGAACTATGAAATTTTTAAAAATTATAACCTGGCCTACATTACATTTAGGGATTAAATCAATTCTTATTTGTTGCTAAAAAATTCATAATACTTTATTAATTAATTTAGATAACTATTATAAGAAAAAACATAATATATAAAATCAAATATTTGCATCGTGCAAAGTATAAACCCATCATCCTTGACCTGTACAATTGCTATAATCGAAGGTTTGGTTCCTTTCACATCCATATTATTAAAAAAAAAAAATGTTATTTCAATTAAATAGAAAATCCAAATTGTTTCAATGGACACCGAATATGAATGATACCGTCTTTTATCAATTTACATCATAGCCAAAATTGTATCAATAGGACCCTAAAAGAAAGCAATGAAAATAGAACTGACTGAATCTAACATTCCTAGAGGCCCTCTAAGGGGAAGAAATGGTTTTCAGATCAATTTCACTGAGGTTTGTTGGGCTTACACTCACAAGCTGAATAATGAAATCTGCTTTCTTGCATTCTTCCTCCGGACGCTTTACCTGTGATGATCCTTCTGGACAATATACAACACCGTTTCCCCACTACCTGCAAACTTCGCCGCAGCTCCTACTCGTTGAGCCACTCCGCCATCTTTATATTCAAAGCCCGAGAACATCGTATCTGAACATTCTCCTGTACAATAAGCTCCAGATTATCCAATCGTTCTAGGACAAACACCGGCAATTTCCGTTGACTGGTGGCTGGAACCCAAGACGTGACGACGAAGGTAGTGCGGCTCGAACAAAATGGAGAAAGGTGTATTGTAATTATACCTAAACGTAGGGAACCCCGACTGCAAAATGGAGAAAGGTGAGCGGCTCCCGGCAGCGGTTTTCTTCACGGTGGCGACGGCTGGCGAAGGCGGAAGCGGCTCCTCAGGCGTGCCAGGGGTGGTGGTGAGATCTCTCCGACGTGTTGGCACGGTGGCGACAGCTCTCCGGCGCGGCTCGAAAGGTGTTGCAGAAGGAGATTGAAGATGGTGGTGGCCGAAGAGAAGAAGAGGGAAGAGTGCAGGGGTGGTTGTGCTCCAAGGGGCGCCTTCTCCGGCGAGTTCAAAGTTGGAGAGGATGGTGGCGGTTGTTGTCTCCGGTGGCTGCTTGATCCAATAGAGGGAATGAGGGAGGAAGGAGGTGAGGCGGGTGTGCCGGTGCGAGAAACAGAGGAGTGCAGAGGAGAGCAGGGGGGTGTAGGTGGTGGCGGCTGACGGAGATTGCAAAAAGAGGCTCGAGCGTTGGGTGAGGCTGGCGTGGGGTGAAAGGAGGAGAGGAATGAGAGTGTGAGTGTTTGACAGTGAAGAATCTTTATGTCAAAAAAATTAATTATAAGAGTATTTATATATTTTTAATCATAATATATATATATATATTATTTAACAAATGATAAATAATGCTCATATAAAATAAATAATGCTTATTAGAATATCCGAAAATTTTTATTTTATTTATATTTAAACAATAAATTGTTATTAAATTGTTTTTAAAATAAATACAAAATTTTAAAAATGTCTAAAAAAAATTGTATAGGATTACCCCATATTGATAAAAATTGTTATTAAATTGTTTTATGTAATAATTGACTATTTTGATAAAATACTTAAATGAAATAAAATAAACCGATTGCTAAAAAAATAAATAAATAATATGATACGGAATAAATATCCAAAATATCCGTTTATTTGAAATGGAAAAAGTAAATGATCAATTATATATCTTGGTTTAAAAATAACTTGAGTTTAAAAAAACTATACATAATATAATCTTCTAACAGATAAATAGTATAATAAAATTCGACGTGGCTTAATGTGGTGATAACACGTGGCAAATCCTAGATGGTTTAATGTGGTGGTGACACACGTGAAAAAATCCGAGGTGACTTAATGTAACAACGACATGTTGTTTAATTAGGGGAAGTCATGTGGCAATATTACTTATGCTTTAATATTATATATAGTAGATTCTTATATTCAAAACATCCGATTTTACAAAATGTAAAAAGTAAATGACAATCATATATATCTTGGTTTAAAAATAACTCGACTTAAAAAAACTTATAATATAATATTCTAACACAAAATAGTGTAGATTTGTTAAAATATAGAAAGTTATTTTTTGTTTACATCATAATCTTTTCTACATATCAAATCATACTTTTTATTAAGAAACTAAATAAAATAACAATGGAAATAGTTGACTTAAATATAAAAAAGGCATGTGACAAATCCTATGTGACTTATTGTGGTTGTGACATGTGGAAAAATCTTATGTGGCTTAATGTGGTTGTGACATTTGGCAAAATCCAATGTGGCTTAATGAGGCGATGACACGTGGGTTTATACACTTCTGTTTTAGTATTATATATAGTAGATTACATATGTGTATATATAGGAATACAAGGTTGACTAGTTACATACAGGCCCGTAGGCTATATTTTAGTGCCCATATATTATTACCATATGCATTATATATTATTACCATATACATATAATCTATCATACCCCCTCAGTCGAATCAGGAGGAGAATGGATGGTGAGACTAGATCGAAAGTCGAGGAAGAGACTGCAGGGCAAACCCTTGGTGAAGATATCAGCATATTGAAACATAGAGGGCACATGAAGGACATGAATGTGACCAACAACGACACGCTCCCGAACAAAGTGAATATCAATCTCAACATGCTTGGTACGTTGATAGTGGACGGGGTTGCGAGCAAGGTACATGGCGCTAACGTTGTCTGTGTATACAATAGATGCATGTGAAAGTGGACAATGTAGCTCAAGGAGAAGGTTACGAAGCCAAGAGCACTCCGCAACTGCATTGGCCACCCCACGGTATTCAGCTTCAGCACTAGATCGTGAAACAACTTGTTGTCTCTTAGATGGCCACGAGATGAGTGAGTCATTTAAAAAGACGCAATACCCGGACGTTGAACGACGTGTATCTAGGCATCCAGTCCAATCAACATCTGTATAAGCCACCAAAGCAAGTTGTTGTTTGGATCCGGAGATGGTGGTCTCGAGAGAGGAGGTATCTTGCACAAATCGAATGATGTGTTTTCAAGGCTGCAAAATGTGGCTCCCTGGGATCATGCATAAATAGCCAAACCTGATGAACTACATAACTGATATCCGGTCGAGTAAATGTGAGGTACTGTAATGTAACACCCCAAATCCTTAGGACTCGAGGTGCTACTGGCTAGGATCTCACAAAGGATCCTGACCCTAGCCTGACAACAAGTTCACTGAATCTTACAACAAGGCACAAATAAATTAAAACAAAACATAAAACTGATATATATGTATCAAAAGGTAATACAAAGTAACCGCTGAGTACAACATAAACATGTATCTGTACATAAAAAAACCCCATAACCCACGATAACGACCCCAGTGTACAGAGCCCTCAGCGGATCATCCCCTCTGGATCACTCTGCAGCTCTCCTAACCTGCAAAGGATCTACAACACGGTATAAAACCGTTAGCTAACCATACACATATATAAGAAGATGCTAGAGCACAAACACACATCAGAAATCATAACACATCATCATGCTTTCACACATTTACCCACTTTTATTATCTTTATAACGTCAATCACTCAAATAGTATATAGATCTACATATGAAAAATATGTGACACGAGGAATGTATATAATCCTCGCCTCTGCGTGCAATAGCTAGCTGGAGTGGTATCAGCGCACCTTCCCGTATACCATAAGGAGTGGTCAGTGCCCTTCCCGTATACCAGATCTAACTAGCATACAGAGAACTTCCCAGATTCCACTACGGGATGAAAGGTAAGTTGTCACAGCCACTACAATGGGCGGTCAATATAACATAGGTCGGTAATGAACCATATCGCATGCTATAAAGCATATAACAAACACCACTCATGCATACATCCAATATAAGGATGGTAGCTAAGTAAGTCATTTACCTCAACCTCAGTAGTAGTCTCACTACGATCAATCTCAACCTGGTCCACTCCAATCTGGAGGACAACACTGCCTAATAACAAGGCATAACAATATATCAACTCATATCCATCAAAGGGTCACACCTAGACCCAAGGGATCCATAAGGATCATATCCTAACTCATAAACCTCAAAGCCATAACCGGCATAAACGATATCATACTCATCATCATTCTAACCTCATACACGTACCTAGCATGCTACTAACCCGCTCATACTAGGAAAGGAAAGGATCTACCTAACTCTAGGTAGACCCGGGACAAGACGCACCTGCGTGACAAGAGAGACGCAGGGCGGAGCAAGGCAACCCGCAGCGCGGCAAGGCTCAGCCGCAGGCGTGGTGACAATGGCCGCAGGCAACGCAGGCAGCGCAGGTGCGTGGCACGGCTTCCGCAGGGGCGGCTTTCCAGGCAGGGGGCGGCGACGGTGCAGAAGTGACCCGCGATTCCTCTTCGGCTCTTCACGTGATCAAATCACGTCTTCTCTTATCCAAAACCAAGTACATACATATACATACACATTACCAACATCAATCTATGATCAATTCATCTAATCCTAAGCTAAGGGAGATGGAATGAAAAGAAGAAGAAGAAGAAGACTTACCACACTTGTGGTCCTAGGCTGCAAAGAAGATCAACACCAACCTCACTAGCTTCCAAGCTCAACAACATCACACAACCTCCAGCCACAACAACCACACCAAACTCTTTCAAACTCAAGAAACTAAGACAAGATCAAGGAGAAGAAGGGAGAAGCAAGAAGGACGTAAGGAAGCTGGGAAAGTGAAGAAGAAACCCTTTCTCAGCAAGGAAAAAAGAAGTAAGAAGAGAGGGTAAAGCACGGTCAAAAGAGGTCAACAAAACCGGCTGCAACCGCAAGAAACCGCGGGGCGGTTCCCTGGGCGCGGGAACGGAAACCCGCTGGGGCGGCACACAAGCCGCGGGGCGCTAAGGCTAAGGCAAACTCGGTCCAAAAGACTAAGGCTCTTACATCTCACCCCCCTAAAAACAAGTTTCGTCCCGAAACTTGTAAAATCCTCAAACCACTCGGACTCACAAGCCGAGGTACAACTCTCTCTATAACCTCAAACATAAGCATGGAGGAAATCATCAACTCCAGCAACAAAACACTATCCAAGGCATAGAGGAAAACCATCTCTAGCCAAACCATAAACACATCACAAGGCATAGAGGAATCACATCTCTAGCCGTATCATACTCATAACAGAAAGGCATGGAGGAAAAACATCTCCAGCAACACTATGTCCATCAAAATAGCATGGAGGAATAACCATCTCCAGCTGAATCCTAAACGTATCACAATAGCATGGAGGAAAAGAGCCATCTCCAGCTATAAACAATAATCATACTAGCACAACAAGATCTAATAAGATCATATATCACATCAAAGCTAGTATGAAAATAAACACATCATAGCATATAAGCATATAAGCACATAATACTCACCAAGATAGTACTAAGATCTACTCGGTGATCCTACTGGTGCACCTATCTCGGCATAGAACTCTGGATAGTTCCTCTGGATACTATCCTCAGTCTCCCATGTAGCCTCATCAGGTCCTCGTCTCGACCACTGTATCCTCAGCATAGGAATGTCCTTCGAACGCAGGCGTCTCATACCTCGTTCTAGGACTGCAATCGGTGCTCAACAAAGTGTGGTCCGGCTCAACCACCAAATCATCATAACTCACAATGTGTCTCGGATCTGGTATGTACTCCCTCAGCTGAGACACGTGAAATACAGGGTGAACACCCTCTAATCTCGGAGGCAAGGCTAATCTGTATGCTGCGCTCCCAACCCGATCCAGAATCTCGAACGGTCCGACATATCGGGGGCTCAACTTCCCCTTAATGCCAAAACGTCTAACACCTCGTGTCGGAGACACTCTCAGCCACACATGGCGCCTACTCTGAACTCTAGAGGTCTACGCCTCCTATCAGCATATGACTTCTGACGGCTCTGCGCAGTCAGCATCCGCTCTCTAATCAGTGCTACTCGAGCCACATCATCCTGAATCTGATCAGGTGTCAAACCACTAACACTGCTCTGCTCATCCCAACATAATGGAGTACGACATCTCTGCCCATACAGTGCCTCATATGGGGCCATCCCAATAGATGCATGCCAGCTGTTGTTGTATGAGAACTCAACAAGTGGGAGATGATCCGTCCACACTTGTCCCCAATCCAACACACAAGCTCGCAGCATATCCTCCAGGGTCTGAATGTCCTCTCTGACTGACCATCTGTCTGAGGATGGAACGCAGTCGTGAAGTGCAAACTCGTCCCCAGGCAGTCTGAATCTGCTGCCAGAATCTCGAGGTAAATCGTCCATCTCTGTCTGAGACGATCGTCCTCGGTACACCATGGAGTCTCACTATCTGCCTAGTGTACTCCTCAGCTAATCTGCTCACCGGCCACGTCTCCCTAATAGGAATGAAACGTGCCGTCTTCGTCAATCTGTCCACTATAACCCAGATAGCATCAAAACTCCGGCTCAGTCTCAGCCCAGTCACAAAGTCCATGGTGACGTCCTCCCACTTCCTCTGTGGAACAAGAAGTGGATGGAGCTCACCTCCAGGTCTGCAATGCTCTATCTTGACCTGCTGACAGGTCGCACACTGTGCCACAAATCTGGCCACATCGGGCTTCAGCCCTCCCCACCAATATAAACGTCTCAAATCCTGATACATCTTACTCGTACCTGGGATGTACAGAGTAAGGTACAGTGAGCCTCCTGTAAAATCCTCTGACGTAGATCCGCATCAGCAGGTACACAGACGCGACCGCGGCGTCTCAATACTCCATCTGCTCCTAGCAGGAACTGTGGTGCCTCATCCCGAGACATCCTATCTCGTATCCTCATCAGTGTCGGGCAGGTCTCCTGCTTCTGTTGGATCTCACCCAACAGATCAGGAAGAACCTCTAAAGTACGCAGCTGGGCATCCTCATCAGGAAACTGGATGTCCAACTCTAACCAGATCAGGTCTCTCTGTAACTGATGTTGAACTGTCAGCCTCGCAATCGCCTGCTCTCGAGGCGTCTTCCTGCTCAGGCGTCGGCGACAACGTTCGCCTTCCCTGGATGATACAGAATCTCCAAATCAAAATCCTTGATCAGCTCGAGCCACCTACGCTGGCGGTTATTCAATTCCCGCTGCGTGAAAATGTACTTCAGACTCTTATGGTCTGTGAAGATCTGACATGTAGCACCATACAGGTAATGTCTCCAGATCTTCAAGTGCATGAACTACCCTGCCAACTCCAGATCATGAGTCGGGTAGTTCTCCTCATACGTCTTCAGCTGTCGAGACGCATAAGCAATCACTCTGCCCCTCTGCATCAATACACATCCCAAGCCTAGCTTGGATGCATCACTGTAAACCACAAAATCCTCTGTACCCTCTGGCTGTGCCAAAATAGGAGCAGAAGTCAGACGTCTCTTCAGCTCCTCAAAACTCTGCATACACTGATCAGACCATACAAATCTGGTAGTCTTCCTCAGTAAACTCGTCAGTGGACGGGCAATCACAGAAAATCCCTCCACAAAGCGTAATAACCGGCTAGGCCAAGGAAGCTACGTACTTCCTTGACGTTCGTCGGTGTAGTCCAAGCTGCTACTGCCTCAATCTTGGCGGATCCACCTTGATCCCTTCAGCTGAACCACATGACCCAGGAATGCTACCTCTGGCATCCAGAACTCGCACTTAGAGAACTTAGCATAAAGTTCTCTATCCGTAAAACCTGCAACACAGTCCTCAGCTGTCCTGCATGCTCCTCTCTACTGCGAGAGTACACCAGAATGTCATCTATGAAGACCACCACAAACTGATCCAGGAAGTCGATGAAGATATTGTTCATCAACTCCATAAAAACTGTTGGGCCATTCGTAAGCCCCAAATGGCATCACTACAAATTCGAAGTGGCCATATCTGGTCCGGAATTCTATCTTTTGCACATCTTGTTCTCTCACCTCAGCTGGTGATACCCTAACGCAGGTCAATCCTGGAAAACATAGTCGCTCCCTAAAGCTGATCTAACAAATCATCAATACGAGGCAGTGGATACTTGTTCTTGATGGTCACCTTGTTCAGCTCTCTGTAATCAATGCATAATCTCAGTGATCCGTCCTTCTTCCGTACGAAGAGGACAGGTGCTCCCCATTGGGACACGCTAGGGCGAATGAAGCCCTTCTCAGCCACTCCTCAAGTTGCTTCTTCAGCTCAGCATCTCGACAGGCGCCATCCGGTATGGGCCTTCGAGATCGGTCTCGTACCAGGCTCTAACTCAATACTGAAGTCCACACTCCTCTGAGGCGGCAAACTGGACGGCTCGGCAAATACATCTGCAAAATCACAGACAACTGGGATATCCTCTAATGTTGGACTCTCCCCCTCCTTCATGGCATAACACCAGAAGGCCTCACAACCCTGTGCAATCAGTCTAGCTGCCCGTATCGCACTGATAATCGTGCCTGTCTTTCCAAGGTCCCAACCTCGGAAAACCTCTATCTGACCTAACTTGGTAGAGAGGGTAACAGTCCTCCTACCTACATCTAAGACTGCAGAATGTCTATCCATCCAATCCATACCTAGAATGACTTCTTCATGCTCTAATGGCATGACAAAAAAGTCAACTAGTAACACACGAGTCCCTACATAAATGGGACACCATGAATCTCACGGGTACCTCTGACCCTACCACCATCGGGTAACCCTATAATAAAGGGCATCCCCTCAACCGTATCTAAACTCAAACGCTCTACACAAGCATCAGAAATAAAAGAATGCGTAGCACCAGTATCAAATAAGACTCTAACAGGTAAACCATGAATCAGAATGGTACCTGTAGCAGTCGGTGCAGCTGGCTCCTCTGCACTCCAAAGCTCAAAGACTCGACCCTGTGGTCCTCTGGTATCAGTGGTGCTCCCACCACGACCTCTGCCTCTACTCGCCCAGGAGCAGATTCCTGAGTCGTAGGGCGATCTGGGACCTCTGATGTCCCTGTGTCTTTGCTGCTGAGGTGGCCTCTGCCCACCTCCCGCTACACTGGCAGGGGAAGAACCTGCTGAGATGAAGCTCCGCCCTGTCGGCAGTAAACAACTCTGTGACCCTGCCTACCACAGGTGTAGCAAGTCACTAGTGCCTCGTGCACTCGGCCTCATATGTCCTGGATCACCACAGTTAAAACACTGACGTCCCTTATCTGCAACCGGTGCAGATGAGGGGTGACTCTGGCGTCTCTGACCTCGCCAAACACTAGCAGCACCACCAGTACCACTGGTCTGCCCAGTACGCTGTCTCTTCTCAGACCCTCCGGTCTGAGAGCTCTCCTCTGTCCAGCTCGCTCCCTCTCATAGTCGGAAGCTTTGTCCTGATAATCCATCAGAGACTCACAGTGGAAACCCGCCATATAGTCCGGGTAGTATCCTCAGTCGTCGGGAAAAGAGATAGACATGCTGATCTGCAGAAGGTGCAGCTGGTCCCAGTAATGCAGCTCCTCCTGAAACCTCCTGATAGCCTCTGAGACTGGTACATCCTCAAACCCAGCCTCGACAAAATCTCGCAGTTTCTCCCTCCTCAGTGAGGCAGGCAGAAACGCTCTCTGATCATGGTCCTCATATCATAACTGTAACTGACCCGTACAGACCTCCACCAGTGTTGTGTTAAGTCCTGAACAAAGTCTGCACCAACTCGATCTGTCTGTCCACTGGACATCTAATGGACTCCAGAGCTGAGTCCACATGTCCAATCAGAGCTCAACCTCTAACCCACCTTCCTAGTGAAAGGGGGTACTCCCATCTGATGAAAAACCTTCAACCATGTGTCTGGTCTAAGCCTCTAAGCTCCTCTATAACTCTAGCAATCTCAGCAGCATGTGCCGTGCAGCTGGCACCTGAGTAACCCCGTGGATCTCTCAGATGTCCCTCCTGTGCTGGCAATCAGGCACGTCTACTGCTCTGGCAGCCTCCTCTGATATAGCACGGAAACTGGTCCCCCATGGAGACACGATCAGATCATCTGACTGCTCTTTGGATCCCTGTCTCTCAGCTGCACCGTTCCCAGTCTTAGGAACGGCACTCTCAGCAACCTCCTCGTGAATCTCTCCCGCTGCATGTGAACCGCCAGAAGGAGTCCTACCCCGTCCTCTACCTAGAGGGGGTCTACCTCTACCTCGTCTAGCTGCAGGTAAGGCTCTAGTCTGAACCATCTGCAGAAGACGTAAACCTAACTTAGAAGGCTATATATGCCATATGTATAGATATATATATCAAATCAATCACAACAGAATATCTATATATATATCTATACTGTCGAGATCTTCAAGGGGCGATGGCTCACGTACACGGTATCCCAAAACATTTGTACTAATTTCAAAACCAAAACCTTTTGAAAAGTCAGACCCCTTTCGGGTTTTGTTTATTTATCTATTCGACCTTTATCGCAAATTACAAGTGCCATTGTTGTCAACCTGGCTCTGATACCAACTTTGTAACACCCCAAATCCGTAGGACTCGAGGTGCTACTGGGCTAGGATCTCACAATGGATCCTGACCCTAGCCTGACAACAAGTTCACTGAATCTTACAACAAGGCACAGATAGATTAAAACAAAACATAAAACTGATATATATATATATATATATATATATATATATATATATATATAATATATATGCAAAAGGTAATACAAAGTAATTGCTGAGTACAAATAAACATGTATTTGTACATACAAAAACCCCATCCCACGATAACGCCCCAGTGTACGGAAGCCCTCAGCGGATCACCCCTCTGGATCACTCTGCAGCTCTCCTAACCTGCAAAGGATCTACAACACGGTATAAAACCGTTAGCTAACCATACACATATATAAGAAGATGCTAGAGCACAAACACACATCAGAAATCATAACACATCATCATGCTTTCACACATTTACCCAGTTTATTATCTTTATAACGTTAATCACTCAAATAGTATATAGATCTGCATATGAAAATATGTGACACGAGGAATATATATAATCCTCGCCTCTGCGTGCAATAGCTAGCTGGAGTGGTATCAGCGCACCTTCCCGTATACCATAAGGAGTGGTCAGTGCCCTTCCCATATACCAGATCTAACTAGCTTACATAGAACTTCCCAGATTTCACTACGGGATGAAAGGTAAGTTGTCACAGCCACTACAATGGGCGGTCAATATAACATAGGTCGGTAATGAACCATATCGCATGCTATAAAGCATATAACAAACACCACTCATGCATACATCCAATATAAAGATGGTAGCTAAGTAAGTCCTATGGACTTACCTCAACCTCAGTAGTAGTCTCACTACGATCAACTCTCAACATGGTCCACTCCAATCTGGAGGACAACACTGCCTAATAACAAGGCATAACAATATATCAACTCATATCCATCAAAGGGTCACACCTAGACCAAGGGATCCATAAGGATCATATCCTAACTCATAAACCTCAAAGCCATAACCGGCATAAACGATATCATACTCGTCATCATTCTAACCTCATAAACGTACCTAGCATGCTACTAACCCGCTCATACTAGGAAAGGAAATGATCTACCTAACTCTAGGTAGACCCGGGACAAGTCGCACCTGCGTGACAAGAGAGACGCAGGGGCGGAGCAAGGCAAACCCGCATGCGCCAAGGCTCATCCGCATGCGCGGTGACAATGGCCGCAG
The DNA here is from genome assembly GCA_002319775.1 of Fagopyrum tataricum. Classification (NCBI taxonomy): domain Eukaryota; kingdom Viridiplantae; phylum Streptophyta; class Magnoliopsida; order Caryophyllales; family Polygonaceae; genus Fagopyrum; species Fagopyrum tataricum. The sequence goes on along the minus strand of CM008280.1, from coordinate 38,888,390 downwards.
GCAACGCAGGCACGGCGCAGGCACAACGCAGGTGCTGTGGCACGGCTTCCGCGGGGCGGCGGTTTCCAGGCGCGGGGGCGGCGACGGTGCAGAACGTGACCCGCGATTCCTCTTTTGGTTTTCACGTGATCAAATCACGTCTTCTCTCATCCAAAACCAAGTACATACATATACATACCAACATCAATCTATGATCAATTCATCTAATCCTAAGCTAAGGGAGATGGAAAGAAAGAAGAGAAGAAGAAGAAGACTTACCACACTTGTGGTCCTAGCTGCAAAGAAGATCAACTACCAACCTCACTGGCTTCCAAGCTCAGCAACACGTCACACAACCTCCAACCACAACAAGGACACACCAAACTCTTCCAAACTCAAGGGAACTAAGAACAAGATCAAGGAGCAAGAAGGGAGAAGCAAGAAGGACGTAAGGAAGCTGGGAATGGAATGAAGAAGAAACCCTTGCTCAGCAAGGAAAGAAAGAAGTAAGGAAGAGAGGGTAAAGCACGGTCAAGAGGTCAACATAACCGGTTGCAGCCGCAAGAAACCGCGGGGGCGGTTCCCTGGGCCGCGGAAGCTGAAACCCGCTGGGGCGGCACACAATCCCGGGGGCGGCTAAGATCAAATCTCGGATAAAGCCAAATCTCGGCTAAGGCAAACTCGATCCAAAAGACTAAGGCTCTTACATGTAAGGCCCCAACAAGACTACGATAGAGGATCGGATCAGTAATTGGGGGACCGGAGGCCGCTATGAGCTTTACAGATGGGTCCACAGGAGTCACTGCAGTTTGCAAGCAGTCATGCGAGCCTTGTTAACGATCTCTTTGGCATATTTCTCTTGGGAGAGAAATAAACCATTAACGGCCTGAGTGGCAGAAATGCCCAAAAAATATTTGAGAGGCCCCAAGTCAGTCATAGTGAATTCCATACTTAAGAGCCGGATGATGGAAGATCGTAGTGTGTTTGATGATGCAGTAAGTATGATGTCGTCAACATATACAAGTAAATAAGCAAGTTGAGTACCTCGATGGAAAATGAATAAGGATGTGTCGCTCTTGCTGCTAGTAAATCCAATATGATGAAGGAAGGTGGAAAAGCGATGATACCAAGCTCTAGGTGCTTGCTTGAGACCATACAACGACTTTTGTAAGAGACACACGTGATTAGGTCTAGTGTCGTCAACAAAATCAGGTGGTTGGAACATGTATACAGTTTCATTGAGATTTCCATGAAGAAAGGCGTTTTTACGTCTAACTGATGAATAGACCAAGAGCGAGACACGGCAAGGTGTAAAATTGTGCGGATGGTTGCCGGTTTCACCACCGGGATAAAAGTGTCATCGCAGTCAATTCCCAACCTGTTGCGAGTTCCCATTGGCAACCAAGCGGGCTTTATAACGCTCAAGGGTTCGTCAAACCGGAATTTATGGCGGAATAGCCACATACATCGTACAATGTTGGCCCCACGTGGCCGGGAACTAGTATCCAAGTCCTGTTACTCACTAGATCCCGATATTCATCAATCATGGCAGCATTCCAGTTCGAGTCCAGGCCGACTGTTTTGTGGGATGAAGGTATAGGAGATAGGGTGGTTACAGAGAGGTCGAATATTTTTGTGGGTTTAAATATACCATTACTGCTCCTGGTTTGAACACGTGAAGTAGGTTGGGAAAGGTTGTGGTGGAGCGACAATAGTGGGGATTCCCTGGGTTGAAGTGGTCAAATGGGTGGGATTCATATGAGTGGGCCTAATATTTAAGGAAAGTGGGGAATGGGCTGTTGCAGTAGGCATATTTTAAATTGGTGGGTGTGGTCAAGGTTGGCTGGGAAGTAGTGTGATTGGGCGGGGTAGAGTTATGAAATACAGGTGGGCCTGTTATATTAAGTGGGTTATTGTTTGGACGGTGGGCTTGGTGTGACAATGGATGAGATGTAATATTTGATTGCCCATTGGAAGAAAAAAGAGGGAGACGGAGAATAATGTTCGGTTCATCCGACATTGTGGGAGGTGGAGCGGTTGACAAAATTTTAGCGAACGGGAATGTGGACTCGTCAAAAGTTACATGTCGCGACACAATGATGCGGTTTTTTGAAAGGTCGAGACATCTATACCCCCTATGTTGAGATGGGTATCCTATAAAAACACAAGGAATGGACCTTGGAGCAAGTTTATGAGGTGCGACGGAAGTTTGATTAGCGTAACAAAGACATCCAAAAACGCGGAGGTGAGAGTATAATGGTGTTTTATGGAATAACATTTGATGAGGGCAAAGTTATGAATAGTGGAGGATGGTGATATGTTATGAAGATAACAAGAGGTTTCGGCCGCATAAGGCCTATATTTGAGAGGAATGTGCGCATGAAAGAGTAAGGTGCGCATGGAATTGGTTAGAGTGCGAATGACGCGTTCAGCTTTGCCGTTTTGGGAAGATGTGTGAGGACATGAGAAGCGTAGAGTGGTGCTATTTTGAGTGAAGAATTTGAGGAGAGAATTATAGTTAAATTCACCTCCATTATCACATTGAAAAGCCTTGATATTAAGCTATAATTGTGTTTTAATATAAGCAGTGAAGTTAACAATGTGAGTGTAGACTTGTGATTTGTATTGTAGTGGAAAAATCCAGAGATAGTGGGTATAAGCATCCAAACAACACAAGTACATATCGAAAGCCATTGGAACTAATAATGGGGGAAGTCCAAATATCACTATAAACAATATTTAAAGGTGTTATCGCAGAAGTTGTAGAATGTGAAAACGGTAGTCGAGTGTGTTTTCCCAATTGACACGTAGGACTAAGATGATTGAACGAAAGAGATCCTGGATGTCCTAGACGAGCATGCCAGATGGAAGATGAAGACGCAGACAAGGAGTGATGTAAAGACTCTTTTGATGTGATGGGATACAAAGCACCAGTACTATTACATCTCAACCGGATTGCCCCCATGGAAAGGTCCTTCACAGAAAAGCCAAAATGATCAAATTCAATGGATATGTTATTATCAGTAGTTATCTGACGTACAGATACAAATTTTTGATCAACTTTGGGGCTATTAGCACATTTTTTAATCGAAGGGGTGAGGTATGTGTTTTGGATATGGGTTTCTCCAGTGGCTCGAACCGGAATGTACTGACCATTACCAACAATAATCGATGTTAAACTCTTAGAGGGAACGGAAGAGGTGATACATGATGTATGAGACATGTGAGAGGTGTGTCCGGGTGTTGTTGCTGAATGTTGAATGGTCATGGTGTTAAAACCCTGCTCAATATCAGTGGGTATATATCCGTCGGTTGTTGATGAGTACCCTCCAAACTGAGATGCAAAAGGGGGATGCACATTATGTCTATATGCCGGAGAGGATCCTAGAATGCTTGTTGTTGAAGGATGAGGACTCGGTGGAGGTGTTGAGCGGGGATGAGGTGTCCAGCCGGCATTTGGGTAGAAGCGTTGGGTTGGTGGTTACCAGAGTGCCACTGTGGAGAGTATCCGGAGTATCCACGTCCACGACCCCGGGATCGAAAACCCCTGCCACGACCTCGGCCTCTCGGTGCATCAATTCCTTTGTTGGTGTGATGTTGCACTGTTTTGGGCGGATCAGAAGCTCCAAAATCAGAGTGAGAGACGAGGGCGTGAGTGGGCGAGCGAGATGAAAAGGATGTTTGCTTGGATAGACGTGTTTCTTCAAGGATCAGTTGGGAGCGTACCTTACCAAAGTCCGGAAGAGTATCATTTTGCTATAGCAATGACGCAATAGCGTTGTACTCATCCGGAAGTCCGGACAAAATCTGTAGAACAAGTCTGTTATTGTTGACGGGTGATTAAACGTTGGCGAGATGATCTGTCAAGTCCTTTGACATGTTGACAGTAACTTGAAATTGAACCAAACATGTCCAGTCGACATTTTGAGAACTCTTGTTCAAGTACACCGCTGAGTGCTTGTTGTCGTTGAATAGTTCTTTGACTTTCTTCCATGCTTCCATAGCGGTGAGATCGGGTTCAAGAAATAGTGAGGAGGAGATCTTGTGTTATGGTGCCATAGATCCATTGGATAAGAACTGCATCAACTTGCCCCCATAGTTCATCATCGATGTCGGTAGGGCGTGGAACTGTAGCATCGATATGGTCCAGGACAAGATGAGCTTTGGCAGAAACGCGAAATAACTCGGCCCAAGATGTGTATGGTCCTTTTTCAGCATCGAGAACAATTGAATAATGTTTTCACATTTGACACCGAGAGAGCCGAGTGAAAAACTTTCTTCTCTGACATTGAAAAAGATGGTGGAATAACTGTGTGTGTGTTATTATTTGGTTGTGGGAGGGAGGGAGGAGATGGAACAAAGGGGCATCAGAGGTTTTGAAGAGTAGGGTTAGATGGGGGGGGGGGGGGGGAAGTGACGGCGTACACTGTGTTTGAAATTTTGGTTTTGGGAGGAAAAGTGCAGAGGATTAGGTTTAGGAAGAGAGATTAATTAGAGTAGCTCTGATACCATGTTTGACAGTGAACAATCTCTGTGCCTTAGCTTATTATTACATATGTGTATATATAGGCATACAAGGCTAACTAGTTACATACATGCCGTAGGCTTATTACCATATGCATTATATATTATTACCATATACATATAATCTATCAGTGAGGCGGGAGATGTTCACTGTTGGGTGACAAGGAGGATCGAGAGAGGTCGGAGCGAGGCTGAGATAGTGATGGAGGCGGTGGCTGGAGTTTTGTAAGGGAGAGCTCCAGGAGAGGAGATGGAGTGGAGCTGAGGGTGATGGATTGCCGAGAGACGGAGACAAGATTGAAGGGGAAGAGATGGAGAGACTCAGAGACTGAGGAGAGAGAGAGAGAGAAGCTGAGCGTGGGAGGTGCTCACTGTTGGGTGACAGAGGAGGGGAGTGAGACGAGAGGTCGGGATGCAAGGCTGCAAGGCAATAGGGTGTAGGTTATCGTTAGCTTGGGCGGGAGGACCGTTGCACCAGGGCGGCGGCGTGTGCAGACTGTAGAGGAGACATGAAGGAGAGTAAAAAGAAAGAAGAAGAGGAGAGGCAGGCGGGCCGGGGTGAAGAGCTGGCGTGCCAAGTGCACCGACGTGGCGGTGGGCCCAACTGACGTGGAAAAGAAGAGGAAAGAAAAAGGAAATAGAAATAAGGGAAAAAGAATATAAAAAAAAAATCAAATCAAAAACTCGTTAAAATAATTCCGTAACGAATTATATGTAGCGGAATATTTTCCGAACATTTTCGTAAAATAATTACGGAAATGATATCAAATATATATACGTATTTAGTTCACTATCTCTTGCTTTGCAATCTTTTTTAATAACATGGTAAGAAATAAAATCTCTATTAATCAGTCAACGGTACATAGAAGAAAGAAAAAATCTAAAAGTTACCTTTATAAAAACACAAAATTATGAAAGACAACCAACTCTTCAAGAAAACCAAAAGTCTAAAAAAAAAAAAAAAAACTCAGACGGTTGCTAGAACAGCAATAATGAAGTGTATGAACAAAGCTTGAAGATGCCAATGAATAAATAAGGATCTAAAAAAACATACATAAAGTTCCTGACAATTTACTTCCTCCAGGAAAAAAAAACATACATGGAGGTCTGACAATGTACTTTCCTCCAGAAAAACAAAAAAAAAAAACCTCCGGCAATTTACTCCATCCTCTGTCAGTAAACCTAATGAAAAGAAAATGAGTTAAATTGCGGAAAATAACCTAACCTTTTGGGGGTGTTGCGGTCTTTGACCTAACCTTTAAAAAATGCAACTAAAAATCCAACCTATACTATATGTTGTAGATGTTAGCCTATGCTTGCCACCGGTAATTTTTCCAGTGAAAGTGATGAGTTGTCTGATGAGGTGTATTCTTTCTTTAATGACTGGATAAATTATGAAAAATACAAACCTTTTGAGGGTGTAGTGTAGTTTGTTCGTAGCCTAACTTTTTAAAAATGAAATAAAAAACCAATCTATCTATATAATACTATTAAAGCGAAGCATTTTCTTTCACGTGGTGCTTCCTCATAAATTTTTTTGCCACATGTCTTTTTCTTAGAATTTTGAGTTTTGATAAAATTATATATAATCTTGAGTTTCCGATAAAATTATATATATTTTTTGTTTCTCGATATTTTATAAAAAAATAGGACTATAAAAAAAATCATAATTAAGATCTTAAATTATTATGTTTGTTATAGTTTCAAAGTATTTAGATATTTTTCTTTTGAAGAAAACCCGACAAGGTGCGGGTATTACACTAGTCTATACTATATGTTGTAGATGTTGGCCTATGCTTACCGCCGATAATTTTTCGGTGAAAATGATGAATTGCATAGAAGGTGTCAAGCATATTTAATTACCTAAAAAATACTTTAAGTAAACACAAAAGATTTTTTAAAATCATTTTTGAAAAATTATCTATAACAATACCCAACCCTCTATAAAAGTCATACTCGTAATAAACAAACCAAATATCCGATTAGTATGATGATAATTTCTTATGTATGACATAATACATTCTTAAGCTTTTCATATGAATGACCTAGTGTTGTTGTTTTCTCTCAAATAACTCTGCTCACGGGCCTTCACTTTCACCGGAAAATTGTCGGCAATAAGCATAGGCCAACATCTACGACATGTAGTATAGATTGATTTTTATTTTCATTTTAAAAAAAATTTAGGCTACGAACAAACAACACTCCCAAAAGGTTTGTATTTTTTCGCAATTTTATCCGGTCATTAAAGAAAGAAAACACCTCATCACTTTCACCGAAAAATTACCTCCGGCAAGCATAAGCTAACATCTACAACATATAGTATAAGTTGGGTTTTTTGTTGCATTTTTAAAAATTAGGCCACAGACCGCAACATCCCAAAAGGTTAGGTTATTTCCGCAATTTACCCAAAGAAAATCAAGATCAATAAATCATTTTAAAACGAAACAAATAAAAACCATACCTCCTGGCAATTTACACCCACATATATTATTTTCGTTTTCGGATTTAAAATATTTAGTTTTTAAAAAACACTGCTTTGTACTTTGTAATTTGTATGCTCTTAGGTGTTCTTGTGTAATGTACCTGCGTTATGCACGTCGAGCAGAAGTGAATCCCTCGAATAGACTTGTTCCCACAGCAACCGCCTTCGCTCTTATGGCCATTGACGGAGCCAATCGCTAGGACATGCACTTGCGACATCCTTCCCTCTATCTCTCATCCGTCTTCTTCCCATCCTCTTTCGCCATGTACTCTCGTCCCGACCTCGCTTCCATCCCACGTATTCTCTCTATCTCTCTCGGCGCTGAATGAAGTAATCATCTCTTTTCTCTCTCTAACTGATTGCCTGTGTTGCAGAACCGAGGAGGAGGGGGAGAAGGGGAGGTCAATATCGAAGAGGGCTACTCAGAGGGACCGGGACATCCGATTACGTTGGAGAACCAAGTCGTCACCGGGATTCTCACTTTCAGTCAGTCAGAGCCACCAATTTAGGGCTTCAGGCACCTGATTACAGCCGCGTTAACTATAATTATGCCTGCAATGGCGTCAATCCGGCTAATAGTGGCAGATTTCAGGGACGATTTATTCTCAGAGGCCGTGGCCTCAGTACAATCGCAATCCGCCGGCTGATTTTGGCTTCCGGCCGCATGTCTCGTCAAATCAACGACCGCAACGGCCGTTTCAGCAGCCACTAATGCAGAATGATTACCAACAGCAGCCACGGCGACCTAAGACGAATGATTATCGCAGGTGGGAGGTTGCTAAGAATCCTCCACCTCCTACAAATGGTAAGCTTCTTGGGGTTTTTAGACTTGATTACGATTTACGACGACTCTGATTAGCAAGGTATAAGATCAATGTATATCAACCGTTGTAGGCATTGACACGAATAGTTATGTTCTACACGTTTGTGTTGAAGTTGTGGTTAGTTTTCTTTCATATCCTGGTTCACCTGTTTGGTACTCTTTTGCAGAACGCTTTTCAATTCTCTCATACAACATACTAGCGGACTATCTTGCAAACAATCATCGCTATAAGCTTTATTACCACATTCCTCACCGCTTTATGGATTGGGAATGGCGAAGAAAGAGCATAGTTTTTGAGCTTGGGTTGTGGTCTCTGACATAATGTGTGTTTCCAGGTTATTTTCTGTCTAATATATACAACAGTATGATAGTTCTGGAAAGAGAATTCTCCCGTCATTACCATCCATGTAAAAGCCTAGCATATCCATGTGCAAATCATGTTTTGCCTGAAGATATTCTTATCATGTTTTGCGGTTCCGCATGGAATTTCTAAAAGTTTCTCTCTTTCTCCACCCACTGTCCATTTGGATGAGACTCTAACCAAATTATTATGTCCGACATGTTCTTTTCCAAGTGAAGTATGCTAGGAGCATGAATATATAATAGTATGGTCAAAATTGAGCATATGTGTGGATATTCAGAGAAGGTGATTCTGAAACCTTCTTTCGTTAAAGAGTAGCATATATATCCTTATGAGATATGATGGCCAGCTGAGCTTTGATTTACAGAATTTGCTGGCTTATTTTCTTCATCATTCATCACATCTTTTGAAAACCAGATTGCTAGGAAATTTTCTTGTTTATTGTACTTTTCACGTGTTATTATACAAAAACCAGTAACACTTCATTCATAATCAATCAATATGCTTTCGTAGCCATGACCCTAATTGTCTGTATTACAATTGCAGGAGGTTGACAAGTTTAGTGATCTAGAGGAAGATTTAAGGAACTGGGGATACGTGGGCATTTGGAAGGTGCGCCAAAAAATCTCTATGCATAGTCTTTTTTTTAATTTTCTTTATCTGGAATATTTTGAATAATTGAATTTCAACCTTAAGATTATGACAAATCTGTTCTCTCACAAAAGAAGGAAATAATAATTACTAATTAGTCAAAATGTGTCGGCCTAAAAAAAAAATCTTCATTTTACATTCAATGTTAGGTTTTGTCACTGTTTAGTGAGTGCGTTGCAATGTACATGCTTCCTGTTCTCATTCCTCTGCCTGACAAACGAGCAGATTTTGTCTTATAGTCGATGAGTACTCTGGAGTGGGGTGAGTTATAGGAGTGTTTTTCACAGCATAGTTAGGAGGTACTTATTTCTTATGATGTTTGGGTTTATTTTGGTGACTCTTTACTTCCAGATCTTAGCTGCTTATGGAGGCTAGTAAAACGAGTGATTACTTTTATGAATGAAAGGATCACATGTTTTCTCTGATTTTATTAATTCATCAGAAAATCCCCCGCCCTGATCTAGTTTTTTATTTTTTTATTATGTTTTTCGAGCATCAAACTTTTTCTGTTTTATCACTTTATGTAGTTAACATAGTGATACAACTATGAGTGATGATGATAGTTGCTTTTTCTTTCTTGGATGTCACGAGAGATGATTTCTTATATGTCTAGCATTAAATCTCATTGTTCAGAAAACGAGTAGAGATACCTCTGTGATCTTATCTCAGCTTGTTTTTGTAGGGAATTAAGCCTGTTTTATATTGATTGTCTCTTGTTTGTGTGCTTAGTTTTTGGGCATTATTTTTCATCACCATCTAGTGTCCACATGAATCATGTTATCATATTTGTGCACTAACATACCTGGGAAAAAATGTACAGATGAGGACTGGAATTCCAGTGGATGGATGTGCAATGTTTGGCGGACATCAAGGTAATATTTGTTTAAGATGTAGCTTTTCATTGTCTCGTGTAAACATACAAAATTTTTATTGATGTGGCTGTTTGATTATTCAAGATTCAAGCTTGTGCATGAGGAACACATCGAGTTCAAACAGCATGGTATGCGGGATAATGTTGCACAAGTTTGTGTACTTGAGGTATTTGAATTTTCATCCAACTGACTTCAGTAGATTCCAAGTTTTGAGATTAGGGGAAAGGTTGGTTCTCACTCGTGTTTTATTCCTCTATTTCTCTTTGTGAGAATCACTCTTGTTCTGTTTGAACTATTCTTATCCAACAGTCTTTGATTCCAAATGATAACGGGGATCAATCTGCTTCATCAAGAAGGTAATAAATTTTCGAAGGCTGAACTTCTCTTTTAGAGTTGTTATGTGATAATTGTTTATGAAACAATACAACAATTTCTTTTTTAATCATAGTGTGGATGCAAGCATTTGGGGCTTGAATCAGCAGGAGTGCTGGCCCTGCTGGGGTTCTGCTGTCTATGTTGATTAATGATAAGTTGAATCATCTATGAGAAAGAGAAAAAAATTAAAAAGAGAAAAAACAATTAAGCAACAGTTTGTGTCAGTACAGTTTAAAATGATAATTCATACAATAAAGAGAAAGAAAATTAACGTGCTTTGATAAATTGGGTAGTCAGGAGTTCAAATTACATCGAATAACTTTGATACACTAATGAGGTGCCAAGTATAACAATTGAGAGAGAAAATAAAGAGAGACCGTGTAACACAGTCAAAGAACATCAATTAACTGAAAAGAGAGAGGAAAGTAGTGAGTGAGAGCATCAACAGTGAGACGCAAGGATTCACTTACAGTGGCTGGCTAAATGTGCAGTAAAGAATACTGTTGAGTTTAGGGTTTAGATTGCTTTCTTCAAATAAAGTAAATTAGACACCCATGTCCAGCCCTCTATCTCTCAACGACTAGATAACCGTTTCTCAGCATGTCACAGAAGTATCCCCACATTGTCGAAACAGGGCACCCTATCCCCTTACACGTTTGCGAGGGCATTATATATCAGATTATCTACTCTTGGTTCTTAAGCATAAATTGTGGTAACATGGTATTGAATCTCAAACTGTGCCAGTGCACTAAGATTGCACAGTTATAATTATAAATATGGTTCTACAGTTCAGATATGTGTTGAAGAGATGCATCTGATCCCAAACCCTTTGTTAACCCATCTCATACAGCATCATTGTTGCTCATGCAAATTTCTAAGTAGTTAATAGCTCTTCCTAGGTTTTTTTAATAGAGCAAGCCTATTTTGTTTAATGAATGAATAATTTATAAAGCTTTCTTTGATATTGTTGCTTCTGCAGCCCAACAGGTACCAATAAAGTTGTAATATGTAATATTCACGTACTTTTCAATCCTAGAAGAGGAGAAATGAAGCTTGGCCAGGTAAACTTTCAGCTCATATTGATAAGTCTCCTATTACAAATGTAGAGAATACCAAAAAAGTAATTGTTTTTAGGTATGAGTGTTTTGATTTGGATTCGTATGTACTTTTACTTTCAATGAAGTCCATTCCATTTTCTTTTCTGTCCTTATTTTTACTTGCATATCGAAGCATGGTAGATTTAATACTATGATGGATCTATTTCTGATAAATCATACTTGAATTTGTTGTGTACTCTGTGTTCAAATATCCTATACCTCCAATTTGCATATTTTACATTCCTCTCCAACCAATATAGTTCAGTTTCTGTGAAGCTGATCCTAAACCGTAGCCTTTGAAGATTATATGATGCATGTCAAAACTTATTAATAGGTCTTCTAGGCTATCCTGTTGAATTATACTTGATTGTCCTATTCTGAAAGGCTTAAATGCTTTCATCTTTGATTCTGTAATGTGCCCTATGCTTAGGTTAGAGTTCTGCTGGAGAAGGCTCAAGCTGTTTCAAAAATGTGGAATGATGCCCCAATTGTCTTATGCGGTGATTTTAATTCTACTCCAAAGGTAACCAAACTTACAATTTTTTCTCTATTGTGCCTATTATGAGTTGACCTTTTTTGCTTGAACATACTGATCTTATATTGAGGTTATATCGAATTTATTATGCCAGAGTCCATTGTACAACTTCATCTCAGAGCAGAAGGTATATATGATTAGTTTAGCTCGCTACAGTTCATGATGCATTCTGCTGGAGATTCATATGCTACTATTTGCAGATAGATCTTTCTGAATTAGATAGAGACAAGGTTTCCGGGCAAGCTTCTGCTGAAATTCCTTTTCAACCAACAGAATTCAGACCTCGGTCCGGGTAACTTTACTTCATTTTAAGCTTTTCTTTTCAGGTGTGAGGTGAACTTCCTTTTACATTATTCAGTCCTGGAATGCATAGCTGATAAAACATAAACGTCTTGCAGGAAAAATCTAATCCTTATAGTAGCAACTATGAGTACAATGCTTCTTCTGAGAAACGGCTCAGTTCACAAAGTTATTCTGAGAATGAGGTTCAAGCAGCAGTTTTATCGGAGGACAGAGGTAATTATATAAAGCTAAGAATTCCTTCTCTGATGCTGAAACAGGTACTAATGTCAAAAACATTGCCTAAGATGCAGTTGACCACTCTGTTTCTCCATACTTTTCAGATAAGGCTGCTCCAGAAAGCAGGCCTGCTAAAGTGGCATTTGAGACTTCCCAAGAAGCAGTGGATTTTCTCAAGGATGAGACCGGGACAGCTTCACACGTGCCAAATGCCCACTTGAAGGACAGTCAAAATGGTCATTTCATTAACAATGAGAATTCTGCTTATCAATCAATTGATGAGAGCGGCAAAAATCTACGATCTGCAACTCCTGGAGGAAAATCTGTCTCTAGTTTTACAGAGAGAAACGATGAAGAAAGGCTAACTCCTTCCCAGTCTGAGATTTATGAGGAACTCCAGAGCATGAATAGTGAAGAGAAATTACATACTGCACCTAACAACTTTTCTATTAATGAAGGTAGGCATTGAGAGGCAAAAATATCAGTAGTTTGGTAGGTCTTTATTTACAAACCTTCGATACGTGTTTTTCAGAGATTTCAGAAGAGTTGGCCTTAGCATCTATCGATAAGGCAAAAGCTAGCACTGTTCTGGGAGAGAACACCTCTGATGCATCCGTAGCTATTACATTTGATGTCAGTGATAATTTTGAAGGCTTATCACTTGAAGAGTTGGATAAAAAGGTCGAAGACAAAGGGGTAGACTGTGAGAAGTTCTTGTCTGATTTGCATCGTGGTAATGATATGGGTTGCAGTTGCTCAGTGCATTTTTTCTGTAGGAAATATCATATGCTTTATGGTTGTCTAACTTTTAGCGTACTAGGTGATGACATTCTCGAGGATTTATCTCCCAGAATCAACTCCGAGTCAGTTGATGTGGAGAACATTACAAATAAATATGATCCGTCGCTTTGGACTCCAATGGAGATAGCAACAGCAACTGGCAATGCAGATTGCACCCTTCTTCAACACTCTTTGAAGCTCAGAAGTGCCTATACTGAAGTGGAGGTGGGTTCTGTTTTTGAGCTTTGCATTTGATATTTTTTTATATATACATTTATGAACAGTGTTTTGATTGTTTGGCACTACTCCTCGTCGATGATAGTGTGTTGTTCTAGCATATACAATTTCACTGGAGGATTAGCCTTATGTATTGCTCTGGGTCTGCCATGTTAGCATTACTACCACACATCCTTTCTCTGTTTCCAAAACGTTATCAAATTTTGGGGAAAGCGAAAATTTAATCACTCGCCTTTCATTTTGATTCCCTCATAATTGCTAATAGTTTTTAAGAAGAATTAAAAGGCCAAGTTTTTGAGTGAAAAGCCAAGTGATGTGATGAGTGATTAATCCTCATCTTCCCCTCTAGAAGCAAGAATATCAACCTAGGATTGCGTAGCAAGAATCTCAACCTAGGATTGCGTAGAAAGAATCTCGCAAGATGCAGAATTCGTGCTAAAGAATTTTAAGAGAGGAAATTTGAGGAATCCTCAATTTTGTATTCAATTCAATATTCAAGTCTGCTCCTCAACAAATGCAGTAGTTCCTCCTTTTATAACAGGATAGGCATATCTAACTCTTTAATAATAAATAAAAAGACTTAATCCTAGAAATTCAGCAACTAAAATTATCTATAATTTTTACAGATCTAATAATTATCTATAATTTTTTACAGATCTAATAATTATCTATAATTTTTTAATTTCAAATAGGCAGTATGATACAAACTGCGGAAGTTAAGAAAATAGTTGACAAATTAAAAAATTATAGATAATTATTAGATCTGTAAAAAATTGTAGCCTGGGTTTGTATCATACTGCCTATTTGAAATTTAAATGATTTCTGTTCTTGCCAGTTGCCTAGTATGCCATAGTTTATCAAGCACTTGCTGAACATTTGCTAGAAGACCCTACACCTAAGTACTGATCAAATTTGACTTGAGAGACATCCTTAAACTGGCATAAAAAGAAGAAGCTCCATTATGCATGCATTACGATGAGCCATGGATATTTGGTGAAATGTGAATTAAATAATGCGCTGATTGATTAAACTACCACATGATTTCTACACTTAATGAAACTTTCTTCTTTTAATGTTTTTTTCCCTTTCAGTTATAGTTAATTCCCTGGTGAGTTTCGGTAAAAGTCTCTTAATAAGACTTATTGATTTTTTTATTAAAAAATAATAATTCTGAAATTAAATTTATTGAAAATATGTGGCTGAGGTTAAAATTTAATCTATATAATAGATCAACAACTGTGATCTTTCCCATAATGGATTAGATCGCTTAAGTAACTTCTTTATTTTTATAAATAAAACATTATAGATATAGGAAAGAGATCAGATTTGCTGTTTGATTTCTGTAGGGTTTTGTTGTACAGTAGGAGGCGAATTTGTTTGAAAAATAAGACTGTATTTGTGTCTTTTCATGGCTCAAAGCAATTTCTACACCCTAATTTCCATTGCTAAGAATAAAAAATAAGACTATATTTCTGTGTTTTTTACTCAAGTCATTTATTAACCTCTTCATGGAGAAATAAGACTGCATATTTCTGTGTTAAGCATTGTAAAGTGAGTGCAAGAAACATAGAGTTGTAATGCGGAGATAAAAGATAAGATATATATTTATTTAGAATATCTTATTCATCTATTAAGAGCCAAAATATATGTAGTTATAATTCTATGATCTAGTTTATTTGTCTTAGGATATAGATTAACTTTCTTGCCTATGTATATGGCTTTTATAATTCAATGAAGGGAAGTAAAGTTTTTATAAAAGGAGGCTAATGTTAATCAAAGAGGGTTTAAATGTTGAACCTAGAAAGAGGCTTTTTGTCAAGGACAAGTCTACTTTCATCCATCCACCAATCCACTTTCTTCTCTATTCTCTTTCACCAATTTGTTTCGACCTGTGAATCAATCCTGTGCTAAAGGACATGACATCTTGGTGGCTCATAACACCTTGATATTTCTCAAATTTTCATTGTTAAAATCAGACTTATACTGTGAAGAGACAAAAGCACCAAAAACATGAACTTCCATCAAAAGAGAAGGAAGATCTATACTTTACTTTTCTCTCTTTACTGAGACAAAAGAAAAGTATACAGAAAGGGCTTGGAAGTAAAGCTGACAAAATTTGACCTGATCCGAAAAACCAACATGACCGCCCGAACCCGAACATTGTTTTAATAGATGAACCCGAGACCCTTCCCAAGTTGACATCTTATTCAACCTGAACCATATCATACCGAAGCGCACACAACCCAAAACAAACCCGAAACCCAACCCAACCTAACCTGAACTCGTAAACTTGTATATTACGATTATACGAGAAGTTAGGTCATATACTAGTTAAACATAACATTGTATAATATTGTATTGTCTGAATATGTTACACAAGTTAAATCATATTTGTATAAATAAATAATTAGAACAAAATTAATACATATATACTTGAATTTATATTATTATTTCTTATTTTTATAAACTTATATTCTAAATCTCATAATCCCTAGTCATAAATATTTTTTATGCTCAATATAGTATAAAATTATCATAAGATTGACGCGTGTAAAAACATACACCGCATGTAGCCGTGTATGGTGAAAGTCTTACTTCATTATTTTAGTTTTATATTTTTACCAAAAAATTATTAAATAATATCAAAAGTATAAATGATAAGATATGATATCATTATAATACATTTATAAATAAAAAAAAAGTAAACGTTATATTATCATTGTTATAAATGTTTTTTTAAATAAGTCTAACCATACTCACCAAAATAAACATAGCATGCATAAACCCGACATTCATGAACAAATGAATTAACCCGAATAAACCCAACCTTAGGAATCTGGACACCCAAAACCTGAACGAAAACCAATAGTTGTGACCCGCAACCTGAAACAACGATGAACCCGAGTTGACCTGACCCGAAAATGACCGTCTAACCCTAGATGGCACGAACCAAACCGAAATGACCCGATCGACACCTACTTGAAACCTCTGATTACAAAGTTATTTCATGTAAAATTGCTTTGGAGAATTTGACCTGCAAATTACAACAGTTATGCTGATCTTTTAATCTCTTAGCATGTTTAAAGTTTTCATTTCAGAAAAATTAAGGTTGTAAGGTTTTGAGACTGTCCTCTCAGTCTTCTAGTTGATATTTATTTCATTTCAAACAGTTGTTTAAATATTTGATTATCAAAAGAAAATGACTTAGCTGTAGAGCTATTATGTGTGTTGCCTTATTCAACTGCTTCTGAAAATTTTAAGTTCTGTATTTTACAACTTGGCAGGGTTCTTCTGAGACAAGAGAGTTCAGCGGGGAGCCAGTGCTGACTAGTTATAACAGATGTTTCATGGTACAGTTGATTACATTTGGTAAGGATTGCTTATGCTCAACTTCAAGCTATCCTCTACTTTGCTGATTCTCAAACGTGTATCTTAAAATTGTTGCAAAAAAAAAAAAGAAAAACTTCAGCAATGAACTTTACAGGATGTAAATTGTATGTACATACATCCTTCATGGAACTCCAAATATGATCTGGAGACGTGACTTTGAAATATATACGAACTGACCTTTTCTCTCCTTCTCAAGTGCAACCAGGGATACTAATTATTATCGCTTACAAAAACTCAAATTGAAATGCAGGCGATCAGAAGGTCTCCGGACTGTACGTGTGCTTGCACCATTACCCAAAAGTGCTGTGCAGTGGACTCAAGGGTTTCCAACAAGGGTAAACCTTCATTTTTGATGCATTTAATATCAAAGTGTTAAATTCTGAATCATGATTATTGATAATTACTTGCATCTATTGCCATCTTCCACGTGGTCCAAATGATATATAATGATATTTTTCTCTGTCTCAAAGCTTGAACTTTGGGGTTGCTTAGTAACAGTGTTCGTGCACCCTGTTGCTTCTAGACCCCGATTTTGTTGAATAAAAGTTTAGTTATTTATCATGGTAGTAGAAGCCAATAGTATTTGCGTACTTGTTTTCTGCCTATGATTTTATTTTCTATTGTGCATTTCAATTTGATGGCGTATAAAGAGAGTTCGGAATAACAATGTAGGAAAATAGCCATAATTTACGATGGTTGGGAGATTCATTCTGAGAAATACTAATATTTCCGTTGTTTTATTTGTTTTGTGGTTTAGAAATGGGCAGTGATCATATAGCTCTGGTTTCAGAATTGGCTTTCACAAAAGACGGTAAATGATACTTTCCCACTTACGTTTGGCTATGTTAAGGAAGCTTTGAGGTGACTAATCTTCTAATTTCTCCATCAAAATTCACTCCCCTTGTACCAACAACAAAGGGAAAAGAGACATTATAGTGAGAAGTGATGTGTTTACGTTTAACGCGCCTTCTAGACCTTGACGGTTTTTACCTTTGCCTGTAGGGAAAATAGTTGAGTTTATCATGTTTATTTCAGAGACTATTGAGAATTTCTGTAGGTAAGTAGGTACAGCAGTAGAAAAACGTCCTTTGCGTATGGTTTATGTATACTAATTGTGATTTATATTCAACTATCAAAGGATATTAAGGTTTATTCGGGTTTAGAACTATTAAAAAGTCCACCTACTAATTTATCAAACCAAAACTCGTAGACAGGGTTGTGTTTGCTAAGCCTCTTAAACTAGTATTTTGGTGTGTTTTTGTTTTTATGGAAAAATTTAAGTGTTTGGCATGGTCAAACCACTAAACACTAGTGTTTTAGGGTTTGGTGTTTTAGAATGTGTTTTGAAAACACTGATTTTATTCCATATTAGTGTTTTGGGTCTAACAAGACAAAATTGTCCGTTATTTTTTTCCCCTTATTACAAGTCAAAATACAATTTTATCCCAAAACACTAGTCTAATTCAAAGAACAATTGATTAGTGTTTTTAAAACACATACTCCGAAAAATACAGTTTTATCCCCAAAATACTAGAAAATACCAAACTCTAGTCCATCTCAAATGTGTTATAAACACGGTCTAAGTCTATTTAAGGGTTCGAACCCTAGTTTTTCATCTCAAATGGCTTATAAACACAGTCTAAGTCTATTTAAGGGGTTCAAACTCTAGTTTTTCATTTGTTTGTTAATCGGATTTTGTAGCAAGGTAGGTAGTGTTAGGATAATTGTTATTTATATGAGGATTTGAAAGCGTGGATCATGATCTTTTAAGTAAATCACTGTTAATTATATAACAAAGTTTAAAATCGAATAAAACAAAAATATAAAATCGATGAACTAATCAAAATGATGTCTATTATATTTTTATACTACTCTACCGAGGCATTTAAGCTGATGGTTAAAACCTATGATGCACACCAACTCGAAAAATGGATACGGCGAGAAACGGGGAAGCAACAATCCTAAAAATCATATGAAATGGGAACACGACGATGAAAACAAATAATATATCATTTTAAAGCTATTAAAATAAAAAATTCATGTATCGTAATTAGAATTGATCGTCCTGGGCACCCCGTATGGGAAAACGAGAAGGCATGGGTAGAGGAGGAAGCCAACCGGGGCCGAAAACTCCGGCAAGGCATGGTAGAGGAGGAAGCCCAACCGGGGGCCGAAAACTCCGGCATGTCAGACTGGATCCCGGTCATCACTCTAGGCCCACCGTCCCGGGAACAAAAATATTTTAAACATATTTTACTCTTAAACAAAATTTATATTTAAATGATATTTTAAAATATTTATTTACAAAGAAAAGGTGGTCGTCGGCCACTCCGGACGGTACGGTGGCCACTACAGGCCCGCCAGATAAACGGGTAAAAAATTTTATAAACCTTGAGCTCGGATATGAACAAGTATAATCATTATGAAAGACATATATATGAAAAAACTCAATGGCATGAGTAGATGAATACATTAATATGACAACAAAATAACCGAAACACATGTTTAGAAACACACATTTTATGTCTTACAAAACATAGCAATAAACATACTTAGTATTACAACACCAAATAAATATAATAAAGAAGTTCTAACAAAAAGCGATATTTGGACACACATCAAACAAAGTTGCAAACCAAGTCACAAACCAAGATCATTCAATGTCTTCAATTAGCACACCCTTTATATGTGGCTCGTCAAGAGAGAGATTTGCAAATTCAAAAACTCCGGTGTCTTTCAAAGATCCTGTTGGATAATGTACTAACCTTAAGGGTACTCGTACTGGTAGTGTTGTCCTCAGTCCACCACGTTAAACCAATAACAGACCAGAAGTATCCACGCCCCAAATTCCAAAGCCACTGATTAATGGTAAGCTCTGGTGTGTTTTCTTAGAAGTGTATTGTAGCAAGTCATTTATTCACATATAATAAACCCCTATATATATTGCCCTATATATATTGCTCCAATATGTCAGTTACATTGAAGAGATCAAGGGATAGACAACTATTAATTAAGGAGAATAATGATTAATTAAGACCCCTTAATTTAGCAAAGGAATATGTAACAACCAAGAGCCGTTCAAATTACAATACTCCCACTCTGCTAGACATCCAATCAAGCCTCCCACTTGGTCACACAACCAAGTTTACTACAATAAACAAACTAACACAGTTCATACAGAAAATGGGTGTGCGACCAAAAAGTAACAAGTAATGTTATATTAAGCTACCATCAAACTAACATAATACTTTCACCGTAACAGCGATTCCCTAGGTCATTCAAACAACACCGCGGCATACACTGTCCCTTCATATAACTGCCGGCCGGGCTTAACATGGTGCAGTTGAATTGACCTTCCTTAGATACTAATGAAAAAAAATCTCGACTCAACTGCTTTCTTAATATGACCCATTACGCCTCAACTTTCCGGCTTTATGTAATCATACGAAAGTAGCAACATCGTGTTTAGACTTTTTAACACAACTCTAAGTCAAAAAAGGGCTTCGTACAACAATAGACACTACGGTCCGTAAGGCTCACACAGTGACAGTGTGGGAAAAAGTATGTCACTCCTATAATGGTGGGAAAACACACATAGTATGATATATGTGTCACGACATAGTTCCCACTAAGGGCATGCCACTCTTCTATGTCGTGCGAATAATAGTCTAGATACTACCTAAGTATCTAACCCGAGCCACTTGATTTGACATACTCAATGTTCAATCTCACACTCGCTATTCAGTTTTAAGCTCTAGTACGAAAGACATGTATTTCATATTTGACTCTTTGAGAGTCTCATCTTATACATAATAAAGCGACTATGTAATGAATCAACTTATTATCTACACATCACAAGTGTAATAATACATTCTCGTAACACAAAGTGTTAATCAAGACTCAATCTCATCTTGCATGCTACTCTATCACCAAGGAGATTACCTGTGTGACTAGGTCAATCAAGGAGCATGGTAGCATTCTTATGTGCCAGAAAAATTCAACAAATGCTCATGAACACTTAAAGAAAAAACACTTTTATTTCATAATGCTCAAAGAAGAATACAATCAAAAACTAAAACCTTCGTAAGCCCAAACGTTTAACATGGGCTCGGAACACATCTCTAGCAATAAGTTTAGTTAAAGGGTCAACAATCATCTCATTAGTCGATATATACTTAATGGCAACTTCCTTATTTTTTATGGCGTTTCGAACAAAATGATAACGCCTCTTAATATGCTTGGTTTTCCTATGAAATTTTGGATCCTGAGCAAATTGGATAGCAGCGGTATTGTCACAATGCATCTCCACAGGCTCATCAACTTTAAGAGTAAGATCAAGATCTTGTAAAAAAACTCCTTAACCACATTGCCTCTTGGACGGCGATGCTAATAACGGCATACTCTGTTTCCATAGTCGATAAAGCAATGCAGTCTTGCTTCTTACTGCACCAAGATATTGCACCTCCACCAAGGACAAAAGCGTAACCCGAGGTCGATTTAGACTCGTCTAAATCACCTCCCCAATCAGCATCCGAGTATCCTTTCAAACTCAAGTCCCCTCCTTGAAAACATAGAACTAGGTCACTTGTACCACAAAGGTAACGCAAGATTCTCTTGACTCCTTGCCAGTGCGCAGGACCCGGGTTACTTTGGTAACGACTCACCAAACCAACCGCATAGCAGATGTCGGGCCTAGTATATAACATGACATACATCAAACTCCCTATTACACTAGCGTAAGGAACATCGCTCATCTATTTCTTCTTTAAATCTGTTTTAGGGCATTTATAACCATGTTTCATGATCAAGTGCAGCAATCCACTTCAATCGAGGAGAATTTACTTGTCCATAAAATTCATAAAAATTCATAAACCTTTCATATAGCTACTCCATGGGATTCACCTTCACTAATGAGAAGTATTAAGTGAGTGTATGACAAAATGCAAAACTTTTTACTAACCACAAATAATAGAAATACTGGTTGTTTGATTGTTCCATACTAGAAACAAACCTGTCAGGGACAATCATTCTCGAATAAATTTTTTTACACTTTTTGTAGTACGTCAAGTTGACTAAAATAAAATATGTCTCTACAAACCCAAAAATGAGCTAATCTTCTTCAACATTCTTGACCTGATTTAGTCTCTTGTGGTATAAATGACTATAGATAATAAATAAAAAAAAAAGCAGAACCTATTGAAGACAAGGACCGTGACTAGAACACAGTAAGATACTACCTTGGGTTAACCATGACTGCAAATGACCGTGACTAGATCACCGTAGCACCAGCCAAATCCGGTATCCCCATCCTCTCCCCACGTTCTCTTGTATGTAGACAAGGACCGTGACTGCAAAGAGTGACCCTATACTAACAAAAGTAGAGCCTACTGAAGAAGATCATTGTCTTCTCCTTTTTTGGTCAGGTGAGTCGAACTAGTCAAACCCGAAACTTGAGACAGTGGCCTTGATCCCTTCTCCACCGAGGTCTATGATGTAGAGGGCAACGTACAACATAGCTAATTGGTTGTCGTCTTCAATGCAGTTGTCGCGGTGCGCTTTGTAGTTGCAAAAAGGCGGTGTCATGCTGGGGATTGGTGTTGTCTTTGGGTAGCTGTTTCACTCCCTGTGTCAATCAAATTATTAGTATTACCATGTGAGATTTTTTTTTGTAGGATTTGGAAAATATTTTATAGAACAAAATGAACTATAGCATTAGATAATTTAGTTAGGATATGTGGATTCCAAAACTTGATGATATTATCTGAGATCTGACCAAATTTCTCTTAACCTAAAGTAAAATTGTAAAAATACTTTATTCAAAGCAAATAATGACTAAATTGATCTTGACTTAAAATATTTCATCATATTTATAATTAAGCAGCACTGAAGAAACCATATAGAGATTTTTTTGTAGGAGTCTGAAAGTTTACCATCAAGGCTACAATTACATATGCAAATATAACAACAATCAAATAGCGTCCACGATTACATGACAAAATTGGTCATCAACCAATGACATATACACAACAATCACAATAAAAGAGCATCAGATGAAAGCTTAGATAAGAAAATTGCAGTGCAATTTAAACTTTCCTAAAAGTAGCAAATCACCTCCGTGTCTCCATCCTACAAATTTGTCAAGAATCAATCACAAAATTTGTATGATACTACTTCAATGCAATTCTTAAATAATAGATTTCAACGAACGTGAATGACTAATCAATGGAGTGAAACATGTAACATGGAAGAAACTAGGGATTACCAGAGGATAGCTTCACCATTGAAAATTCTGACTTGTTGCGATAATACTCTTATGCTTCTGCAAAAAAATAGATTCAAGAACAGTAAACCCACAAATGAAGGAAGAACTGGACGAAAAAACAAAAAGATGAAGAACTCGCGGCAATCGCTACCCAGAGGCCAAATCTACATTGACGAAGATGGAATCAGAGGGTTGAAAAATAGTATAACTCGCAACAAACTTCGATCGATATTGACGAGATTGAGAGACGATTGTGAGATTAATCGAGAGAGGATAATGAGATTGAGATAGAGAGAGGTGGAGGATTGAGAGATATCGATACTAGGAAAACCCTAACTAAAACTCGTTAACCCATCTGATTAATCTTACATCGAGAGGCCAGGAAACTTTTTTAATAAAATTTGTAATTCCTGCGTCAGCACTAAACGCGTCGTCGCCTGTGCCTTGACCTGTTGCGTCGGCGTTAACCTGCCGTTGCAAATGTATGGATTTTAGCGACGAGGGTTAACTGCCGTCGCAAAATCAAGATCAATAGGGACGGTAACTACCTGCCGTCGCAAACTACTGTCGCAAATTTATTTATTTTTTGTAGTGAATTGACCTTTATCAACGGGTTTGGACTTATTCATTCGAAAACGCTTCAATACCTTCTTAATATATGTCTCTTGACATAAACCAAGAAGTTTTTTAGGGCGATTTCTCATAATCTCCACACCTAGGACAAACCTAGCTTCACCCATATCCTTCATCTTAAAAACAAAGGATAGTCATCATTTGGCAGCGTTGATCATCTCCATGTTGTAACATATAAGGAGAAAAACATAATCTCTTCTTTAGATTTCATAAACATACACACAATGGTCTTCAACAGCCATGTAAAAGCCAAAAGCAGTAATGGCTTCATGGAATCTAAAGTACCATCGCCTAGAAGATTGCTTAAGACCATATATGGATCGCTTAAGACGACACACTTTCTTTTCACCACCTTTTGAAACAAAAACCAATAGGTTGATTCATATATATCTCCTCCTTAAGTCTTCCATTGAGGAAAGCAGTCTTGACGTCCATTTGGAACAACTCTAAGTCCAAATGGGCGACTAGGCTAGCAAGAGGCAAATAGAGGCAAATCTCACCACATGAGAAAATGTCTCATCGTAGTCTACACCCTCAATTTGGCTAAAACCTTTCGCCACTAATCGGGCCTTGAACTTATTAGTGGACCCATCGCTTTACGTTTCACCTTGAAAACCCATTTGATTCAATTGATCGACGTTTAGGCGGAAGGTCAACGAGTTCCCAAACCTCATTCGTCGACATAGAGTCCATTTCATCCTTCACAGCCTCCATCCATTCTACACTGTGTGGCGAACTCATAGCTTTTTTAAAAAGAAGTAGGCTCATCGATCTCGGAAACGGTGCAAAGAAGTGCTCGCTCTTCAATATCAAAGAAGCGACGAGGAACTCTCCCTCGTGTACTCCTTCATTCAACAACACCGTTTGCATTACTAGTTGAAGAATATCTCCCACTACCCTCTGTAGGCGTGGCGTGTTTGAAACTTGAGGATTAACCTCTTGTTCCATACTTGAAGGTTGAGGACCATCCTCGTTTTCAAGTCGATCTTCATTAGTAGGCAAGCTCTCATACCTTGGAGTTATAAGACTAATCTCATTAATTTATTCCATTGGGCGAGATTGAACTATCTCTAGTGACATTGAGAGTATCAAAATCCTCCCCCTCACCTAGAGATGGTTGTTGTAACTCGTACAACTCGAGATCTTTCTTTATTTCACCAATACTTGGGAACTCATCCTCATGGAAATTGACATTACGAGAATCAACTTCAGTCATGCCACCATTTGGGTGTTCACCATACATCATATATCCTTTGGAGTGATCCGGATATCTTATGAACACCATTTTGGTAGCTCTTGGACCTAGTTTACCATGTTTATGGGTCGGGTTATGCACATAGCCAGTCAAACCCCATGGGCGTAGGTGGTCCAAAGAGGGCTTTCTATTATTACATAACTCATATGGAGTAAGGGGTACACTCTTACTTGGTACGCGATTAAGGATGTAGGTTAACGTAAGCAATGCATCTCCCCAATAGCTAATAGGTAAGTTGGCTTGAGCCTGTAACGTCCGGAAATTCTTTAGAAATAATAAAAATAAAAAAAATAAAAAAATGCAACGTCCCGGAATTTTGGGAATAAATAGACCTTTTTATTTCTCCTTCCGTAAATTATTTTACGGAATTGTTCGGAAAATATTCCGACCCGTAACATCCGTTACGGAATTAATTTTAACGAGTTTTAAACCCGTTTCTTATCTCTTCCTTTACCTCACCCTTTTTCCACCTCAGCGTGGGCCCACGCCACGCAGGCGCCACGTCGCCGGGCCCCACGCCACGCTGGCGCTTCCTTCTTCCTCCTCTTCTTTCTTCTTTTCCCCGCGCTGCTTCCTCCCTTTCCCCTTGTTCTTTTCTGCCTTGGACCATCCTGCATGAGCACCTTTTGCCGCCCTAGCGCCTAGCCCTGCAGGAAGCTGACCCGCCCGTAGCTCTGCCGTCCGCCTATCCGACCCTCGGTCCGCTCTTCCCTCAGCCTCCATCTCCCTGTCACGCCCTGCAGCTGCACCCTCCACCCCACTCCACCTCTCCTCTCTTCATCACTCACCACCTTCCACTCCCTTGTGGTTCATCTCTCCTCGTTCTTCCTCTCCTCGGAGCCGCCCCGCCACTAGAGCCGGAGCTACGCCGCCTCACATCCCGCCTCCTCTCTCCCGTCCACCAGTCTCCACTTCTCCCTCCTCTGTTGGATCGAGCTGCCGGAAGCAGCCCCTGCTGCACCCTAGCCGACTCCCTAGGCAGCCTCACCTCGCCTCGAGCTCACCGGAGCAATCACTCTCCTCCGCCGCCCAGCCTCGCGCCGGAGAGCTTATGCCTGCCACCCTTGACGCCGCCGGAAGCAGTTCTCTCCTTGCTCCCCTCTGTTTCTCCCCGGAGACCACCGCCACCACCATCTCCCTCTCTTCTCTGCCGCCGCCAGGAAAGCCTCGCTCCGCCCTCGCCGCGCCTGCCTGCACGAGCCCCGGAGCTGCCGAAGCCTCCTCCCTGTTCACTCTTCTTTCTGCACACCCTTGCCGGCCGGAGAAAGGCCGCCACCCGGAGCCGCCACCTACGGAAGAGCCGCCATCACACCGGGGGGACCTCCACGCCTTCTTCCCCTGCCGGAGCACCACCCACGCCGGCGTCCACGGCTGCAGAACCGGCCGCCCAAGCTTCTCCGTTAATTACAGTCACCCCCACTTTAGGTATAATTACGTTCGGCCCCTCAATTTTATGATAATTACAAAATAGGCCCGGAGTTTTGAGTTATTGCAGTTTTGACCCATATTTCTGAAATTGTTGCAATTTATACCCTCTGTTGGGTTTTGTCGGAAATTGCCCTAAGGTTTTAATTACGGTTTTGACCCATATGACTTAGGAAATGTATAATTGCCCCGGAAAAATACGTTAGCGAGTTTTAACTTCGGAAATTATGAATGAGTTTTAAATAGGTTTCGATATTTCATATTTGATGATCAATTTAGCGTATGGGCTAAATTGTGTAATTTCATGCTAGGTTCCGAATTCCGATAAAAGTCACGAATTCATATCGATCTAGTTATGTCCGTAGTATCATGATAGGTTGGAATTTGCATAACTTAGTGGCAATCCAGTAGCGGCTTTTGAGATCTTAGGAGAATGTGAAGAGCGCGATTTTAGACCTCCTTAGCTTTTACGTCGTTTTGACGGTAATTATGGTAGCCTCTAGGATGCAGTCCTAGAATGTTAGTCAAATGATCTCGCATAGATCATTTGTGTAGAAGTCCTAGACTTCTCGAGTTGAGCGGGGTTTTTATGATACCTTGTTGTGAACAGGTTGAGTACATCTTCCCAAGGGAAGCGTGAGCGTTTCGTGAGATAGCAATTGGGACGAGGTAAGTCTTCGGACTTACTTAGG
The DNA here is from genome assembly GCA_002319775.1 of Fagopyrum tataricum. NCBI lineage: Eukaryota > Viridiplantae > Streptophyta > Magnoliopsida > Caryophyllales > Polygonaceae > Fagopyrum > Fagopyrum tataricum. The sequence continues at coordinate 38,861,498 of CM008280.1, read as the reverse complement.
TCGTATTTTATGTATTAGTATTGTGTGTTTGGTGGTGTGTGTTATTTTATGTTATAATGATGAAACCGGTAATTAGGCACCGACTTTATATATATGTTTATATTGGCCCAAGTGTATGAGAAACGGGCAGTGACAATACTGCCTAGCCCATAGTGAGGTCTAGGGGATTCTCGGCGACTAGCCCGGCGGGTTAGATGGACGGATGCATCCGTACCATTCCTTGCCGGTAAGTAGGGACCGAGACGAGACCATTGGGGTCTCGCGTCACAAAAGAAGTTGAACTAGATTGGAATACGACTTAATAATAAAGATAAGGAACCGGACTTGTGTGATTTATGTTTTGTGTATGAGTGTGTTTGTGCCTTCACCGCTTTTCTAATGCCTAGAATATTAGCTAACGGTTTTAAACCGATTGTGTAGATGACTTGCAGGTTAGGGATGCCGCTGAGTGAGGCGGAGGAGTGGATAGCCGGGGTCTCCGTACATTATAGGACGGGGGATGCTCTGAGTCATTTCATGTTGTTATTTATGGATATGGTCGTATGTTAGAATTCAAATTTATTTACGTTGTTTTGAGGACTCGGCTGAGTTTCCAAGTTGTAGTTTCGTACTTTTCGTTTCCGCATACATTAAAAACATATTTGAGTTTTCGACCTTTATCTGTGCCATGTTGGAAGGTCCGTGAAATTGTTGTCAAGCTAAGGTCGGGACCCATTGTGAGGTCTCGCCCGTAGCGCCCCGAGCCCCGCGAATTTGGGGTGTTACAAAGCCATCATAGACCTAACCATGTCAAGTAAGGTACGATTCCTCATTTCCGCCAACACCATTTTGTTGTGGAGTATAAGGAATAGTAAGTTGTCTAATTATACCCTTTTCCTCACAAAACCCTTTGAACATATCAAAAAAGATATTCACGACCACAATCAGTTCGAAAAGTCTTTAACTTTTCGTTCTAATTGGTTCTCCACTTCAACTACAAAACGTTTGAACGTATCAAGCGCTTCATAACGATGAGATAACAAATACATGTAACCAAAACGTGAATAGTCATCTATAAATGTGAGAAAGTATACAACACCATGACGAGCCTTTACGTTTTAAGGCCCACAAATGTCAGAATGGATTAAGTCTAAAGGACTTGAAGCTCTAGAAGCCTTACCAAAAGGTTTCTTAGTAGCTTTACCAGCTAGACAAGGCTCACACCTGGGCAACTTAATCCTAGTGAGTTGGTCTAAAAGACCATCTTTAGCTAGTTTATTCATTCGTTCTTGGCCCATATGACCAAGTCTAGCATGCCATTTAACAGATTCAGAATCAATATTAAAACGAGAAACTAAAGCAAATGACGGATTATTATCATAAAAATCATCCAAGTCAAGAACGAAAAAACCATTATTCAAAATACCATGACCAAAAACATCGCCATGATACAAAATGTCCAAACTATCACTACTAAAGTTAAAAACAAAACCAAGTTTCAACAAACTAATCACTGAAACTAAACAACTTTGCACCCGGGTGCATATAGAGCATCATGAAGAAGCAACTTGTTGCCTCCACGGAGCTTGAGTTGGTATGTTCCAGTTCCAAGGACGTCTTCCTCGCTGCCATTCCCAAGCATGACGGCTTGTGAACCCACCGAAAAACGGTGAAAATCCAAAAAACCCTTCACGATCACGAACTAATTGTTTGGTTGCTCCCAAGTCTACAATCCAATTAGGAAGTGTATGAGAAACTAATGCATGAGAACAAACAAATAATTCATGAGTATAGGTGGAAACATGTACCTTCTTTGGCTCGGGACATTCTCGAGCAAAGTGGCCTTTTATTCCACAATTGTAGCACTTCACACGCGCTAAATTGGTCTCTTTAGGATGCCTTTTTTGCCTTTTGTTGTTTGTTGACACCACCACGTGGTACTTGAGTTTGAGTTGGGCGTCGACCCTTTTTGGTCAGCTTAGGCTTGATGTACTTGGACTTACCTTGTACAACAAGCGCAACATTAGAAGTGGAGGGCTTTAACGCCTTTTGACGATCTACCTCCATCTCCACGTGTTTTGCATGTTCAGCGAATGTCTTGATGTTTTCATTGTGAGACATGAGCAATTTGAAATGCTTCCATTCTTCGGTCAAAAGAAAGGAGAGCGAAAACACATTCACTATTTGCTCCTCATCAGGCACATCACGCCCTGCAACTTTAAGATCACGTACCATGGCACTCATGATACGCAAGTGTTCGGTCACATTGTGTCTAGGATCAATCGTATAATCCATCCACTTCAAGTTTAAGGCACGAAGCCTAGTTGCTGAAGTTTGACCAAACGTGATCTTAAGTTTATCCCACATGTCCTTAGCAGTTAGACATGTCTCAAACTCACCGATCAAATCATTATGCATGCAAAACAACATAGTAAAGCGTGCAGAACGATCTTTTCGGACCCACTCATCGGAGTTTCATATCCTCAAGATACTTCTTATCAAGAGGATCTTGTGGCTCAACAGGTTTCATTACGATAGCGGATATGGTTTCTAAAACCTCACGTTCATTAAGAAGATACTGAATCTTCCTATGTCAAATATCATAATTGTCACGTCAAGTTTCTCAGAGGTAGACAAATCACCAATCATATTTTTAGCTATCTGTAAGTATATAAATATAATATGAACATTTAGGCACGGCAGATGAAGATAAATTACTAAAAACTCTTTTATTTACGTCTCATGTTCGAAAAATTTCACTATGCTCATAATCATCACACAAAAAAACGTAAACTATAAAGTTTCAGAATTTATCTCTCATTATTTCAAGAATGTATGATGAAACATATTCAATTGTACATAAAATTAAGCCAAACAAATTAGCAATATAACGTCACTAAGACATTAAAATATAATGAAAAAAATTTACATTATTACGGTATATATTTTATAAAGTGAAACTGTATTCACCAAAAATGAGTAGCGATATACAAAAGTCATTCGTACATACAAGCATATATTTTTAATAAGTAGTAATAGGCAGCGAAAAAAACAAGAAAAAAGATAATATATACTCGTGAAAGGTGAATTATATGTAGAAGAGCAACTTGGAACATGTATAAAGCAAGTTGCCTAATACTATAAGTCTAAAGTAGATGATAATTACACTGTCACAACTTACAAAAAAAATAAAAATTCTTCTTATCACCAAGAAAAAAAAACATAAGAGTTTTAAAACTTTATCTCCCTCACAATATTTCAAAAAAAACTATTCCCATTAAAATATCACACAGATCTGCAAGTGTGTGCCACTTAGGTGTTTTCTCAGTTGTTGTCACCGACTAGAAACAATCATAGCCTGACGCACTCATGCCGATACAAAACCGGTGAAGGCGTTTTACAGCGATGTTCTCAAATGGGAATAACTATGTGTGGGTTAGGGATGATCGACGCGTGACATACACGTGTGCAACCTGTACAAGGCAAACTCGAAGTCTGGTGTTTAATACACAAAAAAAAACGGGATAATTACGGTACAAAACGATAGTCGGGACAGAGGCCGAAACACGTTTGGCTCTGATACCACTGTTGGATAATGTACTAACCTTAAGGGTACTCGTATTGGTAGTGTTGTCATCAGTCCACCACGTTAAACAGATTACAGACCAAAAGTTTCTACGCCCCAAATTCCAAAGTCACTGGTTAATGTAAGCTCTGGTGTGTTTTCTTAGAAGTGTATTGTAGTAAGTCATTTATTCACATAGAATAAACTCCTATATATATTGCTCCAATATGTCAGTTACATTGAGGAGATCAAGGGATAGACAACTATTAATTAAGGAGAATAATGACTAATTAAGACCCCCTTAATTTAGCAAAGGAATATATAAACAACCAAGAGTTGTTCAAATTACAATACTATTAATTAAGGAGAATAATGACTAATTAAGACCCCCTTAATTTATCAAAGGAATATGTAAAAGTCGTTCAAATTACAATACTATTAATTAAGGAGAATAATGACTAATTAAGACCCCCTTAATTTAGCAAAGGAATATGTAACAACCAAGAGTCGTTCAAATTACAATAGATCCAAATTCATCACCACCGACATCCCACATTGTAGTTCATCCTTCTTCGTATTCCTTGATAATAGGCGAAGATTATTAAGAACGAACACTAAATTTTTTTACACGCCTTGGAGTTAACTTATTCCTCTTTAAAGAATGAATAAAAGAATAAGTACTCCAATTTCTTTCACAACGAGAAATAGGTTGTTTAAGCAATCTCATTGCTAAAGTTTGAAGGAGTAGTGTCGAGGATCCACATGACGCCCACCATCTTATCGGCTCCGTTGAAACCTCATTCTAAGTGCAATTAAATCACCAAAGGTCTCATTCAAGGAAGAAAAAAAATAGCATACTCATCCACAACCTTATAAACTAAACTAAAAAAAAATTTTGAGTCGTTCTAATAGTTTAAAAACATGTCGCGGGTAATCGAGTTCAATAAATGGATTCAAGTGGAAAATTTCGATAAAATAAAAATAATTGAATAACGTATAGATACAATATTATGTAAAAATAAATTTGTGTCAAAAAAGTATTATAATTATACTATATATTAAGGGCCCATTTGGTTTAAACTCCGGAAACAGAAACAGAATGGTAACGAATCTAGTCAATACGTACACCCTTGTTCATGAAGTTGTTTTGAAATCATTCCTTGTGATTTGAACTAATTGTAGTAGAATTTGATTACTTTTAATACCTTATAGGGTAACAAAGTTGGGGGAAGCAAGTGCATTTTGCATGGAACCAACCGAAATGATTTCATGAACAAAGTACATATGTGGACTAGATTCGTTTCCATTCCGTTTCCGTTTCCGGAGTTACAACCAAACGGAGGGTAAATTGATAAGAGGTATCTAATTTGTTTACATTTAAAATAAAATAATTATAAATTAGCATATTTGTATAAACTTGGATAAAGAAACCACATATTTTCTCCTTCTTTTAAAACTTTGCAGATTACTCTCAAGCTCGGTATATTCATTGTTATTATTGCATGAACCTACGTCAATGTCACTGGCAAATTCCTTATTCCTTAGGAAGTTCACTTATGTGTGGATGGTTCTAATCACGAGTGTAGTTCTACCAGCTAAATCGCTAAATACACGACATTAAAATTACTAGTGTATAACTGACGCACACAAAACGTTAAACCTTGATGTGCAGTCTTAGTGTCCGTTTTGGTTGGAGTGATGGAATGGAAACGGAATGGAATCGATTAAGGAAAATGGAAAACGGAAATAATTAGGTTATTTTCATGTGTAAAAAGACCTCTAAACAAACATAGTTTTTAATTGATTCGAAATCATTCCGTTACCGAAATGATTCCTAACCATACCAAACGAGACCTGAATGTGTATAAGTATTTAATTTTTGTAAATTTTTTAACTTTAGGCGTAATTTTGATGTCGTGAAATACCGCCCATCTAGAGCGTGAACAAATATATTAATCAACAGGCAAGGAAAATAAATGACATCAGCTTTTTCACACAAGATTAAAGGCCCGGTATAAGTTGGGCCTCACTATTGGGCCAAGATTTAAAAACAAAGGCCCAAATTCAATCAACTAAGCTATAAAATTGAACAAAATTCCCACTGTCATCCTCCGCACCCTGCAACTAAACCCTAGCTTGGGTTGTTTCTGCGTTTCTCCTTCAAGGTCAGTTTCTTCAATAATCTCTCCGCCTGCTTCAAACGTTTGTCTTTCATATATTTTCATTTTGAATGTCTTTTAAGATCCCTAGCTTCTGGATTTCTACCCCTCAATTTATCATTGCTTAACGCGGAACCATGGTTGATTGCGATCCTTCAAAGTTTAGGCGTAAGACGTGATGTTCTTGATTTCCGAATTCAACAAAGGATATTAGTATATACATTTATGAGATAGTTCGTAGTAATGCGCAACACGATCTTCTTTTCATATGAAATGACAATTACAAGCATATAATTGTTTAAGAGCCACAGACACATCGAATTAAAATTTATTATGAGCTTTGGACTGAAATGTTGATCTTCGTATCCAGAATATGGCTCCTAAACAACCAAACAGTGGTCTCTCTGTTGGCCTAAACAAGGGCCATATTGTCACAAAAAGAAGGAATTGGCTCCGAAGCCATCTGACAGGAAGGGGGTGAGTTCTTACTTACTTTGTGCTTCGCTTGTTCTTTATCCTTGTCGATTATAATGATGATTGGAATTATGGTTAGTCGATGTGCTAGCTTCAGAATCTGTTTAGTATGCTGTAATTCATTTCTGAATTATAATACAGAAAACTAGCAAGAGGGTTCATTTCGTGAGGAATCTGATCAGAGAGAAGTGGCTGGTTTTGCTCCCTATGAGAAAAGAATTACCGAGCTGTTGAAGGTTGGGAAAGACAAGAGAGCATTGAAAGTGGCAAAGAGGAAGCTCGGAACACACAAGAGAGCTAAGAGGAGAGAGAGGAAATGTCCAATGTCCTTCGCAAGATGAGGTAATTAATCATCATATGGCTTTGTATTCGAAACTCTTTACCTTTGCCATCATTATAATATGACACATTGTTTATTGTACAGGTCTGCTGGAGGTGCTGAGAAGAAGAAGTGAGTTCTTCTGTCATGAGATTTATGTTGTGTTTTTTCGTTAGTTTGACATTGTGTTTTATTTATTTGAAGACTTGTTGAGCTGAATGTGAAGTTTTGGTCGTTGTAGTACAATTTTCTAATTTATATTATATTTTTGAGAACCGTTGGCATCATCCTACACAAATATGGTAGTGTAAAACCGATCTGGATTAGGCCGGTTAATGGTTCTAAACCATGAATGTTTTGGGAACCAATAACGAACAGTATAGTTATGTGGTTCGGTGCTTGTTTTTGTGTAACTAAAACAAGAACCCGAACCTTGTAACTAAAATGGTTTGGTTTTAAACAAGAACCGAACCTGGTAACTAAAATGGTTCAGTTCTTTTTTATTATTGAAGTGGAACTGTTTGTAACTGTACTTTAGAATGAACCGACCGGATACCGACCATGTCTCCGCAAATTCTAAGACCATGTATGGGGTTGTCGAATGCCCAATGCCGGAAGGTCAAAGAAGTCGGTGCCCTGATTACTCGGGAGCCGGCGACTGAAGCCTGTGGTGAACGGTGTTGGTAACTAACTAGCTAACTATAATGGTCCCTGGTGAACGGCATCAGTAACTAACTATAATGGTCCTAAGGTAGCGAAATTCCTTGTCGGGTAAGTTTTGACCTGCACAAAAGACGCAACGATCTAGGCACTGTCTCGGAGAGAGGCTCGGTGAAATAGACATGTTTGTGAAGAATTTTTAACTAGTGAAAACTGTTGCGATAATAGACATGTTTGGGAATAAATTTTAAGTAGTGAAACTGTGCATCGCAACGGAGAATGAAACATTATTGAACGGAACCGTTTGAACTAAATTGAAATCGTTTGAATATGTGATTTATATGGAACCAAATCGGAACCGTTTCAACTGAATTGGAATTGTTTGAAATTATGATTGAATTGGAATTGTTTGAAATTATGATTGAATTGGAACTGGGTCATTTAAAATTGGTCATGACATCTAAACAAAACAACTTTCATTTACAATTGCATTTTTTAAGTTCAAATGCTATGTAATTAAGTCCAGATGTTTTAATTTTTGTTAAGTGTGTGGATGCATTTAATATTTACATGGTGTCTTAAATATCTCTTGTTCTCGATAATCTAAACATGTCTTATCGTAAGTAATTAAGTATTCTTATAATGGAAGATAAAATTAAAACATCAAAGCCTATGTAAAAAGTTCCACTCACAGTCCTATAAGTGTGAGAATTGAAAATTTTACGGACTAAACTAAAGAAAATAACAAGAAAAAGGATCGTAGAGAAAAGAAATTATCAAGTTGAAGACTAACCAGGCTAGGAAAAAGTTGAAGAATGAGGATGCCGATTTAGTGATGATGAATGATAGGGAAGAAGATAGACATTATTAGAGTCACTGTTACAAATGAAGAGATGAATTTTCTTTTGATGACTTTTTTTTATGTTAGTTTACTTTTACTAATTTACCTTAGCAATAAAAACGATTTTAACATATGACCTATTGACATTAAAAATAATTTATTTTTTCATTAGCGTTAAAACAAAATTTGCTAAATAGCTTTTGCATTTATTGTTAAAAAAATCCAAAAAAACATAGTTATCAAGGTTTTGAGTTTTGACTTATGACATTGGTTTTTCAAGATTATTTTCTACCTACATGCATTTTTATGATTAATTTTATCAATAGTTATTATACAAAAATAATTGTGATCGCAATAAATGAAGACAATTATTGAGAAAAAAACTTAATTTATATGTTTTATAGATTAACTAACCGTTCATATTCAACGACGTACAATTAAGACTGGAAATGAGTCGGTTGATGGATGGATGGATGTACCATTTCTACCAACCGTCCGGCTTACTTTAACTCTCACCCACACCGCCACCACCCACCTATTATTTCACCCGTCACCTCCTACCCATCACCCATTGGGTGTTCGGTGATTGGGGGAAATAACCGAAATAATCGTGTGTGTAGTATATCTTCCGTTTTTAGACTTTAAAAAGTATGGGTGAGCACAACTCCCGTAAATCCCAACCTAGTATCGTCCGATCCTAGTTACGTCCCGATCCGATGAGATTTCATCTAAACATAGGAATCCTGATACGGGGTTAGCCGTCAGTTGGCCCGATCTTTCAACACCAAGACTCGAAATGATTGTAAAGGATCGATGGATGAATAGATCTGGTCGAACCCTTAAGGCAACCAAGAGCATGATAGGGAAACAAAGGCCCTAACACACAACTTGGAATGACTTGAAAAAGTCATTCCGCTATAATCTCACACAAAGGAGAAAGTGATTGTCCCCAGAGCACGAGAAGTCACCCGGAGATGATTGAGAGCACAACTTGCCAATCCAAGTTACACAACTCAAAACAGCGCCAAAGTTGCTAGGCGAACGGATTCCACTATTCGCACAGTAAGGTGTCTCGATTCCACGAGAAGAATGTGGAATAGAAGAGAAACAATACTCGAAAGCATTGTGTTTAATTTCATTCAAAGCTGAGGAGGAGAGACGTCTACCCTAAGCCTTATATAGGCATGTTGGCCGTCCTCCTAGGGTTTCTACGGGCTATGGGCTTGATCCAAGATCGAGCCCAATCTAGCTAAAGAGATAAAATCAAATCTTTAATAGATAAGATCAACTGAAAGAAAAAGAATTAAAATAAAATAAACTAATTAAAAGCAAACCATCTTTTATTTAAAAGTTGTCCAAGAATGGGCTTTAAAATAATAAGCAAGCTGGGCCTAATTTAGCCACTTAAATTAGCCCGAAATCTTCTTCCTTCAAATGCAGCCGACGCATCTCTTCTTCATGTGGATTACATGGATCTCGGCTCTCCTCCACGTCTCTCTCCATGTTTCGGCTACTCTCTTCACGTGGATCATCTCGGTCTCTCTCCATGTCTCGGTCTCGGCTGCTTCTTTTGTTCACTCTTTCCTCATCCAATTCGTGGTTTTGATCTTCTTCATTGGTAACTCGTCTCCTCTTGCTCATGTGCTCATTGGTGCAAGGAGATGAAGTCATGCTGCGAGATGCTCCTGCATCATTCTCCCTTTCTTGAAAAGGATTCGTCCACGAGTCCTTGACGTCCTTCCAAGTAATGATCCATGTGGCATCCAAATGTGAGATCCGTTTGCTCCTGCTCCAAGTCGTGCTCCTACTCGTCCCCAAAGTCCTACAAATATCACAACGAGAGCAACATTACAATTGTATTCCAAATTATCACAAGATGTACTCAAGTTCTCATAATAAGAGGGTGAGAAAACCATCATGACGAGTTTAACACTTGTACTGAAAATTATGTTGTTCAAAAGCATATTATCAATAAATTCAACAACACATGCATACATAAAACGGTCAAGCACAACAAGTACAAAGGATATAGGCGCTTTGTAGATCATAGGGTTGTTTTTCGCTGCTCCCCAAAGTTCCTTTGTAACTTATGAAGTTTCAACTTAGGGTCTTCAATATGTGAATCATAATCATCCCTAAAGTCACTCCTTCCTATAAGAGGTCTATCAACATGTAAATCTCCTGAAATATGTAAACTTAAAGTAGAGGAGAAATCACGAGACCAAAAATCAGCATACTCATTATTATAGGCAATAAAATTGGTATGTCCAAGAAGAGATGCATTCATAATATTAAACTTCTGAAAGCTAGTATATACAACAAGAAGTTTAACACCATTAATGTACGCATCAATAGGGCATTTTCTGCATTGTGGACAATAAAATCAACATGCTCCCTAAAGTCAATAAAAGGCAAAATATGATCACAAGAGGGTCTAATAAACTTTTCAGCTATTAAATCATCATGTATCATATGCTTTCCATTAACTCTAGCCTTTAAGTCATGTGTTTCATCATCAACTAACTCCTTATCATTATGATCATGCTCATCTAATCTAGAGAAAGAAGGTTTAGAATCACTCCCTGTTGGGACTGCGGTAACCCCAATTATCCTTTCCGTTGAGAATGGACTACAAGGAGGCGTTGTAAATGGTGAAGTAGAGGGTTGAAGTGCTTGAATGGCTCGCTCCCTTTCTTTATTTCGTGCCTCTTCTTCCACGGCTCTAAATTGTCTCTCCTCTTCGCCTGGTGAAGATGGACTTTCCGTAGGTGTTGTGGGAGCTTCTTGGATCACATCTTTGGCGCTAGACGTTGCACGCTCAGCTTCTCTGTCTGACGTCTGGGGCCTTTTCTTGATCCATGTAGATATTTATTCAGGGCTCATGGGCTTAAGGGTGATAATAGTGCCCTGAAACTCAAAAGTATAACTGTTAGTTCGTCCCTGGTGGCTGACATCTCGATCATATTCCCATGGTCAACCTAGCAAAAGATGACAAGTAGTCATAGGGACAACGTCACATAAGATGGTATCTTCATACCTTCTTAGACGAAAACTGACGTATACCTGTTTATTAATAGCTAGCTCTCCTTGTTCATTTATCCAGGATATTTTATAAGGAGCTGGGTGATCTAGCACGTCTAGTTGTAGTTTAGTAACTATTTCTAGACTAGCAATGTTACAACAACTACCACCATCTATGATTAAGTCACATATTCTACCCTTAACAAAACATCTACTACGGAAAATATTTTCTCTTTGCTCCAAATTTAGAGTCCTCGTGTTTTTCAAAGCATCAGGGAGTTTAGAAATACTCCTTTCTTTGATTCGCCATCCGATGGTTGGGGTTGTGTCCTGTTATTCTTTCCTAGTGTTGACATGATTCAAAACCATTTAAACTCGTCAAGGTTAGTTAAAGATAAATTCTTAGACTACCCTCTTCAAGTGTCTCGCTCAGTAACTTATCTCGTAAGCTTCGCAACTTCCTCTTAGCCGGTTTGCGAGGATCACTGCGAATCTACAAGAAAAAATGTCTCAAGCAATCAACAGGTTAATGCTTTCAGGCAGAAAACAAGGTAAACGAACCATATCTCAAAGGAAAAAGGCTTTTATGTGGTGCTAACTAGAAAAGCAAAACTAATCTCGCCTGCAAATTTCTCAACCAACAATTCAATAATCTCAATCAAAAAGATAATTTGCGGCCTTTTGAAAATTAAAATACAAAAGGAAAGGGGAAAAAGGAAAAAGGCAATAAGGAGGGGAAAAAAGAAACAAGTAAAAGGAAAGGAAGACAAAAAGAAAACAAGGAAAAAGATAAAAGGAAAAAAAGAAAAGGGAAAAAGGAAAGGAGTGCAATTTAGGGTTGCCTGTAGAGATATAGGGAAACTGAATGACTTAGCTCGCAAGTAACGTCTTTTTTTTTTTGTACGGCCTTTGGCCTTTCTCTCTTTTTTTTTTGACTACGAAACTTGCGGAACTAGACAAACACAACCCAACAAGGCTAGAGGGCGGCGACGGGCGCAGCTTCAATTTTTTTTTTTTTTTGTGGATCTCGTTGATGGTTCGAGATAGGTTGGGTTGGGCCGGTTTGACAAGGCCGACGGCTAGGGTTAGGGTTTAGCGACGCCGGAGGCGACGGCTAGGGTTTCGGGTGAGAGTTTTGCGGAGACGGAGCCGACAGCTAGGGTTTTGGGTAGGGTTTCGAGGGGGTGACGGCTGCGGCGCGGAGAGTGAATCTCGGCCGGAATGGGGTGTGGGATTCGGCGAAACCGAAGGTTGGGGAGGCGGCCGGCGAGCGGCTGGGTAGGGCGCGGCTGGGCGGTGGCTCGGCGGCGACCGGCGAAGCGGCGGTTGGGGTAGGGGTGTGATGTGATCCGGGGAACCGATGCAAATGACTTCACTATAAATGTAATGTTCCTATCTTCTTATTCCAAAAGTCCGTTTGAGGCGATTCAAGATGTTCTAGAACGATAACTTCAATATCTACAACTAATATTTTAAGTGTTTCATCTAATGAAAACTTAAACATGCTTAAAACCGAAGTTGTTCAACACATATTACCCCTGATCCTCTTCAGTCGACCCTTTAGTATTTTGGGCATAACATTTGCTACGTTTATCCAATGAAGATCCATAAACACTTGTTGGAAATCTAATTTAAAGGGATACAATATCGATGAAGACTATAAGAGCAGATTCGTCGAAGAGATGGGTCGTAAATGCAGTTCTTCCAGCAGTCGGATTTATGACCACAATGTGAAGAGTCCAAAACAATGTCTCATTATGTGGATCTTTAAGGCCTACATTTTAATATGACTTTTGGCCTTGTTTTTGATCTTTTAGCTAGACTTATTTTCCCTATTTAAAGGCTTGCTTGTTTCATAGAAAAATAAGTGAAAGTTGATAATTTTTTGGAAAAGTGTTTGGTTCCTTAGGTTTTTGGTGAGATGCCGAAACCTCCTCCTTGGTGAGATGCCGGGTGGGTTGCCTTTGTGAGATGCGAGGGCGAAGGCATTAGTTCTCATAGGTGAGAGGCTTGTGAGAGTTGATGCGAGTATTGTAGAGTGGATGGTGAGATGCTTGAAGCTCTAGCAATACATATCTTGTACTTTTTCTTTTCATTATCACAAATCCAATAAAACACATGTGTATGTTTTCTTTAGTTTTCCGTTTGTCTTGCATCGTTGGATCCTTAGGATGGGGCATATCATTTGGTATCAGAGCCTTTTTTTGATGCAAGTCAATAAGAGGCATCAAGATTCGAGGACGAATCTTTTAAAAGGTGGAGAGGATGATGTGATCCGGGGAACCGATGCAAATGACTTCACTATAATGTAATGTTCCTATCTTCTTATTCGAAGTCCGTTTGAGGCGATTCAAGATGTTCTAGAACGATAACTTCAATATATACAACTAATTTTTTAAGTGTTTCATCTAATGAAAATTAAACATGCTTAAAATTGAAGTTGTTCAACACATATTTTCCCCCGAATTCTCTTCAGTCGACCCTTCAGTGTTTTGGACATAAAGAATGCTAAGTTTATCCAATGAAGGTCCATAAATACTTGTTGGAAAGCTGATTTAAATGGCTACAATATTGATGAAGACTATAAGAGCATATTCGTCCAAGAGATGGGTCATAAATGCAGTTCTTCCAGATGTTGGATTTAATGTCATAACGTGAAGAGTCTCAAACCAATGCCTTATTATGTGGATCTTTAAGGCCTATGTTTTAATATGACTTTTGACCTTTTTTTTGATCTTTTAGCTAGCCTTATTTTCCCTATTTAAAGGCTTGCTTGTTTCATAGAAAAATAAGTGAGAGTTGATAATATTTGGAAAAGTGTTTTTTCCTTAGGTTTTTGGTGAATGCCGAAACCTCCTCCTTGGTGAGATGTCGGGTGGGTTGCCGTTGTGAGATGCGAGGGCGAAGGCATAAGTTCTCATAGGTGAGAGGCTTATGAGAATTGATGCGAGTATTATAGAGTGGATGGTGAGATGCTTGAAGCTCTAGCAACACATATCTTGTACTCTTCTTTTCCATTATCACAAATCCAATAAAACACATATGTATGTTTTTTTTAGTTTTTCGTTTGTCTTGCATCGTTGGATCCTTAGGATGGGGCGTATCAGGGTGGCCGAAAAGATGCGGAAAGGGGCGGCGGGGTGTTTTGTGGTGGTGGGGGCGAGATTCCGATCAAGGACAAGAAAAGATCGGATCTTAGGCAAAAAAATATGTATTAAAATTAACAATTGGCTACAAAAATCCTTCTTTTCAAGAAATTGAATGCGGAATTGAAAATCGCAGAAAAATAACGAGAATAGTAGAAACTAACCGTTATGGATTCTGCTCCGGTGACTCTTTTTGTGTAGAACTTTCTTGACGGATCTTGAAAGCTCGATTTTTTTTTGTGTTTTATGAAAGACGTGAAAAACGTGAGAAAAGTGTTGATGAACCTGAAGCGCTGGTACCAAATTTGATACGGGTTAGCCGTCAATTGGCCCGATCTTTCAACACCAAGACTCAAAATGAAGAAAATGAATAAAAAGATGAAAACTTGAAATAAAAAGATGGAGGGATGATCCAATGATTGTGAATGATCGATAGATGGATATATCTGGTCGAACCCTTAAGACAACCAAGAGCACGATAGGGAAACAAAGGCCCTAACACACAACTTGGAATGACTTGAAGAAGCCCTTCCGCTATAATCTCACACAAAGGGGAAAGTGATTGTCCCCAGAGCACGAGAAGTCACCCGGATGAATGAGAGCACCAACTTGCCAATCCAAGTGACACAACTCAAAACAGCGCCAAAGTTGTTGGGCGAACGAATTCCACTATTTGCACAGTAAGGTGTCTCGATTCCACGAGAAGAATATGGGATAACAGAGAAACAATACTCGAAAGTACTTGTGTTTAATTTCATTCAAAGTTGAGGAGGAGAGACGTCTACCCTAAGCCTTATATAGGCATGTTGGACGTCCTCCTAGGGTTTCTACGGGCTATGGGCTTGATCCAAGACCGAGCCCAATCTAGCTAAAGAGATAAGATCAACTAAAAGGAAAAGAATTAAAATAAAATAAACTAATTAAAAAGCAAGCCCATCTTTTTATTTAAAAGATGTCCAAGAATGGGCTTTAAAATAATAAGCAAGTTGGGCCTAATTTAGCCACTTAAATTAGCCCGAAATTTTCTTCCTTCAAATGCAGCCCGATGCATCTCTTCTTCATGTGGATTACATGGATCTCGGCTCTCCTCCACGTCTCTCTCCATGTTTCGGCTACTCTCTTCACGTGGATCATCTCGGTCTCTCCATGTCTCGGTCTCGGCTGCTTCCTTTGTTCACTCTTTCCTCATCCAATTCGTGGTCTTGGTCTTCTTCATTGGTAACTCGTCTCCTCTTGCTCATGTGCTCATTGTGCAAGGAGATGAAGTCATGTTGCGAGATGCTCCTGCATCAAATCCAACCCGTCCGCCAAAAACATATGAGATGGGATACGGGTCTTAACTTTTTCATCCCCGCTAGGTTTGTCCCATATATTTTTTTTTAATGTAAATAAATAAAATTGAATCCCTAAGCCTAAAACATTAGTTGTATATTTTTGAAAAAGCTCAATTATCGTTATTCAATTTTGGAAATTTTCCAAATGACCCCAGTACATTTTGGATTTATTACGGTTTGGACGTTTATATTGGATTTTTAAAAAAATTAAATTTTATTTTGAGTAGATTATGTAATTCATCATTATGGATTCTTGAAAATAATTTTCTTTTCGTTTGTGTATGATATACACAAATATTTGTGTGTAAATCGTAAAGTTTAAACACTAATAACAATTATAGGTCAAGCGGGATTGGTTCCATCTCATCCCGTCCATCCCGATCTCAACCATGATAGGCCTTATCGGGATTCATCTAAAAAATACAAGGCATGTCCGGATGTTGTCTCATGTATAATAGTCAGGACGGGACGTGGATAACCTCAAATCCCGTCTCATCCCGTGCTCACCCCTATTTAAATGTATAATAAATTTATATTTTATATTAGCATGAATCTAAATCAACTAATTCATGGTAATACTATTCATCATTACAAACAATGTCAAAATGAATTCCAATAAACACAAAACGATGCAAACAAACGCAATGTTTTTGCATACAACAAATGTCAATCAACATAAACTAGACGTGAGTGATCAAAGAAAGGAGCAAGCAACATAAATCAGTGAAGCATTCGCGTAAACGGTTGAATTTGGTCGGTGGTGGACTGAAGTGTCAAAGACTCGAAAGTTTGGTGAATAGATTTTTGAAAATCCGGAAATGAGTGATCATGCGGCTTTAAATCTGTAGCTATTTGAAAGATAAATGTTAAAAACTAGTATATACTTTAGGGTTATAGTGATTTTTTTTAAAATTATGTTAATAATAGTATACATCATAGAACTTTAGTGATTTTTTATATTAACTTACACGGGTTGAACAGACTGGGACGGGTGGGTGATGGTTCAGATGATAAGTGGTTGTACCACCACCCATACCCGCCCCACCACCCATCAATTTCCCCCGTCAACCGTTCACCATCCGGAATTTTTTGGGTTTTCACTCGTATATTCGGTTATGTTGACCGGTTGGGTCGGGTGGTTGTGTGCACCATTTCCATCCTACGTACAATTCATAATTCATGTGGTACAAGACATAGTTTTAATTGACACAACCTTAACTTTTCTAAAAAAATAAGTTCTTAAAGATAAGGTCAAGGTTCAAGTACGGAGGGAATAATCCGGTACGAAATAACGGAGCGTTGTCGTTGTAACACGTGTCACTTTTTTCGTTCAAATTTTGTGTACTTTCATTCAAATTTGTTTCCGATACGATATGGCTTTGAATTTTATGGAGCTTTGGGAAATCTTTAGGTTATCATTCCTTGTTTCGATAATTATGTTTTTCCTTTCAAGAACATCGTCGCCCTAAAGCCAAACACGTTTTGGTGAATGCTCTTTTCAATAAGACCGTGTAGGAGATGAAAGTTGCTTTGATTTGATCCTTAGACAAAAAAGCGGTTTTCAATTGTCTACAAGCACATAGCCAAAATTTCCTTCTTGTCATACTCATTGATGAGCTTGGACAGTGTATGTCCCGGTTGAGTATCGCTCGGTCTTTAAGTATCGCCTTATGATTCCTCTATACCTGGTGGATGAGCTTTGTCCTATGTCCAATTCTCGAAGAGTTTTGGATGTTTTTTTGGAACATGTTGTTCATTTTAAAGAGCTCCCTGGTTTCAAAAAAAGGCACAATTTGGTCCGTGATGTTTTGTGTGATGTGTTTAGGAGAGCGGGGGTTTCGGCTAAAAAGGAGGCGCATGTGACCTTCTTGACTGACCCACGTGAGGGAAGATCTTCGTTGAGGCCGGCCGATGTCTTGGTGTTTGGATGTGTGTTTGGAAAACATGCTTGCATTGATTTGACAGGTGTGTTCCCCACTAGTTTGTTTGGGTAGTGAGCCTTTTGTGGTGGGTAAGACGGAGCTTAATGTGGCATCTGCTAAGGTGGTAAACATGAGAGGACTTGTATTGAAAATCAACATGTGTTTTCCGTTCGCTTTAGACACTTTTTTCGTTTTCTTGCGTCAAATGTTGTTGACGTTCTCAAGAGGGCGCAACATGCCTTGCATGACACCATTATGTCTCCTTGGTCTTTTGATGTTGTTGTTAGCGACACAACTTGTTGTTCGTCTTCCTTCTAGCTCGATGTAAAATTATTATAGTATATAAATAGACTTTTTTTGTTGTTGTTTTGTTAGTTCAAATTATAGTGTATTAATTGTTCATATGTTTTTACAATACTTTTCATAAGTTTAAAATAATGAATGGACTAATAATATCAAATGTTTGAACTAATAGAACACTCTATTTGAACTAATAATATAAAATTTTAGAACTTTTTATTCCATTTCCCCCTTCTAATGAACATTTTTTTTTGTAATTTTTTGTTTTTGTAACGTTTCGTCCATTTTTTTCATGTTAAAACAAATTATATGGTACTTATGGTTCATAAATTTTTACAATTTTTTTATAAGCTCAAAAATAACGCATGAACAATCATATAAAATGTTTGAACCAATAGTATAAAAACTTTGAATTAAAAAAGTATTATAATAAAATATACGAATAATTGTAATGGTAAAATTTTGAATTTTGGTATACTTAGTTCAAAATTCGGATGTTATTATTTCGAACATTCTGTTTTGTTTAGTTCAAACATTGAGTTTTTATTAGTTTAAACTTGTACAAGTAAAATGGTACAATAAACCTTAACTAATAAATATAGTAAACCCTTACATGAAATGAAGATAATTTTTTTTTTAAACTTAATAGTATATAAAATTTTGAACGAATTAAAAAAAAAGTCAATGTATCTGTCTTTTCAAACTATAATTTTAAAAAAAATAAACTTGTCCCCCTCTTTCTAAAAATTACAAAATTATTACAACGCCTCTTATAATTGGTGAAATGATCTAGACCATGAGATTAAGTTGATCAACGATTTCAGATTACTCTACAATCCCACACCACGATCACTTTCTCCTACTTGAACCACTTCCAAAAAAATAATAGGTTAATTAGAACAAACTTTACAATAATCCAAACCCTAAGATAATAATAGCCCTAGCACGAGTAGTCATGTTATGTAGAAATTATGAGGTGAAACTGTTGACTTTCTACATAAAATATAGGATTATGAGGGTGATTTTTTTTAAATCTACATCTCCTCTCCACTAAACATACCCATAAGTTAAACACAACTCAACTATGCTGCCATTATTTATGCCCATATTAAATAATTAACCTATGATCTCATTAAATTTGACCAAAAGCGTGTATTCAACTCTTAGCTCAGCGAGGAGAGAAAAGTCACGGCTGCGTCGTCTTCATCGTCAAATTCAAACTCAGCTGATGACAACCCACCCACCCACCAGCCCATTAATAACCCGAAAATCCGGTCAAAATCGGCACCCGATAACGGTATATCAATTAATGATCAACGGTTCAAATTTTGCCCCAATATTCGAATTCGGGTCCAACAACTCGGGTCCTCCAATCAGCGTTGGCCCCATTCATTCACATGTCAATGAGCTGTTGTTGTTTGTTCGATTATTTATTTGATCCCCATGTACGCCACTTTCTCCTTCCTCACACCACTCCTTCTGTCTTTCTCTCTCTCTCTCTCTCGAAACAGAAAATTTTTTCCCTTTCCAATTTCAAACTTGGATTGAAATAATCAAATCTTTCCTCAATCTATGCGCTTCACGTTGTAAGGTCATCAGCTTAGGGATTTCAGGTTTGTTTTTGTTTTGTTTTCTCATCTGGATATGTCCGATTTCGTATTGCATGTAAATTTTATGAGAAGGCTGTTTCGCTTTAGGGATCTATGAATGTGTTTTGTGCGTGAATAGAGAGATGAGTTTGTTGTGTTGTGTTGTGTTGCGTTGCGTTGCGTTGCGTTGAACATCGATAATCACATGCGTTTTTGCTTTTGATTATTATATTACTTGATTCAAGTGTTCATTTCCATTTTGTGTTTGACTGTGCAGGTTGCTTTGATTTTGGGGGTTTGACTGCCCAATTTCTTGCCAAAATTGAAAATTGAAGTTTGAGAATCCGATATTTGGTCTGGAAGAAAAATTAAAATGAGCGACACAAATCCTAATCCCCCTGTGGTTCAGGAAAACTCATATTCAAGAAAACTACCAGATTTCAAGCAATCTGTCAAGTTGAAGTATGTGAAATTAGGTTACCATTACCTAATCACCCATGGAATGTATCTGTTTTTATCCCCACTTATTGTTGTAATTGCAGCTCAGATCTCAACCTTCTCTGTTGAAGATCTACATGAACTATGGGAACATCTCCAATTCAACCTCATTTCTGTTGTCCTTTGTTCAACCCTATTAGTCTTCTTGGCAACCCTATACTTCCTCACTCGTCCTCGCCCTGTTTACCTTGTCAACTTCTCATGCTACAAACCCGAGGATGCTCGTAAGTGCACCAGACAGATATTCATGGAGAGATCTCGTTTAACCGGTACTTTCACTGACGAAAACCTCGAGTTTCAGAGAAAGATTCTCGAGAGGTCAGGTCTTGGTGAAAGTACTTATTTACCTGAAGCTGTTCTTAGGGTTCCTCCTAATCCATGTATGGCAGAAGCTAGAAAAGAAGCCGAGGTTGTCATGTTTGGTGCTCTTGATGAGCTTTTTGCTAAAACTGGTGTGAAACCGAAAGACATTGGTATTCTGATTGTGAATTGCAGTCTGTTCAATCCAACTCCATCTTTATCCGCCATGATTATCAACCATTACAAGCTGAGAGGAAACATTGTTAGCTATAATCTCGGCGGAATGGGATGCAGTGCTGGATTGATTTCCATTGATCTTGCTAAACAGCTTCTTCAAGTTCATCCGACTTCATATGCGGTTGTGATTAGTATGGAGAACATCACTCTGAACTGGTATTTCGGAAACGAAAGATCAATGCTGGTGTCTAATTGCTTATTCAGAATGGGAGGAGCGGCGATTTTGCTATCCAACAAACGATCAGACAGATGGCGAGCTAAGTATCAGCTAGTCCACCACAGTAAGAACCCACAAAGGCGCGGATGATAAATGCTTCAGTTGCGTTACTCAACAAGAGGATCCGAATGAAAAGTTGGAGTTGCATTGTCAAAGGATCTAATGCGGTTACGTCTAATGACGCTTTGAAGACGAACATTACGACTTTAGGTCCGTTGGTGTTACCTATGTCGGAACAGTTGCTGTTCTTTGCAACTTTGGTAGGGAAAAAGTTGCTGAAGATGAAGCTGAAGCCTTATATTCCGGATTTCAAACTCGCGTTCGAGCATTTCTGTATTCATGCTGGAGGGAGGGCGGTTCTTGACGAGTAGAGAAGAATTTGCAGTTGTCTGATTGGCATATGGAACCTTCTAGAATGACATTGAACCGTTTTGGTAATACGTCGAGCAGCTCGTTATGGTACGAGCTAGCTTACTCAGAGGCGAAAGCGAGAGTGAAGAGAGGAGATAGAATATGGCAAATTGCTTTCGGGTCCGGGTTCAAGTGTAACAGTGCAGTTTGGAAGGCTCTGAGAACTGTGAATCCTGCAAAGGAGAAGAATCCATGGATGGAAGAGATTCATTTGTTTCCGGTGGATGTTCCTAAAGTGTCGGCACTTTGAAGTTAGGTTCTGTTTTGAATGGTAAGAGTGTAAGAGGAAGGAAAAGCGTTGATTGACGTTTGTTTATGGAGTGGATGAATTCTTTATTGTTTTTTGTTCATTGTTTTTCGTCGGTAATTCGGTTGGAATTGCAAACACGGCTTCCTCTTTTAATTTTTTCTTTTTATTTATTTATGGTTCTTTAGTGAGTAGTAGATTTGTTGCTCTTTAGTCTCTACCACTCTTCTGGTGAATAGATTTCTCATAACATGATTTGTACCGCTTGTCATTTAGTTTAACAGCTTTGTCCTAACATGATTCGTAACGCTTCTTCTGATCATCTTATCTCGATTTTTTACTTAATAAAAAAATCAAGTATTTATAAGTTTTAAAAATTCATCTTCTAATCCTCAAACTTGTTAGATATTCTCTTAGCCATTTTTAATAGTTTTTGTTAGTTTATCCAACATTTCATTAAGGATTAAAAAAGAAAACGAAATCTAAAGGTTAACTTGTTTTTTTATAAAAAAAAAAAGAATTTAACTTCTTTTTTTGTATAATAAAAAAAACTTAATTTATTTTGTTAACTTTATAAAGATTAAGGAATGGTAATGGTAATGATAAGGAGAAGAATGTTTTAAAAGTTTGTGTACACCAGAAAAAATCTTGAAAACTTGAGAAATTTATTTTATTTATTTACCAGTGATACAATTAATTGATAATTTAAAAAATATAAGATAATAACAAGTTATACTCGTTTTCATATAATTTTTTTTAATATTCATATTATTGTATATATTTATATCGGTTATTTATTTCCTCACCATTTATGCACGATTAACCATAAGTTTGAATCGGTTCTATTTTTTCCCGGTTTGGAATTAGTGGAGCGAAGATTAAATAAGTATTAATTGAATTAGCAATTTATCATGACTAGTTATTGTTAGACAATTAATTTATGATACAGATTACTTGTTATGAATCTTAATTTCTTCGTCGTCATGATCACGTTGCCACGTCACCATATACATATATACTGCTTGACATGTATTATTAGGTGATCAACAGCTCATAAATAAATAAATAACCAGCTAATTATCAAAAAGATAAAATAAACAGCGAGCTGGATTTTTTTAAATGATCGTGCAGCTTAAAGTTGTCGATGAACAGCTCATAAAATAACCAAACAGCTCTGATCAACTGATCAACGGCTTATAACAAAGTAACGATACTAAAAATCAAAGGAGAAAATGGATATCATTTGTCAGGTTTTTTGGTTAACAAATGCTCATAGTTAAGAGGATAGTATGACTTACTAACATCTATTTAGTATAAATCTTAGGGCCCGTTTGGTTTAAACTCCGAAAACGGAAACGGAATGAAAACGAATCTAGTTTATACGTACACCCTTGTTCATGAAGTTGTTGGGAATCATTTATTGTGGTTTGAACTAATTGTAGTACAATTTGATTAGTTTTAATACCTGTAGGGTAACAAAGTAGGAGGAAGCAAGTGCATTTTGCATGAAACCAACCGGAATGATTCCATGAACAAAGTACATATGTAGACTAGATTCGTTTCCATTCCGTTTTCGTTTCCGGAGTTACAACCAAACGGGGGGTTAAAATGTTACTCAAAAATATATGGTTGACATGTCTTAGTGTACCTGAATGTCGTATAAAAAGATAGATGGATTCACCGTTAGACAAAAATAGTGCAAAACCAAAATAACAAAAAAGGATAATATAAAACACATATATTCAACCCGAGATAAGTTCGGAGTGAAAGAAAGGAATTAGAGCATAGAAAAGTATTAAAAATTCGTAAGTCGAAGAAAGTACACAATGATATTCTTGAAGAACAGCGAAAATCTCAAATTTAGGTCCAATTTTTACCCGTCATATTCTATCAAATGTGTTAAGTTTTAAAGGTCAATACCTTTAATCGATGTAGTATGTCAAGTTTTTATTAAGTGTTAATACATTTAATTGATGTAGTGAGACCCATCTGTTTGAGTTTGTATTTACATGCGTTGAGGATATCAAGTGTAAAATTTAAATTTTATTTACACGATAAATTTTAAAGATTGATATTTGGTCAAAGGAAGATTAATATTTGCCCAAACACGTATCACAATTAAGATAAAATTTTGATAAATTTACTTTTTTTTGGTAAAGGAGACGGTGAACCCGCCAATTTATTGAAACAAAGAAGACAAGTTTAACTACGGATATACCGTTGAGACATGACCCCGCGGGCATCCAACTTTAACAAACTAGTAGCACCCATAGGTGGTTCCAAAAGTAAATGAAAAATTAAAGGAAAATTGAAAGTAAAAGACGTTAAGAAATCAACGACATAATTAGCTTCCCAATAAATGTGACGAAACTGGATGAGAAGTAGCAATATCCTGCCTAACCAAACAATGAAGCCTTGGCAGCGCGATACGAGACTAAAAAGCGGGTGAGAAGTCGCAATATCCCGCCTAACCAAATAAACAACCAGCTCCGAGTCCACCTCGACCACCAATTTCCGTATACCTCTTTCCCAAGCCAAATATACGCCCATGCAAAGCCCCCAAAGTTCCGCCATCGGGACGGAAGCAACCCCAATCTTAAACACAAACCCTTCAACCCACTCCCCATCCGCGTCTCTAATCACACCACCAGCTGCCGCCTCCTCCATGCAACCACGTACCCACCCGTTAGTATTGAGTTTGAACCACTCCTCAGGCGGCTTCTTCCACGCCACCCACTACAGCACCCTTGGAGACAAACAGACTGTATTACAACTCTTCTTCATCGCCGCCACAATTGATTTAACTTGTGCCGACAAGAAATAATAATTTTGTTTACCGGTGGCACAGAGTCACGTAGAAGTAAATCAGCTCTCCACTTCCACAACCACCAGTATGTCTTTGCGAACCAAATTTTCCATGGGATCCCCTCAACAAGAATATCATCACACGAAATATTCCATTTAAGTCACTGCTCCTGGTCTAAACTAAAGAAATCAGCTGCCCATTCTTCCGAAATTAGACCTTCTCACACCAGCAAGGAATCTTTACAATCTCTAAATAAATGTAGTATCGTTTCCTCGTGTTCAAAGAAAATAGGACAACCCTTATCATGAGTCAAATGACGACGAAACCTCTCCGAATTCGTCATAATTCTTTTGTGGACAGACAGCCAAAGAATCGACTTCCAACGCTCCGAAATGGGTAATTTCCATAAAATATGAAAAGAACCATCACTTGGTTCAATAGAGTCTCTATACGGGTCAATCAAAGCGTACGCGGAGGACAAGGAGTAACAACCGTTAGGCTCAAGGCGCCAAGAAACACAGTCCGTGACACCCAAATCATCACGTAACGTGACTCTAGCCACTGCCGTCATAGCACTCATGAGCAACACCTCACTAATTCGATCCCAGTCCCACCCTTGCCCGGCAATCCAAAAATCTTTCACCATTCCCGTCCAAGAATAACCAACCGGCCTAACACGAACGTCTTCAAGAAGAGCATGATTACCTGCCCATGAATCAGTCCTAAACTTAGCAATCCCACCATCAGAAATAAACCAATGTAGGCCTTTCACGATTACATTGTCCTTATCCTAAATCATTCCACGAAAAATAATCGATCCTCTCCTAAAACTCGAAATGTCCAAAAAATCTCTAATGGTTTGAAGCCCATACTTCTTCTTAATCAGAGAGAACCAAGGAGCTTTATCCTCCTGTAAAAACCGCCAAATCAGTTTCCCCAAAGAGACCAGATTCAAATGAACAACCCTCCTAATGCCCAAGCCACCCACATACTTATCTTTGCAAACGTCTTTCCACGCAATAAGATGCATACGCTTCTTCCCATCCACGTTACCCCACAAGAAATTCCGACATATTGAGTCCAACTCTGAGCAAACAGACTTAGGGATTTTAAACACTCTCATCACATAAGCAGGGATAGAGGATAAAACAGACCTGACTAGGGTAAGTTTTCCCCCGAAACTAAGCAGGCGACCTTTCCACGACGCAAGTCTCTTTTTCAATTTGTCAACAATGAAACTGAAGTCCGTAAATGTACATCGAGATTTTAAAATTGGCATACCAAGATATGTACCAAACTCAGTAGAAACAACAAGACCCGCCTCTTGTTGAAGTAACTGACGAAAAGTACCCTTGACGTTAGCAGAAACAAACAATTTTGATTTAGAAAGACTAACCCTTTGACCTGAAGCTGAGCAGAAGGCCGCAAGACAATTCTTAATAACTCTGATTTGTGAGACGGATGCTTCCGCAAATAGCACAATGTCATCCGCAAAGAAAACATGTGAGACCGGCGGACAGTTTCTATGGATCTTCACCGGCTTCCAGCTACCATTATCCACAAGCTCATTAATGGCATGACCCAATCTTTCAAGACAAAGGACAAATAAATAAGGTGAAATAGGGTCCCCTTGCCTGATCCCTCTAGTGGGTAGGAAGGACTCGGACATCTTACCATCCCAGAGAACACGCATAGAAGTTGACCTAACATAACACTTTATCCAACTGCACCAATTCTCAGGAAGCCCAATCAACGAGCACGTATCATCCACAAAAGCCCACTTCAGCCTATCATAGGCTTTCTCGAGATCGATCTTGATCGTCATCCACTTTCTCCCCCCTTTCTTCTTCTGAAAAGTGTGCAACATCTCTTGAACCAGGATTACATTATCATCAATTAATCTACCCGGTATAAAGCTGCTTTGAAAAGGACTGACAAGTTTATCCATGAGAGGTTGGAGCCTTGAAACCATGAGTTTAGAGATAACCTTATACACGACGTTACATAGACCAATGGGTCTAAACTTATACATATGGTCCGGCCCTTGACACTTCGGGATAAGCGAAATTAACATTTCATTCAACCCCTCAGGCATAATCGCAGTATCAAAAAACTTCCTTACACGGTTGATCACTTCCAGCCCAACAGTAGCCCAACACTGCTTATAAAACGCCGCATGGAAACCATCAATCCTCGGCGCCTTAAAAGCACCCATCTTATGCATAGTTAACATCACATCCTGATCAGTAAACCCAACTCCAAGTGATAAAAGCTCCGCAGACAGAAGAGGGGGAAACCGATTGGGAACCATCACCTGCAGCGGGACCTCATTGTTGTCTTCCGAAAATAACTCTTTGAAAAAGTTCACATCATTCAGTTTAAGCAGCTTATGATCCGAAATCCAAGTACCCGAGTATGTTTTAATCCTGTCCACCCGATTATATCTTCTTCTAAGAATCGTGCTCGTATGAAAAAATGCGGTATTCCTATCTCCCTCCGCAATCCATTTCTCCCTTGATTTTTGTCTCCAAAGCATCTCCTCTTGATCCAGAATCCATTCAAATTCCTCTTTCAATTGACCTTACAATAAAATCAGTCCCTCAAACGCATTCTTCTCCAATTTTGCTGAATATTAAGAAGACGATTGTATAAAACCCTTTGCTTGACGTCAATACAACCAAATTGAAATCACCTCCAACCAAAACCAAATCAAAACAATTTTTAATTGCAAGAAGTAACATATTCCACGGCTCCTTACGTCTAGCCGGAGTCGGGGGGTTATAAACCGCGAAGAAATTGATCGTTTCACTGTCTAACTCAACCAGCGCATGAATATAGTTCACATCCGACTTCAGAATTTTCACTTTATGTGCTAAACTATTCCAAAAAAACCAAATCCCTCCCTCGAACCCCACAACCTCCACTCTAAAATGATCGGAGAAGGGAATGCGAGCACAAACTTCATCATCCCTAGAGCATGAAATCTTTGTCTCCATGATTATCAAGAAATCCATTTTATGACGGTTGATCATGTAACTCAGGGATTTGCGGAACCTTCGATTACCCGCACCCCTACAATTCCAAAAAATAGCAGTCATTGGGACCCGGTAGAGGGTACGGGACCAGGTAGACACTTATCCACTCAAACCTGTGATTCTTCCGCCATGATCACATCCTCCTTATCTGGGGTGACCGCTACCGAAGCGACCGACCTACCCCCCGAGTTAATTTCCATAACCACCGCAGGCTGAGAAGAGGATGAAAGTCTCAGAAGCGGCCGATTGGACATTGTTGGATCCATAGAAATGTTATCGATTGTGATTAATTCATTAGACTGGGCCAAAGTAGTAATTCTCTGTGCTGGGCCGGAATCATTCTTATGGCTAGAATCCATGGGCCCCCCCAATTTTAGCCCTCTTAGACAGCTTATGGTTTTCACTCGAGGAGGCCGGGTATGTAACTGACGTGACCGTTTCAATTAGCAATGGAGGTGCCTCATCAATGCGTGGACCCAAAGAGACTTTTTCTTTCGTAACCGTCGCCGCAATAATTGATGCCTGATCTCCCCCCGATGGCAATGAGACCGGAGACACCTCTTCCGATTGAAGAACAACGAATCTATTGACATTCTGCTTCCCGGATAAATCAGTTTGATTAGCCTTCCCGCTCGCAGGACTCCTCCGAGGTTTCCTCACCACAGACATCCATGGACCCAAAAAAGGTTCAATAGTTCCCTGGTCACCATTTCCATCCTCTACCTGCATAACGCCTCCATCCGTACCTTGGTCATTGGTTGTGTCAACCCCCACGACGACAATACCGTTAGCAATAATACCGTTTAACTTTGGACACCTCTCTGACACATGGCCGTACAGTCCACAATTATGACAAATAAGGTTCAATCCTTCATATTCAACACGAACTCTTGACTCTTCTACTAGAATTGTTCCGATCAAAGGCTTGTCTAGTTCAATCTCAACACACACTCTCACAAACTTTCCTCTGGTTGCAAAGAGAGTGTTTAAGTCAACTTTGAGTGGTGTGCCAAGGGTCGAGGCAAGACCGTATAACACAACTTCATCGTATAGTTGCAATGGAAGTTCGGATAACCTAGCCCAAACAAAAGTTGTTCTAAGACTATCGTTAAACGCATTGAACTTAGCGGACCACGGACGAACTGTAATATAATGCCTAAAAATTTCCCAAGGACCTTCAGTGAGTACCTTGAGGAAATCATCTTCTCTATCAAACCGTACCGCATAGAAACCATTCGGTAGATCAAGTATCGTCATCAGACCTGTCGGGCGCCACAAATGGTATATCCTCCTCTCAAGAAGCCGATATGCCACGTTCCTTCCCAACACCTTGATGATCACAACATTCTTCCACTTTTCAGATAATGAATCCACAACATCTAGGTCAATTTCCGCCACAGCAAGGCCTCTAGTTCCCTCAAGAAACGAGATACGCATACGTTGCGATTCAATAAGAGTATCACAGCTTAGGGGAGCCGAATTGGGTACTTGATTACCCACATTAGCCGCATAAGAGCGTGGTTTATCTCGTGGAACGGGCGGGGGAGCCTGAGCGTTAGCCGGAGGAGAGAGAGGGTGGGGGGGGGGGGGGGGGGGGGTTGGAGGTCATTAGAGCGTTTAAGGTTGAAGTAAAACAACAAGATGTATAATTATTTTGTTTTTTATAATGTTTTGATAAATTTACTAGAGTATAGTTTATGTGTATTTTTCATTATGCGGATATCGTCAGCCCAAAAGAAGATTGATATTTGGTCAAACATTAAATACACTTGTGGTTTTACATGTTTATGCGAATGTTGACTGACCCAAATGAATGTTAATACTTGGCCAAACAATATAACAACTAAGATATAAATAATAAATATTTTGTGTGACATTTTGGTTATGCGGATATTAATTGACCCAAAGAAAGGTTAATAGTTGGCCAAACAATAAACTTATATTTAATATCAATTAATTTTAATTTATTATTTATTCAAATATTGATCGGCTCAAATAAAGGTTAATATTTGACCAAATAATAAATACATATTAGATAATAAATTATTTATTGATTGTTGTTTCGTTATTTATGCGAATTTTGATCGGCCCAAAGGAAGGTCAATGTTTGGCCAAATAACGAGTACGCATGCGGTAATAAATGTTGATAATTATACAAAGATGTCCATGTAAATAATAGTCGGTCCAAAGAAAAGTTGTTATTTGACCGGATTTGTTATCGATATTTGATTATTGTGTTGAGAGTACCACTTACAATTGATATTTTGTGCAAACCCAAGATGTCAATTTGTGTTAGATATCTTGTTTCAAATATATATATATGTGGATTTTATGCATGGAAATGATAGTCGGTCCAAAAAAAGGTTATAATTTGACAAGATATAGGTGTTCTCTTGAATTTACTTCATTGAGAGTTATAGTGTATTGTTTCCATTTAGATCACTTGGATCTTAAGGTTGGTAACTATATTACGAGCCTTAATTTTTCATGCTTCTAGTTTTGTCAACTTATTTTCGCTCAATTTTAGGGGTTTAGTTGATAAAGTTATTAAGTGTGTTTTAATATACTACATACCTAATTTCTTTTATACTTTTCATTTGTGGGTGTATACCCATATCTGAGACATGAATTGTGATAGGGAATTCTTATGGTGAGTATTAAGAGGTTTAAAGGTGGAAAGTCTAGCTATTTGTACTCTTGTACATTATTTTTCTATATTTATTTAAATATGCATTTGTAGTACATGAATACAATCTCATTTTTATTACTCAAAGCACAAGTATTGGACTGTACAAGTTTAACTTTTACGGTGAAATGATCGAAACATGATATCACCAAAATGACCTCTCTTGTATATATTATTTATTTGAAAATGTTAAATGGTATGTCTATGTTGGTCTGTGCGACTTGTATTCAGGCCAAAGGTTGTATATGAATTTGGTCGGATTAGATACATGTTTATGATGGTGAACATGTGACAATTATAAGGTTATTCATGAGGATAGTTATTTATGCAAAGATAATATTACTATTGTTCATTGTCAATGTTTGACTATCACGACAAAAGTATCACTAACAATTAATATCAATGTTCAAATACTTGAGATTGATGTTGCACTTGATTTCTTGAGACATGTTGTACGATTCATCTTTGTATTTGACTGATTATGGTTCATATTGTAAATGATAATTTTTTTCCTCTCTTTTAGTAAATTGTTTATTTATTTGCTTATTTAAGTTAAAGTTTTGTTCCTAATAAGGACATCTTATGAGGTTGAACAATATGGTATATATTATATTAGGTGTAAGGATGTTAACCTCACATCAAGGATAAAATATATATTCTCCTATAGATTCCGGATCTTCCAAAGAGAAAATAATCTTCTAAACGTGAGAATGTTTTGTTTTTGAAGGTCATATGGTCGTTATGAACACCATTTGAGTCTTGTCAAGAGGAGATGAGAACTAATAAAATCTCAAAGAGTATTTTTTGAGATTTTAGATGGCTTTACAAAAGGTAATAAAAAAAATTCAAAACATGTTCTCATTCGGTTACTCCTCGGAGAAGGGAAATATGGAGATATTAAGGGTCTAAAACAAAAGAAGCATAATAAGCAAATATGAAGTGACTTCTTTTGTAAAAGGGTTGGTCACATAAAAAAAAGATTTTGCAAGTATCACGCTTGGCGTATGAATAATGCATATTTCTTAAACATAATTTCAGTATCTAGAAACACTTGATGATTACATTCAAACATCACTATAAGTATGAGTGTTTTTAGGTAGAGTATAAGTTTTATGATTTTATTTCCCATCAATTTTAAAATGGAAATTGTTAATGATGTAGACTTTGTGGGATTCTATTAGGTCAATATATAAAGAATATTAGGTCAATATTAGGTAGAGTACAAGTGTTTTTAGCTAGAGTATAAGTTTTATGTTTTTAGGTATGAGCTTAATGAGTGGATACCAGTTTTTTGGCCTAATAAGCTTAATGAGATTCTATTATGTCAATATATAAAGAATATTAGGTTATAGTTTCCTATACACCAAATCAACCAACCATTTTCATATCTCTACCCATCAGAGAGAAAACCTACGAAAACCATAAGGAGGTTCGACTGGGTAAGACGATATACCTGCGGCGCTCATTCGGGTTGTAGGAAGTTAGGGCAGGCAGGTACTATGCTTATTATCATACCTTTTCTCTGCCTAAAGCTGGGTCTTTCTGCTGCTTGCCACTACTCCGAGATGATGATTACGCTTCCGATTTGCTTGGTTTTCAGTCTAGATTTTGCACTAAAGTTTGATCTGATTGTTGCGCTATGGAACTAAGTATGTAAATTTTAATTCCTTAATAACTCTAGCATGATTTGATCCTTGGTTTTATGGTTCAGTGAATTTAATTATTCCATTTACGAGAGACAATTATACGTAGCACTATCAAGAGCTAAACATAGACAAAACCTCAGTATTTATGAGAGACAATGAATTAACTGATAAAAGTACTCACATCAATAAAAAAAACACAATATCCTTGAAATATTAGAGAAGACAAACATTTACAAGACAAGTCACAATTGACAAGTACAACCAATGCTGCTATTTCACTCCCATTAACTTACATTCTTAAATCTCAAGAATATCCTTAAATCTACCTTAAATCCACGTAACCACAAGACATGGATTAGGCAGACACACATTTTCACCCCAACTCACAGTTGACAAGTACAACCATTGCTACTATTTCACTTCCATTAACTAACATTCTTAACCGTCAACAATATTCTTAAATCTACCCGTACATCCAGGTAACCACAAGAAACGGATTAGACAAGCAAACATTTCCACGTCAACTCACGGTTGACATGTACAACCATTGCTACTATTTCACTTCCATTAACTTATATTCTTAATTGTTAACAATATTCTTAAATCTACCTCACATCCAAGTAGCCACAAGAAACGGATTAAGCATTCCATCGTCTATCCCCTGGACATCACCAACTCAAAAACATGAAGCACAACAAAAATAGAAGACGATCAAATAAAGGCACGAACTGTGTTTTAACTTTACAAAAAATACAACATTACCATTCGATCTCAATGGAAAAAAAAACTACATGTGAACACATAACACACACCTAGTATTAATGAAAAGTCTAGGATAAAAAAAGAAGACGACATAAACTGAAAAGAAAAAAAAAACAATGAAACTATTTAGATGGTTGAAATTCGATCTCAATGCTCATCGAAATGAAGACTGAACCGAGACTCGAAGACCGGAACCTGATTTATGTTATCCTGAACCAACACCAAATTGGTTAATTAACCAATAACCAATGAACGCTAATCAGAGCAGTTTACCTGCATCATCCAAACCTCGAAACTGTAAAATTTTTCGATGAGTACAAGCGAACAGTATCGAAAGAGACGAGTGGCTCTCGTCCACAAAAACAAAATAATTCAGCTACTCTCACGTGCCTCTCTTCAGCGGCGAGATTGGCATGTTTCCCCCAAAATCCAATTCATGGACATGAAAAACGAAGGAGTAGGGCATCGATGTTTATCCATTTGAGGTTGCAACTGAGACACAGTTTCGCGATTTTTTGATTATTAATTATCAAGGGTTGAGGGTTTTGTAGAATTTTTTTTCAACATGGGTACTGCTCCTATTGACTCTCCTTTCAGTATCAAGGCCGAATTTCATGCGACTTTCAGATCTTTGCCCTTCAAATCGGAGCTGGCAAGCTTCAACTACCAACCCATGTGTAGACTTTCCAGAATCGGTTTGTACTCAACTGTCTGTAAATCCAAGGTATATTTAAAATATACCTATTTATGTTTATCCATGTGAATTTGCTTGTGGGTGAGGAGATATTTACTAGCATATGGGATTTTAGCGGTTGAAGTGTTACGCCAAATGGTTTTTTAACTGGTGATACTAGTAGCAGATGAATTGTATGCTTGCTGTTGGAATTATATTTTCTTTCTAGTTTCAATGTTTTACAAGCAAAAGAATTTGAAATCATGTTTGAGAATCTTCATTGTGAAGATACCAAATAGTAGTTCCAAAGAAATGCTGCCTTGCATTTTTAGTGCTACTTGGTTTTATTTAGGGTCATTTGTTTTGAGAGCAAGTGAGTAGGAAGCAAGCCTGCGTTTGATGTAAGCATATGTGGTTGACTTTTGATTCATTTTTCTTATATAGGGGTATGTTGGACAAATACAAGCTTTTCGTGACGACGATGATAATTCATTATGGGAAGAAAACCCAACTCCTATGCTTGACATGATTGAAAATCCCATCCATTTAAAGAATTTATCAATCAAGGTTGAAGCTGGCGTTCTTCCACACTATTCTTAAGCTTTGGTGTTCTTTTGGGTAAAGGAAAACTAAATTTCATAGCATCTGATATGCAAATTCATTTTGGAGTTGTACAGGAGCTCAAGCAACTAGCTGAAGACATTCGGTCCGAGCTGTCTCTTGTAATGCCTAAAATGCAGAAGCCACTAAAGGCTAGTTTAGCTGTCGTTGAACTAACGATTGCAATCCACTATGTTTTTCATGCTCCAATGGACAAGATATTATGGGATGCAGGAGAGCAGGTTAGAACAATGTAAATGTTCCCGAAAAGAAGAAACATTCTACATGGCTGTCTTATGCTTGCTTGTCCTTGGGGATGTGCTGTGGTGATTTAATTTAATAAAACACTAAAGAAAGCTCAAGCTCGAGGTGGGATTAATATGTTTTCTTTGAATGACACAGACTTATCCACATAAGCTACTCACAGGTAGGAGATCACTTACGGACACAATGTGGCTGAAAAATGGATTTTCTGGTTACACATCTCATAGCGAAAGTGAATATGATCCATTTGGGGCAGCACATGGATGCAATAGCATTTCAGCCGGACTTGGTAATGTCAAGTTTGTCTCTTTGATTCTGCATTCGTAATATAGTAATTATGGTGAAAGGGACTTGTGGGCAATGTTTTTTTTCCCTTTACTGGGTTCCAGGGATGGCAGTCGCTCGGGATGTCAAAGGTAGAAGGGAGCGTATAGTCACAGTTATTAGCAACGAAAGTACTATGGCTGGTCAATTGTATGAGGCAATGAGCAATGCTGGATATTTGGACTCAAACTTGGTTGTGATTTTGAATGATACTCGTCACTCATTACACCCAAAGCCTGAAGAGGGTTCTAGGACTCCAATTAATGCTCTTTCTAGTACACTAAGTAAGATTCAATCAAGTAAATACTTCCGGAAGCTCAGAGAACTGGCTAAGGTAAATATTTACTAGTTCAGTACAGATCAATAAATTTACAAAATTTCTGCATCCTTTCGAGGTGGTTGATGAACTTTAAATGTGTGACATATCATATTCATCTGCACATGGAGAGCCCTAAGATATTATGCAAACGTAGCATTGTACCTTTGCCTCGGTCAGTTCTAAATCATCGCGTTCCAAGTTTACAAATAAACTTACACTGTTGTGCTACTTTACAGGTTTTCACCAAGAAAATTGGTAAAGGCACATATGAATGGGCTGCCAAAGTTGATGAATATATGCGTGGAATGATGGGTCCTACAGGATCAACTCTCTTTGAAGAACTAGGATTATACTACATTGGTCCGATTGATGGGCACAACATTGAAGATCTAATTTGTGTACTACAAGAAGTCGCCTCTTTGGATTCCATGGGTCCTGTGCTAGTACACGTCTTAACAAATGAAAGACAGAAATCAGGAGACTATCCAAAAAGTTCAATAACTGAAAAAATATCTGAAGGTGATTGTTTCTGTTTTATCGTCTAGAATACACTTAACTTCATTGTCTCAATTCTGTCAGTTTCTTTGATGAGTTATAACCGACTTGTCAGTTTTGCATGCTGACTTGAAGTTTGGGTCATTCTTTGTGCCGGTATGATGTTTAAAAATAATTTCCCTCCTTGCATTTCAGAAACTGTCAGAATTCATCCCTTAGCATGCGTAAATTTGGGATGCACTACGACATAAATGAGAATTATCAACAGTTATTTGCTTGATCAGTGGATTTTTTTCTTTTCTTTTCATGGAATACCATATATGCCAAAACAGAGGATTTGTATTTCTATGAATAAATGCCCAACTACCTACTTTGACATGTTGTAACTTGTAACTCGGAAAACATTGATAGTTGATCATCCTAGATGTCAATATGCACTAGCTATATATAGACTATTTTTCTTACTTCATCATTAGGTTTTCAAGTTTTCTTTACTCAGAGGATCCAAACTGCACCTTTGACTGTAAACATTGTTATTAGCTATAACATGGCTTCTGTGTTTTCTAAGCTAGCTAATTTTCTTCTTGGTTGAAGGAAAAATTCTTAAGACTATCTTTGTGATTACTTATTGCTTATACTTGTGGTTCTCTTGTGTCCTTGCTTTCTGAGCTTCACTCAAAGTGAACTCTAGAAGTCAGTGTTAAACAAATTTTTTTTAAAAAAAAGTCTTAAACTTGAACTGCATAATATCCAAATTCCTTAATAAGATGATTTTGTTCTGTAAATGTTTAGACCTTATTCATTCGTGACAACCCAGTGAAAGTTGAATAAAATACGATTGACCAACGTATATTGTTTCCCTACAAAGCCTTAGATATATATATATTGATTTGAATATATGTTAAGTTAGCTTACACTTCTTCTTGAATCAGGTTCTCGCGGCGATTCATTTCCATCTTGTATCCAGCCTCTGACATATAGTGATTGCTTTGTAGAGGCCTTGTCTACACAAGCAGAAAAGGACAAAGATATTGTGGCAGTTCATGCTGGGATGGGCATGAATTCGTCCCTTGAATCATTCCAAGAAATGTTTCCAGATAGATTTTTCGATGTTGGGATGGCCGAGCAGCATGCAGTTACATTTTCCGCTGGCTTGGCTTGTGGTGGACTTAAACCCTTCTGTATAATCCCTTCTGCCTTTCTACAAAGAGCTTATGATCAGGTCTCCACACATCATTCTCTTTTTTGTTTTATGTTGCTTTCGATTGGTCAGTGCAAGATTTTAGTATGTAAACCTTTCTGTATGTTTGTTGGATGTAGATTGTCCATGATGTAGATCGTCAGAGGATTCCTGTGCGTTTTGCCATTACGGGTGCCGGATTAGTAGGATCCGAAGGGCCTGTACTGTCTGGGCCGTTCGATGTAACTTTTATGTCATGTTTGCCCAACATGGTTGTCATGGCCCCATCAGATGAAATTGAGCTAACTCGCATGGTGGCCACATCAGCAGAAATAGACGACCGACCTGTTTGCTTTCGGTTTCCTAGTGGTGCTGTGGCTGAATTGATTAACTTTAAGGAGAGTTTGATGCCTATTGAGGTAGTCAAAAATTACCTTTATTTGAAGTGCATTTGTTTCATTTATTAGAATGTCATGTTCTAGTTTTATACATTTTCTAAACTCTGTGCAGTGTCTTACATTTTTTTTATAATAATTTTATTTCGATTTAGAACCTTAAGAGGACAGCATGTGAATAAACTTCAAACAAGCAAATATAGGTTTAGTATTTCCAAAATCCCAAATTTTCCTAGATTTGACAAGTCTGCTATCATAATAATATGCACATTCCAGCTGTAAGCATTAAGCTTACAGCTGTGTCATATCACTGTTAGAAATGCTTTTTTATCCCATATAATCTTCAGGGAATGGATAGTATTATTTTGAATTTATAAATTCTCGAAGTCTGTAAGCTCCTTATGATGCTCCAAGCTAATTCAGAAATTAGACTTGAAGATTTTTACTTTAATATTCTGGTTTCACTGATCGAAAGATCGAATTGAGAACTAGTTTGGTATGGTGCATGAATCGGGTTGGAATCAGGAATAAAATAACTCGATTCTTAATTGAAGATTTTTTGTATATTGTTGGAATAGTTTATGTCTTGGGAGTCAAGATAATTCATTTGGATTGGAATCACTCGTTCCAAGAATCATATTTAGTTTCCAATTCAAGCTCTACCAAACATAAATTTTGGAATAAGTTGAGTTATTTTTTGTTATTCTTCTAGTACCAAATAATTGTAGATCATTAACTCTGATTATGAAAACTCCCTTTTTCTTAGAGCAGGTTGGTAAAGGACGAGTTGTAGTAGAAGGCAAAGATGTTGCCTTGTTGGGTTATGGAGCAATGGTGCAGAACTGTATTTCTGCTCGGTCCCTTCTTGCTGAACTTGGTGTCGAGGTCACTGTAGCTGATGCCAGGTTTTGCAAGCCTCTAGACATCGAGCTGTTAAGGCGGCTTTGCAGAAACCATGCATTCTTGATCACAGTTGAGGAAGGCTCAGTTGGAGGATTTGGGTCGCACGTTGCTCAGTTTATTGCCCTTGACGGAAAGCTTGATGGAAGCGTTAAGGTGATATATTTCTCTATACTTCTTCTTCAGCTCTAATACTCCTTGTAGTGGCAAAACTGTTATTGTTGTTTGATTGACATTCTATGCAAGAAACTGTCTCAACTAGCAAGTAACATGGCTTAGGTTGTGTTTGCTAAGATACAAACACTGGTGTTTTGGTGTGTTTTTGGAATTCAAAAACACTAGTGTTTAGTGTTCTAGGATGTGTTTTAGAAACACTTATAAAATTCACGGCTTGCATTAAAACACTAGTTTTTTGGGTCCAAAAAGACAAAATTGCCCTTTAGCCTTTTTTCTTCTTATTACAAGTCAAGACACAGTTTTATCCCAAAAACCCTAGTTTAAGTCAAGCAAACAGGGAATAGTGATCAGTGTTCTTGAAACACATAACATACACTCCGAGAACACACACACTACCAAAAAACACCACACTGAACATTAGTTTATCTCAATGACTTAGCAAACACAGCCTTAATGACTTTATTTGAAAATACGAAAACGCTGTAAAAAATTTACAGCCCATGAAATCAATGTTAAATTTGCATAAAAGACTACTTGTGACTATTGTTATGTAAAACATTTTTCAGTGGAGACCGATTACTTTACCCGACACATATATAGAGCGAGCATCTACAAAGGAGCAACTCACTCTTGCTGGGCTGACGGGACACCATATAGCCGCCACTGTGCTGTCGTTACTTGGTCGTACTCGTGAAGCACTCCTCTTGATGTGCTAAGTTTAAACCCGAGTCGTGCTAGCTGGATTATATAGAGCTGGATTGATCTCCAGAACCATGTAAATGCATTTGTTAGTAAATGTATGTGATATTGGTATGGTTTGTTAGTTGTTTCACTTGAAACCATCTGTTTGTATACATCAGTGTCTTAGGACCATTACTCTGGTGTTCTGCTGTTTATAGTGAAAACTGAAGAATGAAAGTGTTGGTAGTTTTGGAAACAGATCAAATCTGGATTGCTTTATAGATCTTATTGCAGTCTCTTTTAATTTTATTGTTCTCAAATGGTTTGATTACTGTATTGTTAAGGTCCTTAGCATATGACTTACAATCTGTTTTAGAATATCTTTGGACACCAAAATAAATTGATCACTTCTATATTTCATATATTATGGATATTACTTACAATCTGGGCAATATGTTATTTCATTAATTCTTAAATCGTCCCTTCTCACACAGAATTTTGTACGATCAAAATCCCATAATACAATTGCTAAGCGTATTAGTTTTGTGTAACCAATTGAGACCTACGAGAACTTTTAACGGTGTCTCGCAAACACTAGGATGAAGAGGAGGGGAGGAAAATTGTTTGTCGTGTGTCTCTTCTGAATGAGAGAGATCCCTTTTTTATAAAGACTTTAGAGGACCGTGTGGAGTAAATGCACGGGGCATATTCCCCGGATTTTCGTTCCACATTAATCAACGGAATATTAAATTTTCAATATGAAGATTGGATACTCACTTATGTCTAATATCGGACGCATTTAGGGCTTGTTTGGTACGAGTGTAAGAATGAAGTTGAAATTAGAAATCGGAATGAAATAAATAATTGGAATAAGTCATTATTGATACTTGTTTGGTGTTTTGTATGATGTTAGAATGAAAGATTTCAGAATTTTTTTAAAAAAAATTTATATGGTTATGAAATAAGAAATCAAATTTGTTTGATACATGTTTGTATGTTTATAATGTAAATATATGTTATTTAATTATGGGAAATTCCTCATGGTGTTTTACAGGTTTTGAACTTTTTAATTGGTAACCAACATTTTATGTAATTACACGCGGTGCCCACAAAGTTTTGTATAATTAATCCCCATAACCATTCATTCATTTTCCATCCAACTTTCCATCCAATTTTTTATTAGTTAAATTTTTGTCTTTGTGAATGTTAAACTATAGAATTAAGCTTAAAATAGTTTCAATAAATTAAATAATAAATAAATTAAATTTTAATTATTTAAATTAAAATTTTAAACAAATAAAAGCTATCTAATGATGTGAGTTTTAGTGAAGATTTTAAATTGAACTTGTTATGCAAAATTCTTAACAACATTAAGGAGATAATAAGTATGTTAATTTAAATAGTTATAATGATCAAAAATAAAATAATAAAAAACTTATATTGTCTTAATAAAAAATATTTTAGTCATAAGTTATTAGTCACCGAATAAACAAAAAATTTACACTTACAACATTATATGTAGCTAAATACTAAACGTTACTTATTATCTACTTACTTAATGTTGTTAAGAATTTTTCCAAAAAATATTTTATAAATATGCTATTATTTTACATTAAAAAAACGATTGTATTTGCGGATATTAGGTGGAAATAAAGCGCATTTCTGAAAAGCCCAAAAAACGCAACTACAGGTGGTTCTCAGTTTCACACAACAGGCAAAATCCTCCGGGAATGGAGACCGTTCGAAGTGTCAAAAATGGAGGTTTCAACGGAGTAATTGGTTCCGCTTCCCATGGAACTATAGTGTTCTCTCCGCTGCTTTCTCTACGATGCCGTCAAACACGAAGGAGACGTACTCATACAGAGAATCACTGTTTCTTAACCTTGCCAATTCCCATTTATGCGGTTACATATATTTCCTTGTGAGGAATGTTTTTTTCATTCTCTTTGATACTTGATTTAAATTCCTTTTGTGAAGAAATCACTAAACCAAATAGATTGAGCGTCTAAAGGTAGACACTAAGTTTCCGGTACGTGGTTTATTTTTGTTAACATTTGTTTTTTGTTTTCTGTGAACAAAGAATGTCGATGATTATGATTCTTTTTCTATTCTACTATCTAAATGATGTAAGCTTTTGTTTGGGGCATTGATTGAAAAATGGTTAATTAAATTGGATGATCTTCATTCGATTTCATGATTTATGAAAATTTCTCCTGAAAATTTTCACAAACAGTTGGTGTGCATGAATCTGGGTCGTTTTTATGTTTTTTCCCCTCGATTTTGGGCCACATTACGGGGTTTGGAGATAATATGCATTGAGTTAGAGTTATGTAAACGTGTTACAGGGTTGTGTATAGTAGTTTGTGGAGATACTAAATATCCAAGTTAACAATCCTTTTTCTGCTGCAAAAATTTAATGTCTCACTTACATGCATAATCTCTCTTCTTTTCCCTTTTACTATTAATTACAACATTTATGTTCTAATGTTGCAACTTATTTGGCTTATCAGTTATGAGCCAACCAAAAATTCCATTTGAGGGCATAATTAGGGATTTCAAGGGAAGAATAGCTTGCTATAAGACAGATTGGTATGGATCATCAACTGGCCTAAGGTAATTGTTTGTACTGTATTTATAAATATCTGTTTTGAAGCTTGAAGGCTAAGAATGGAAGGTTCTTAAATGACCAAGAAACCTTGTTGCTGTTGATTATCAGGATTTTGGCTCCAGTAGTATACATATTTTTTGCTTCTGCTCTTCCTGTTATAGCATTTGGAGCACAATTGCATAGGGAAACAGGTATTGCATACACAATTGTAAATAAGATATCTTTCCTGAGAGAATTGTTGTAAATTGACCTTGAATTGTTGTATTCTTTGATCAGATGGCACTTTGAGTACAGTAGAAACGCTTGCGTCCACAGCCATATGTGGAATCATCCACTCGATATTTGGTGGCCAACCGCTGCTCATACTAGGCGTTGCTGAACCCACAATCATAATGTATGTTTTCATGTACAAGTTTGCTGAAGGAAATGACAAATTGGGAAAGGAACTCTTCTTGGCCTGGTCAGCATGGTAAGTGTAATCTAGAAACTTGACAACTTTATTTTTTAAACTCCCAATGGAATTACTTGAAACATTAGTTCAGGTAACTTGATTGTTTATCAACAGGGTGTGTATTTGGGCTGCTCTTATGTTGATGCTCCTAGCAATACTAAATGCTTGTAACATCATTGCTCGGTTTACCAGAATTGCTGGTGAACTCTTTGGCATGCTGATCACAGTGTTGTTCATCAAGGAGGCAATATTGGTAATTAATTGAAATAAACATGATATTTTACCAATTTGGAGTGCTGTTTTGTAATGAAAAGTTTAATGACAGGGATTGATTAGTGAATTTCAAGTCCCTGAAGAAGGAGGCAAAGACTCGGTGAAGTTCCCCTGGCTTTATTTGAACGGGCTTCTCGGAGTTATCTTCTGCTTTGGTGTACTTTTTGCTTCTTTAAAAACAA
This sequence comes from Fagopyrum tataricum, assembly GCA_002319775.1. Classification (NCBI taxonomy): domain Eukaryota; kingdom Viridiplantae; phylum Streptophyta; class Magnoliopsida; order Caryophyllales; family Polygonaceae; genus Fagopyrum; species Fagopyrum tataricum. The sequence continues at coordinate 38,819,822 of CM008280.1, read as the reverse complement.
GGGGAGCAAGATCATGGCGATATGGAGCTAGTACGTTAAACCCCGCTTGGTTATAACCCTAAAAACGGAAACGAAATAGAAATGAATCTAGTTCATATGTGTTTTTATGTTTTTTTGGAATCATTCCTTGTGGTTTCATGAATTTTTTTTTGGAATCAAAAGTAATCAAATTCTGTTCCAGTTACTTCAAACCACAAGGAATGATTCCAAGCAATTTCATGAACAAGGGTATATGTATAGACTAAATTCATTTCCATTTCGTTTATGTCTCCGGAGTTAAAACCAAACGGGCCCTAAATCTTAGCCCAAATAATCTTCCAAGTGGTGCTTCTTTTCTTGTTTATTGACATTTAGGCCATGCTTTGTGTTTCTTGCCTACTCGATTATAGCTTGGATGCAAGGCTTGATTGCAGATTATGGAGTTGTTCTCGTGGTGGTGTTCTGGACAGCGTTGTCTTATAGCATACCGAGTAAGATTCCAGAAGGAGTCCCAAGGAGGCTTGTCATTCCACTTCCTTGGCATCAAAAATCTCTCTACCATTGGACAGTTGTTAAGGTGCTCACATTGATAATATAATCATATTATTGAAATTTAGTTCTAAGAGACAAGAAGTCGTCTTGCTTGATTGATTGTGGTGATTTGCAGGATATGATGCTGGTACCGGTAACATACATATTTGCTGCAATAGTACCATCAATCCTTATCGCAGGGCTTTATTTCTTTGACCACAGTGTAGCTTCTCAGTTGGCACAACAAAGGGAGTTCAATCTGAAAAAACCTTCTGCTTATCACTACGATATGCTATTGCTCGGCTTTATGGTGATCATTTTCCTTGCTTTTTTATCTACTATTCTACACAATTAAGTAAAACTTACTTGAATGGTTCCTTGTTACAACTCTAAATTAGAAAACAAAAGATATCACTAAAAGAGTAGAAAGGTCTATAATAAATTCTATTAGGCACGAGGCTGCTAATGTGAATCTTGTTTGAGAAAGAACAATAATTAAATAAATAGAAAAGAAACGATACAAAATATTTAGTGGTTCACCCAATATTGAGTATGTTCACTTATTAGAGAGATTGTAGTGAGGGGTTTGGATTACAGAGGAAATAGATGATCAGATTGATTTCAATTTGAAAAATGTCAAAACAAATGATTGACAAGATTTTTGAACAGTACCTCAAATTTATTATTAGTGTTCTCTACAAGAGGTTATTTATTGAACTCTTGCAACCTTAAATAAACTATGAAAGGTAAAAATATACTCATAACTGAATATGTAATTATAACATAAAATAATAAAATCCTAACAAAAAATATGCTAACCATTAAGGATATAGTTATATTCCTAAAAGGAAATAATTTAACCAATGGATTTCTTAATAAACCTCCACCTTGCCTTCTAGATGTACTGAATGCATATTCAAGTCATAATAGAAAATTTCCACCTTAACTTGAATCCTAACCAATGCATTAGATAATGCTCAAAGTAACTCCTCCCTCTACCCAGATGTAACACATTAAATTTATTCAATGTCCAATTACACTATTCATGTGCTAGATGAACTCTGATACTAGTTTGTTGTGTGAAATATGAGAAAAAAAATAATTCAACAAACATAAAAGACACAAGTTATTGAATACGTTCAGTTAGAGAATTTTGTATTGAGGAATTAGGTTGTAGAGGAAACAATTGATTAGATTGATCTCAGATTGAGAGATATCATAATATATGAGTAGCTGACCTACCAAATTTCCGGATGTTACCTCACATGTAAGATTATGATTGCCTATCCGAGTTTATTAAAATAGAGCTCTTGTAATCCTAAATAAACTAATAAAAGTTATAAAATATAAAGATAATCCTAATAAAAAATATCCTAACCATCAAATATATATTTCTAGTCCTTAAAAAATATTATTAAAGGGATATTTCAACAAAAGCCTTAAACTTATTATCCAAAATTATTTTAGTATTATGCTTCTAGCTTGAGCTCTTAATAAGCCTGTCGGGTCTATGTGTTCATTCTCGATTTTCATTGTATCATCCCTTTATTTCCAGACTTTGATTTGTGGTTTACTGGGGCTTCCCCCAAGTAACGGGGTCCTCCCACAATCTCCAATGCACACCAAGAGTCTTGCGGTTCTTAGGAGACAGGTAGCTGAATTTGTTCTTACTTTGTTGCATCAGAATGAGTATAAATGATTCGTTAATGTTGGACAAATTACTTGAAATATATTCTGAGATAGAAAGCTTAGAAGTTGTTCCTATAGGTGAAGTTATGCAGTAAGCATATTCTTGTCTTCCTTGCATTTTAATCACAATTAACTGTGTTGCAGCATATAAGGAGAAAGATGGTACAAACTGCCAGAGAAAGCATAAGAAACAATGCAACCAATCCTGAGTTGTATGAGAAGATGCAAGAAGTCTTCTTGAAGACGGAACGCATTCGTGGGGTAAGATCTATTTTGCTAAACAAATAAAAGTAGTTTCATATGCAACATAAATGATCTTCTCACTAGGTATTTGCTGTTCTTACTTGTGTATTCCTAAGGGCCTGTTTGATATCCATATCTAGATATCAAATATGGGTATTGCCATAAAAAAAAACTCATACCTAGTGTTTGATATATAAGTATATGGATATCAACTTGATATACTGATATACTTCTATTACACTTTTTCTCCCCTTTTGATACACTAAAAAAATTAGTGGTATAAATATCTTATATTTTTCACCCCTCTTCTACTCTCTCTCTTTTTCTAGTGGATATTAATCTCATACCGATATCTGATATGTTGATATATGGATACCAAACATGCCCTAAATTGTTATTATTTACAGGAGACTCATGATCTGAAGAACTTGAAAAGAGCTATGGTCAACGATGACGATGGTGGGGACTCAATCAGGGGTGACCTGGAGAAACACATAGACGCTCACTTGCCTGTTCGGGTTAATGAACAAAGAGTGAGCAACTTATTGCAGTCTGTACTTGTTGCTTGCTGCATTGCTGCGGTTCCATTGATCAAGAAGATCCCTACCTCTGTTTTGTGGGGCTATTTTGCTTACATGGCCATTGATAGTCTCCCTGGAAACCAGTTCTGGGAGCGGATTTGCCTCCTTTTCGTCAGTCCTACTAAGAGGCTCACGTAAGTCATGTTTCTTGAATAAAACGATTCATCTTAAGAGAATCAAAAGTGCCTGTTTGGTTGGAGTGGTAGAATGGAAACAGAATGAAATACGATAAAGGGAAAGAAAGAAAAAGAAAATGATTGAATTACTTTCATGTGGTGACAGAGTGCTGCAAGAAGACCATGCTTCATATGTAGAGTCAGTGCCATTCAAGCACATCGTGACATTTACACTCTTCCAGCTATTCTACTTCCTGCTTTGCTTTGGAGTGACATGGATACCAAGATTCGGGATACTCTTTCCCGCATTACTCTTCCTTTTAATAACCATACGAGAGAAGCTTCTCCCCAAGTTCTTCCCCGCTCAATCTCTCCAGGAACTCGATGCTGTTGAGTATGAAGAAATGGTGGGCGCTTCACAGTATGCTAGAAGCATAATACTCATGGTAATTAATTTAACTCTCCTTTAACAGTATCTGGTTTTATCCCAACTAGCTTTTAAGGGTTTGCTGATGTTGGAAAAATGTGGAAGCAGAAGGATCAACAAGATCCGTCTGAATTAGATAGATCCATGTCATTCAGAGATGATGCCTCGTTAGATGAATTGACGACGGGTAGAGGCGAGCTGAGGTTTAGAACCGTAAGCTTCATTGAACGAGCGAATGCCCAGGTTAATACACTACTCCCTCTAATTTTCAATAATTGTCATTAGAGATTTAAAATATCATTATAGGTATTTTCAAAACACTATTTCTCATCTCCCCGTACAACTCTCAACATTCCTCTACTACTGTTTTTTATACAAATTTTCAAGATTTTTGTACATTATTAAATGTTATACCTTCTATTTTTAGTTTTGTATTATTGAGAACTAGAAAGAGGAGTTGATGTCTCTTTCTCGCAACTTGGTGGCCGTTTTCTTAACTTTGAATGACATTTCAGGGACTTGGAAAAGGAATGGATGCAGTGTAATGTATTGGTGAAGATAAATGAGTACAATTGGTAAAGACTAAAGAGGAAGCAAAATTGATGAGGGAAATATGCAAAGAAATTGGTTTGTGAAATGGATTCCTAAACTGCTACAATTGTGTGCCAAGAAGTACACCAACAAAACGGAAGACAAAATGAAGGGAAGAAAATGAAGGGTGGATCCTTTTCGGAATTCCTTTTAAGGTAAACCGAGAGAGATATATACAAAGAGGAAAGTACCCATATCAAAAACGGAGGGGTGGTTTCCATTGCATCATAATTTTTTGTATGTATATTTTTATGTCAATCTTACAAACATATAGCGACGCTCTTAGAAGTCGAAATAATCTTGATGTTTTTTTTAAGTCGATTGTGACATTTTTTTTATGTTTTGAAAGATGGGTTAATATTCAAAAATAAAAGTGTTATTTCACCTCATGTTAAACATAAATAATTTTGGGTGAGAATGATAAGCGTGTAGGTTCTTTATCAAGGAAACAAAGTGTGTAGGCAAAATTTTATAGAAACACTAACTATGCACTTTTTATTTGTAAAGGGACTCAACGTTATACTATGTTACCCAACCTTGTTACCCAACGTTGTTACCCAACGTTATACTCTGTTACCCAACTTTGTTACCCAAATTCACTTATGTTACCCAACTTCGTTGTTACCCGATTGTAATACCCAACGTTCTACATCCAAATTCACTTATGTTACCCAACTTCGTTGTTACCCGATTGTAATACCCAACGTTCTACATCCAAATTCACTTACGTTACCCAACTTCGTTGTGACCCGATTGTAATACCCAACGTTCTACATCCAAATTCACTTATGTTACCCGATTGTAATACCTAACGTTCTACATCCAAATTCACTTATGTTACCCAACTTCGTTGTTACCCGATTGTAATACCCAACGTTCTACATCCAAATTCACTTATGTTACCCAACTTCGTTGTTACCCGATTTTTATACCCAACGTTCTAAATACAACTTCACTTCGGTTACCCAACTTCGTTGTTACCCGATTTTAATACCCAACGTTCTATATCCAACTTCACTTCGGTTACCCAACTTCGTTGTTACCCGATTTTAATACTCAACGTTACATATTCATCTTTACTTCGGTCACCCAATATTAGTTACCCGATTAATATCCAACGTTACATATTCAACTTCACTTAAATTACTCAATATTAGTTGTCCGATTTTAATACTCAACGTTTCATATTCAACTTCACTTCGGTTACCAAAAATACATTTATCCCTGATCAGTTTGGGAGGAGCTGGGTATTGTTAGACTGTTGTGGTTACACTTAAGCATCATTTCGTCAGACAACCTTTGTATCTCCTTATGTGCTTCATTTAGCTTCTCTTTTAGCTTCAAAACTTGTATATTAAATAATCTGAATCACGTCTTAATAAAAGAATACTTTTTATTATCCCGATCAGTTTCTCGTGATCATATGAATATAATATAATCAAGTATTTAAATATATTAATCGTAGAGACGACACGATAGCACTATTCTTCTAATATTTTCATGTGTTGGAATATGACAGATGTTACATGCTCCTCTTGCAACCCAAGTCCAACAAAGTGAGCCATGTGCAGTGCACGCACCGGGTAACCACAACTAATTTAGATCAATAACCTATAAATAAGATGTCAAACCTAGAACTGGAATCAACATACAAATTTACAAGCTAGATTCCGAGTAGGATGACATATACTTATCATATATGGTGGGAGCTACCGTGTTTCTCATCTACCCAAGAACATAGTTTCTTACATTCTCCTCCGATTAGCAAACCCTTCTGTTATCTTGTTTATGAAGATTTATCAGCAGGTTTCTCACTGAAATCTAGAGCATCAGCAGAACTAGACATCAACCGGAACTTGAGAATTTTTTGAAGAGAGGTGACAGGCTTTACTTCCTTCCCCGGTGATTGATTTGGGTCGACTATGCCTATGCCCTTGAAAAGGTTCTCTTCGGATGCTCCCATCTCTTCATGAACTACAGGCGCTCTTTATGCAAAGTAGCATGAGAAAATAATTGGATGTGCTTTTAGAACATTCTACCAACATAACTGATACAACTGTGTAGTATGTGTTTACTGAAACCCCTCAAAAGCATGATGTTTCACAATGTTTTCTTAAATATGAGTAGACTCACCGGTCTCTGAAAAGATCAAGCATGTCCCAACAATTTCTTCATATTCACCAATCTGCAAAGAAGCAATAAGAGAATATCATTATCAAATTCATATGTGCTCTGTTCCACGCTTATGACACCTACACCTCTTAACCACAAAATGATACGGAAAAGAAAGGTTATCATCAATTGTCATCATGCATAACTTTTTGTTCATCATTGACCAAACGCTGTACTCATATAGAGTGAATTTGCTAACTGTTATTGATTTTGCTATTCTTTTATTAACATGTCTACACTAGAAGGCTAACATTAACTTACCAACTTCAAGTTGTCACCTATAGTAAAAATTGGGTTCATTATGTCCAGACCCCGCAATTAGATTACATAACCTCATGTTAAGATAATTTATGTAGAAAAAAATAATAAATTCTCCCCTAAGAACTGATAAAGATGTAGGCAATGAACTTAAACATTCTTAGTCGCTAGAAAATCGACAGGACAACCAGCAACATCAACAAAGAAAACGAATAGGCTAAGAATATGAGCAAAATAAAATATGTGCAAAGGTGTAGATTAACATACAAATAACACATATGGGGTAGCCGGACCAATATCGAGGTGAGTATTGACACTGGCATAACGAGCAGTTCCAGTGAGGTTCTTATTCTCTCTGAAGGTGTTGTAATTGGACAAGTCACAATTTACACAAAAAGATCAGTACCAACAATTTGATAGAGTGAAGAATAAGTTAGTCAAGATAGGTGGATGAAACACATGAAAACACACAAGTAAATACACGATATTAGGAAACCCAATGTAATTTGGTTGAGGCTGCTCAAGAGTTCCTTTCTGAAATTATGCCTTTGACTCAAATAACCAAGCCAAGAGCAGTTATCAAGAGCAAAGAACAAGATAAATCACCACATATATCTCAAGAGCTTCAAGCTAAGTCCAGTAACCCAAGGAAGTAAAACAAGTGCAAAGCTACAAGGAACCACAATCTGGACTTGCTGTAATTTGTTACAGCAGATAATTTATCTTAGTGAAAATGTTAAAGGATTCAAGTGTAGATGGGTGCCAAAACTATAGCAAGAAAACCAACCGTTCAGGATCCCTCCTTCATAGTTCAATTTGAAACCTTTCTCTTCAACAAACCGATTCAGATCATTGATGTTCTTCGATAGAGATTTAAGCCGGTGGATGAAAATAGTAGAGTGATTCAATGCATATCCATTGACAAGTGTCCATGCAGCATATTCACTTTCCTTGGTAATTAATCATAATTCAGAACCAAACACAGGGTGCCTTTGATATAAAGTCTCGTGAATCTACTTTATCAATAGAAATCAACATATATGACCAACTAAACCTTTTACAGTAAGAAAGTAAAAAGAGTAGACACTCTTTGTTGTTGGATGAGAAACCTTACTTAGCCAATTGTTTGAATTCAGAATATGAGGGTTTCTCCCATGGCAAAGGCTGCATCGACGCACCACTTCTCCCACTACATATTGGTCATTTGTGCTAGATCTGTTAGACCTACATAAAAATGCATACAAACATAAGCAAAAGTACAGTAAATAGTGCTAGAGATGAAGGTCGAAAAAACCTCTCAAAGACTACTTCCATGGCTTCAAACAGCTTTACTTTGTTAAGTCTTGCCTACACATTGGAAGAAAACACTTATATTACATCAATAAAACAAGCTTTCATCTGCTGTAAACAAGCTTCAAGAACTTCCTTTTTTCTTTTTGTTCCTGTGCCAACAGCGCTCATGTTACTCTCCATTGTTCTTCTCACTGAACACACCAACAACCTCTCTATATTCTTTCTCCTGTTACAATTATCAAAACAACACCTTTTGAGTTGAAATTCGCGATTTACACGAAACAGTGTCACCTCTACTGATGAGAGAGAGATTCAAATTTGAAATTAGGTTTCAACTGTTTTAGATAGAGAAAGGAAAATTACCACTCTAATGAACGCCAAAGGTTTGATTTCTTCCTCAACACGAGAAAACTGAGCTTCGAACTCTCTCTCCAACCTCCATCTTCCTCTTCTCGATCTCTTCTTCCTTAGGCTTGAAATTGTAGAGCGCAGATCTAGCCATCTCTTCTTCTCCGCCGGAAGAAGCAACGCTTCCATCCAAACTTACAAATTCTGTTAAAAGTGAAAAAGGGAAAAGATACCGTGGAGGGAGGGATGGAGATCCTTGCCCCAACCAATATTCAGCGAGTAGACTCAAGAAAATGGTGAATGAGATGACGACGAAGAAAGGAGACCAGCGAAGCGGATGAGAAGATGGACAGCCGAAGTGAGAGAGAGGAAGTGAGAATTGAGGGAGCGGAAAGGCTGGAAAAATTTTACAAACCCTATTTATACCTGCATATTTAATACTTAGTAAAATTTTGCCTACACACCTAAGACACACAATAAAAAAAAGGAGCATGTTATATACATGGACTTCAAATTAATTATTGTAAAAAACAATCGCATGGCGCCGGCGCCTAGCTTGAGCGCTGTCTAATGGCGGCGGCGTCCATGTATATTTTTTTTTTTTAGATTCGGGCGCCGGCGCCCAGGTTTTTTTTTTTCCTGAAAAAAAAAACTTGGTGTTGGTTGATGATGTCCGATGTTTATAAGCAAATGTTTTGGCAATACAAAAAATTCACATAAATAACTTTTTCAATTTATAAATTTCTTTTTTTCCATACAGTAACTTCAACCGTGATAGGGGGAGTTTATGGGGTTGAAAACGATCATTGTGGATGAACATTGAGCTTTACGCAAAAGATAAAATTGAATTGAAATAGATTATGACGTAGGAGCCAAACATTTTTTTCCATCCGGGTGCCGGCGCTCAATTATTTTATTATTTCTAGAATTTTTTTAAATAAACAATAGAGGGTGTCGGACTATACAAAATAATATAAGTAACTTTGGATTCATTCAATTCATATATTTCTCTTTTTCCTGTATAAAATAATATAAGTCACTTTAGATTCATTCGGTAGAGGAAATTTATAGGGTTGAAGAGTATTATTGGGATGAGATTTGAAAAAAAAAATGGAGATAAATTTTGGTTACTAAGTTTACTACAAGACTTTAATTAAAAAATAAATATTGAGAAAAAACTCACTATGGGCGCCGGCGCCAACAGCCGGCGCCCGCTAAGCGCTATCGCATTGCACTCGAATTTTACGTTAGTAAAACGAACTTCGTGTATATAGCTTTTTCGTAAAAAAACTGCACTTATATATATATATATATATATATATATATATATATATATATATATATATATATATATATATATATATATATATATATATATATATATATATATATATAAAAGTGCTAACTGGAATTTGTTACCTTATTGTAGTTATGATTCTTGCTTCTTGTTTAACAAAGCATCATTCTTGATCAAACTGCTGGCTGAAATTCATAGTTAGGCTGAACTTCAAAGTGCTGAGTGGAATGTTACTTTATATATATATATATATATATGTTGGCTGAAGTTCAAAGCATCATTCTTAAATGAATTTACCTAACTGTTTGCTGAAATAGAGTGCTATGTCTGAGTATATGGTGCAATCCCTTCATAATATTAGTTTATAATTTGATCGGGAGCTAATTAGATGCAAACTTACAAGATCCGATGACGACAAAGATAAAGAAGTCAAGAACAATCGGGCCAACTGGATACTCATTCCCCTTCTTCACAGAAGTTTCTCGAATCAAGTCTCTCTTCATGACATTCTTCTCAAATTCGTAGATCTTCCTGTCAACTAAACGTCTTGATATTGTCTACAAGTTAATATATACGTAAGTTTTAAACTTATGTACATGTAAACAAGATCAATGTACAATAGTGCAGATGGAAATCAATAAAATGTTGAAAAATCAACGTATCATATTCTTAAAGAGTTTCAGGAGGTGCGAATTTAAAGGTGAACGAAAGACAAGATCTTTCTCAATTCTCCCGCTTCAGGTTTATGCGCTCTAATGGCGGGCGCTTAGTTTATTTTTATAGGGGAAATAATGTAATTCAGTTGCATATTCTTAAAGATCTTTCTCAAGGTGCGGAGTTAGATGCATCAAAAGATTGGCACAACAACACTAAACATGTATCGAAGAAAATCTAATTGCAAGCAATACTCAAACACGGTTGAGAAATTTATAGATTTAAGCTTCATTTCGTATCAAGTTCAGTTGCATATTCATCACAATTTCTTCTACTTTAAAATAGAAAATTGAACAAATCGTTAAAAAAAAAAGCACAATAAATAGGAGTCACACCTTGTCAAACATGTACCAGATACATATAGAATGCTTCCTAACCAGCTACACCATTCTCTATGAAGCTAAATACTTCCGGGCAAAGAGAGCATTTCTTCATGAAAGGTTTACATCGCACATAACTAGGTAGATCCGGGACTAATCTCCGAACAATCATTAACTATGAGAAAACACAATAATATAACAAACTAACAATACGTTCATATCTAACATACATCAACCTTAAAGTGCACATTATGAGTTTTTTTTTTAATCCAATACAAATCTAAGACATAAGTCAATAACCCACAAGATTGTAATTGGAAGTACTAGCCTCACAACAGGCTGTAGAAGTCAACAGTAAAGCGTGAAATTATTCTACCTTCAGTTCAAAGAAAATCACGGGATTAGGGTCACATATGGATGATAGAGCCCTTTCACTTGGCTGGGACATCGAGGAATGACAACTTTCACCGGAAAATTGTCGGCAGTAAGCATAGGCCAACATCTACAACATGTAGTATAGATTGGTTTTTATTTTCATTTAAAAAAATTTAGGTTACGAACAAACAACACTCCCAAAATGTTTGTATTTTTCGCAATTTATCTAGTCATTAAAGAAAGAAGATACCTCATAAGACAACTCATCACTTTCACCGGAAAAATTACCGGCGGCGAGCATAGGCTAACATCTACAACATATAGTATAGGTTGAATTTTTAGTTGCATTTTTAAAAGGTTAGGTCAAAGACCGCAACACCCCAAAAGGTTATGTTATTTTCCGCAATTTACCCTAATCTTATATTAAGTCAAATATTTATTTTGTATTATTATAGCTAAATTTTAATATTATTATATTGTATAATATTCTTAAATTATATATTTTTTATTTCAATATTTTTGATGAGAAACTAGAAACTTTCACATTTTTAGTTATAATGGTTTTTTTATCCACAACTATTTCTATATATATATGGTAAACGATGTAATTTTGATTAACGATAAAATCTTTTATTTATACATCTTGCTATTATTTAGTTTTAATTTTTAATTTTTTTATATATTATTTATTCTTTATTTTACATCGTAAGATATATTAAATTATTGATATTTATATCAAAATTTTATTTGCGATGATAAAAAAATACCAGTTCAATTTTTACAACTTTTGTGAAAATCACGGGTACTAAACTAATTAAGGATAAATTTGAGTACAAACAATCATTAAACAACATACGAACAAAAACGAGTCAAAAGAATGTAGCAATTATATATTAGAATACAAACCCACAAATTAACAACATTATTATACAAAATATAGTCAAATCTTATGAACGATTAAACATAAGAGTCTTACAAGGACATGGGAGTCTCGAGCATTTACATCGGTAACAGAGAAAACGATGTAAAAAAATAACAAATGGGCCTACAATCTCAGCACCCAACACATCTCCTTTAGTGTAGCTATGCTTAGCCAGATTGGCCTCACCACCAGACAATTCATATTGAGATGGTTACTAGAACCACAAATTGCATCAAGGTACTATATTGTTATGTAGAAAATTACCCTTGTTAAGGACAATTTCCTTGCCAATAGCAAACCAAATGTTAACTATAGGATTTATGCGTCCACTTATTAAGGACAAAAATCACATAAAACTAGAAATATCACACACAAAGATAAAACTAACAACAAAAATAACATGAAAATCACCCAAAAATTTCAAAATAAGACAACGAGAAGAAGCAAGAAACGACTACGAGAAGAAGCGAGAAGTGATAGCGAGAAGAAGCAGAATTATACATATGAAATTAGCTTTCGTTTAAGAGCAATATCAACCATGGTAAAGATAAAAAAAATAAAATCTAGAAAATTCACTCAAAACTAATCACCTTATAAAATAATTTATTTTAGTATTTTTTTTCATCATCATTCTTATTCATCCCTTTACTCTTTTGGGTATAATTTCATGATTTATTTGCGTATGTCCTTCCTTTTTTTATGTTTTGGATATGTACCGGTTAGTTTATGACATTGGAAGCATTCCAAGCGTTTGTGGAGCTAAAATGGAGCTATTTGCGACAGAATGATGTCATATACACTAAGACTAGTGTTATACCTGCACATTGTGCGGGGTTTTGAATAATATTGGATTAGACGTATTTATTTGTTATTCTATATATTTTTTAATTCAAAATTCACATATAAATATATTGATTGCAATGAAAAATTAGACAAATATTATATGATATATTTATAGGTCGAAAAAATAGTTACCTAAATTGTGTTTTAGAAATATGAAAAATTTAGAGTTAGCAAATAATCGACATACAAAATATAAATAATTAAAAGAATTATATATGAACTTGATTTCATATTTTTGCAAATGTACATTAGATCAAGTTTTGAATTTTTTATCATAAAAAAAAAGTTTTGAATTATTTAATTTTGAAGGAAAAAAACTTTTACTCTAATTAACGTTAAAGATTTACTAATTTTTCTATTTTTTAAACGTAATTAATATGACTTTTTTATTAACGTAAAATATTAACTTTTTATAAGATATTTTGGGCTGCGTGAATTCTAACGCTGACACGTGGCAATAAGGGTCTCTCCTTTAATACTTAGATTCTCCTTGCGGTTAAGGAAATCAAGATCAAAACTGAATTGTTTGAGTCACGAGAGTGAAAACGAGGAATATCCTAGAAGTGTGTCAGCCACTCGATCACCATGTCTTTGGCCGACTGATTGGTCACTATTCATCTGGCACATGACTCGCACATGACCACTAGTCACGTCAAGAGAAAACATTTCACGAAGACTTTTTGAGGTGGCCGATTGATCAGGGTTGAAAACTGAGCCTCAAATCTCGCAAATACTAACAAGGCCGATTATAGCAAGGGGATCAGGATCGAATCCAGAGAAGATGGTTTTTTGATTTGACAAATTAATAATGAGACACTAAAACAAACAAACTAATCTATATACAAAGAAAAAATGAATTAACAAAAACAAAAATGCGTGTCAGTATATAAACGATGTCACAATCGATCGGTCTCAGTCACTAGACACAAACAAGTAAATAAAATTCGAAATAAAAGAACTCGGGAAGAAGAATAGAAGCCAATTGATTGACTAGTGTAGCCTTGGTCGATCGGCTGGTTTGTGAAAACTTGTAACAATAGCAGCAACAACAGTAGTGGTCCACGTCTAAAGTGTGTGAGATATCTAAATCTAAGAAAACTAAAACCTTTATATAGGCCTATGCAGGTTGTCAACTCATCAAAAGGAATCTTTCCTAACTAACTCACGTGAGTGGCTATTACACTTTCTTCTTTGTCCGAGTTTTCCATTTTACTCAATCAACATTGACACTTCACTCGATCGAGTAGAAATGAACTTTTTACTGTTTTCCTCTTTGTTTGATTTTCCATTCTACTCGATCAATGTTGAAAGTAAGTCAGCCGAGTAATATTTCTTGCTCATTTGAGTGGAATGGCAAACTCGAAGGACAACATTGACTTTCTCTTTGCAAGTGCTTGACACATGTCCACATCGATTGAGTGGTCGATCGGGTAGCAAGTCCTCTTCTTGGGTGTGGTTCACTCAATTGGTTTATTAGAGTTCTAGCCTGCATGGAGAGCCTAAGTCTTCATGATCGAATGCTTCTTCTTCTTTGTGCGAGTGAGAAGGCTTCTTCTATCGAGTGAGCACTTCACTTGATCCAAGGGTTTTCTTTCTTGGATTTTGGCCTTTCTTCCTTGTATGCTCCGGGGCTTTCTTGTTGCTTTCCTTCATTGATTTCCATGTGATGATGAGGTGAAGTGAGCTTCTCTTGCCTTAATGGATTTCATCCTTTTAAGCTCCAATTCAGACAAAACACCTAAACACAAGAGACAAAGGGGAGTAGACATTCTTTGATGCATTTAAGCACTAGCTAAGATGTAAATGCCTTATCCCATGCAAAAACTAAGGAAAACACATGAAAACAACTCTACAAAAGATAGCATAAAAATATGCTATCAAAATACCCTATACTAAGCACTTATTTGTCCTCAAGTAAGATCCAAGCACAAAGTAAGAAAATAAAGAAAGGAAAAATAAGAGAAAAATTTTGTAGAGCATTCTTTAAAATGATTAGATCACTTTTCAGAATATTCTTAGCCATGACAAGACATTTAGACATGATTGAAAATAATGAGCATGAAAATCAACAAGAATATATGCTACGTAATTACTCACAAAATCTATAGTCAAGAATCCTAAGTTTCTCAACTTATTCATGCTACTTAGAGGTCTTTAATGATGCTTGCATATGACTTGTATTGTTTTACCAAATGATAAAAAAAACCATAGCTAAAGACTCACATTACTTAAGTGTAAACAAGATATGATCGAGTCTTTTGTAATGCTTTTCTTCTTGGACTTGGCCTAACAAATAAAATCTCCATGCACTTTTTGGCCTGGTTTACATTCATTTGCATTTCATCTCATTGATGTGTATACTTGCTCATTGACACTAAAGAAAAATAAATGAAAAATAAGCATTCATCACATTAGCCAAGTGACATTTTTGAACTTTGATGTGCTTCACTATGTCTTTTTTCTTTACTTTTTCATGACATTGCCTTTTGCCTTATGGATTGTAACACCCCGAATCCGTAGGACTCGAAGTGCTACTGGGCTAGGATCTCACAAAGGATCCTGACCCTAGCCTGACAACAACTTCACTAAATCTTACAACAAGGCACCAATAGATTAAAACAAAACATAAAAACTGATATATATATATATATATATATATATATATATATATATATATATATATATATATATATATATACATCTCAAAAGGATAATATAGAGTACTGCTGAGTACAAAGTCAAACTGAAATCCGTACAATAATGATAATCTCAAAAACCCCACGAATATGCCCCGTGTACGGAACCCTCAGCAGATCACCCCTCCGGATCACTCCGCAGCTCTCCTAACCTGCGAGGGATCTACAACACGGTATGAAACCGTTAGCTAACTATACACATATATAAGAAGATGCTAAAGCACAAACACACCTCAGAAATGATAAACACTTCAGCATGATATCAAACATTTACCCGGTTTATTATCTTTAATAAGTTGAATCATTCAATCGTATAAATATATATATATATATATATATATATATATATATATATATATATATATATATATATATATATATATATATATATATATATATATATGAAGATAGGTGACACGAGGAATATATTCCCCGCCTCTGAGTACTCTAACCAGTTGGGGTAGTATCAGCACACCTCCCGTGTACCCTGTGGGAATGGTGAGGAGCCTTCCTTTATACCAGATCTGGCCTGACTACAGAGAACCTCCCAGACTCCACTACGGGATGAAAGGGAAAGGTTATCACAACCACTACAATGGGCGGTCAATATAACATAGGTCGGTGACCCAATAATAACACATGCTATAAAGCACATAACACACACCACTCAAGCATACATCCAATATAAGGATAGTAGCTAAGTAAGTCCTATGGACTTACCTCGATCTCATAAGTAACTCAAGTCTGATCCACTCTCAGAAACGTCCACTCCAAACTGGAGGACAACACAGCCTATACAAGACACACATATATATATCACAATCCTATCACACAAAGGGTCACACCTAGACCCAAGGGATCCATAAGGGATCATATCCAACTCATAACCTCAAGGCCGTAACCGGCATATCTATATCATACTCGTCATAAACCGATACCTAGCATGATACTAGTTCCCTCATACTAGAAAGGAAAGGAACTACCTAACTATAGGTAGTCCCGGGACAAGACGCACCTGCGTGATCTAAGGACGCATGGGCGGAATGCAGGCAACCGCAGACGCGGTGACACTCGGCCGCGGGGCGGTGACAAAGGTCGCTGGCAACGCAGGCACGGCGCTGGCACGACGCGGGTGCTGCGGCACGTCTTCCGCAGGGGCGGTGACTTCTGGCCGCGGGGGCGGCGACAGTGCAGAATGACACTTCGCGGCTTCTCTTTAGCTCTTCACGCGATCAATCCACGTCTACTCTCTTCTATAGTCACACACATGCATCAACATACACCATCAAACGTCACCCTATGAACAATTCATCTACTCCTAAGCTAAGAAGGAAGAACAAGAAAGAAAGGAAGGAAGGAGAAGCAAGAAGTTCACCTCCACAGTTGTGGTCAACCAAGGAAGAACATAACTAACTCTTAGCTGGCCTCTGCATCTCATCAAACATGCACTCAACCTTCAGCAACACAAAACCACACCCAAAACCTTATCAAACTCCAAAACTCTCAAGCAAGATCCAAAGGAAGAGATGAAGAAGCAAGGAAGACGTAGGAAGTACTGGAGTGGGATAAGAGTAAAATGAAACCCTTGCTCAGCAAGGTAAGAAAAGAAAGGAAGAGGAAGGTAAAGCACGGTCAAGGAAGTCAACAAAACCGGCTGCAGCCGCCGTAAACCGCAGGAGCGGATCACAGGGCCGCGGGAGCTGGAACCCGCAGGGGCGGTGGTCAAGCCCCCGGGTGCGGAAAGGCCAATCTCGGCCAAAGCCAATCTCGGCTATGGTCCGATCTCGGTCCGAAAGAAAAGGGCTCTCACATGGATTAATATTTTTCACTCAAGTGAGTGTAAACCAATGTAAGCTTCTCTAGACTGAGCAATTAAGAGTTCATAACCAATACACACTATCATGAACCTAAGCAATGTATACTTTAGCTCAAATTTCCTCTAGGTCTCACTAAGTCATACATCAACCAATATAAATCATAAGTGTTCAACTAAATTCATTAATAATATACATTTTATGAATGAACTAATTAACATGCTTCTAATATGCTCAAGTTCACACACTTTATAATCAAGCAAGTCACAAATTATTGTCATGGTTTAAAACATAATCTCATCATTAAGATTATTTCTACATTGTATGAAGCATACAAAATTTTTGGAAATTTTCAATTTTTTTTTTGAAATTTCAAACTTTTTCAATGTTTTTGGATTTTATAAAATTTTGACTAACACAAAAATGAAAAACTAAACTAGAAAAGAAGATAAGAAAAATAAAAAACATACAACACATATGTACACATGAATGTAAGCATTCTCTTACCCCATACTTAAACTTTGCATGGTCACTAATGCAAGAATAAAAGAAGTGAAGTGTAGAAAAACTTAGGTGAAAGCCTAGAACTCCGGGTCCGAATCATTGTTGCATTATATGATCATAAGGAAGAACTTCATGGAAGAGAAGTTGGAGAGGCTTTTATCTTGATTCACTCGGAAGAAGCCCGAGTTTGCCTTGGACCAAGTGGTTTTGGTCACTCGATCGAGTGAGAGCTGCAGAACTTTACTCGAGCGGCTTGTTCCGCCACTCGATCGAAGTGAAAAAATTCCACTCGATCTATGTTGATTTTTTAATCTTAGCTCGATCTTTTAGCCTTTTTTCCCCTCCATTGATTCCTTAATTATTCACTTATGGTCTACCTTGAACATCTTCACAAACAAACACTATAATTTATTCAAAGAAAAACATGATTGAAAAGAGAAAAGAAATCATAAAAATAGGTTGCCTCCCATCGAGCACCCTTGTTTAAGGTCCTAGGCTAGACTAAATCTCCTTGAAAGCTTAACCACATCTTTGGGCAACCATTTTGTTAGAAAAACCCTACCACTATGCTATCTTACCCTTGAAAGCTATGGTAAGAACGTGAAGAAGGATTTCAATTTGCCTTCCGGGCTTTGGTGCATCTTTATCAAGCCTTATTGTTTCTTCTTTCTTGGGATGAAATGATGACTTTCCTTGCTTCTTCAAGCTTTGCTCAACACCATACTTATATATTGTACTTCCTTAGCAATCAATGCTCCTATGAGGTTGAGTGAAATAAGAGTCTCTACTACTTGAGTTGTTTCCTTGATCAAACACTCATCACTAGACTTTAAAGGGTTTTCCTGGAGCTTTTCAATGCGATTGATCATGATGATCATGTCCTCAATCTCTTTCTCTAATTCAAGATCCTCCTTAGTCTCCTTAGGCACAACTTCTTCTAGAAGCACTTCTACACTTGACACTTTAATGCTTGACACTTCAATGCTTGGCTCTTCCTCAATTATTATTTCTTTAATTTGAACTTTAATAACTTGAGGAGCATCAAGTGACTTTGATGAAATCTCCACTTCTTGAGCAAGTTGTTTCTCAAGCATCTCTTGGTTAGTTGAGATTGATTCCAATTGGTCAGGAGCTTCTTCATTGTTTATAGAAATCTAGCTTCTTCTTTTATAGTAAGAAGCTCTTTATGTTCTATTGTCATAGCTTCCTCTTCTTAAGCTAGTTGTTGCTCAATCTTTCATTGACTATGTGCAGGAGAATCAACATTGACATCGAGTTTCTTTAGTATTCCTATCATATCCACAGGGAATTCATCATTTTCTTCTTTATATGCTTCATCTTCATATGCTTCCTCATCACTTGAGTCAATATACTCATCTTGTTGGACATACCATCAATCATATCTAATTGGCTCATGGTATACCTCTCTTCTTAAACCCCATAAGGAACCTAAACTATTAGACATTTATTGAAGAACAACCTACAAACCACAAACATACACAAAAGTGCATCAAAAGCAACAAAACACTTTACACTATTAGAGACAACTCCACACAAACAAGGTACGACTTCAATGGTCCCCGGCATTGGTGCCAAATACTTGGCACTCCCCAAGTGTATGTGATAAGAGTGTATAATTATACAAGCAAAACACTCTAGGGAAAATCATATAAAACCACAAGTGCATGGTCGTGTCAATGTAAATATATGACATGAATGTCAACGTCATCTCCCAACGGACCATGTTATCCCTACCATGTTCTAAGAAGCGTTATAAACAAATGCAAGTGTGCAAGAGAAGGAAAAAAGGGATCAAGTGATCACACAAATTTTAGGGGAAGAAATCAACATAGATCGAGTGACTGATACACTTAAGTCGAGTGAATCAATACACATGGATCGAGTGACAGAATAGGGCAGTACACTCCAATCGAGTAAATTGCAAGTGAATTTCCAAACACAATTACAAGTATGGGAAGATAATTAGGGGTTGAGGCTAGTTCCTCCAAACCTTTGCGAAGTCACATGAGATAGATGTTATGTCAATATAGGATACGAGAACTTAGATGATCAAGTAACAACTTAATGCTACTAAACTTATGTAGACATGTAACACATGTGATAATCTAAGCATGAGTCATCCAAACAAGTATCATATATATGTTGTTTGCTATTTAGAAGTTGAAAGGAAACTATCAGTCACTACTAAGCTCTAAATCAAGACATACAAGCATCACATTGTGTTTGGTATAATTAACTTAGTTTAGCATGGATTATCACAACACAAGCATGTAATCCATCATTTCAGCCCTAGCTACACATACTCTAGCATGATAGGCATCTAAACAAGTATCATTATCAATGAAATTACTTATCGGTCTCATCCATGATAACCGGCCATATAAGAACATAGAAGCATGCTTGAAACTAAACAATGTGCATAAGAGGAACAATCTAGATAGAAATCTAGCATCCGACATTCATATTAGAATAAGCATGAATTAAATGTTCAAAACGGTTAATTCTCTCCTATATTCTCACTAACATGCATTGACACTCATTTATTGCCTAAGGTATAACATCAATTCAAAAGGACATAGCTTGGATTAGGAGTTTTCACCCCTAACCCTAATATAAAACTACTCACACATGATCGTAAAACCAAATATCTCAAATCCATAAATCATTTTCATGGTATAAAAGTAGAGAAGAGATAAGAAATATAGGCAAAAGAATGGAGTGATTTTGGACTTACTATACAAAAGTAATAATGAAAACAAGATTTCAAATGGATCAAACTTCACTTCCTTCAATATTTTCAGCCAAGAACACTTTGAATCCGATTGAACTAAAAGAGAGAGAATTTGTTGTGTTCTACACCTAAAGTGTGTGAGATATCTAAATATAAGGTAGCTAAACCCTTTATATAGGCCTATACACGTGGCCAACTCATCAAAAGGAATCTTTTCTAAGTAACTCATGTGGGTGGCCGTTACACTTTCTTCTTTGTCCGAGTTTTCCACTTTACTCAATCGACGTTGACACTTCACTCGATCGTGTAGAAAGGAAATTTTTCATGTTTTCTTATTCGTTAGATTTTCCAATATACTCGACCCATGTTGAAAGTAAGTTGGCCAAGTGATATTTCTTCCTCATTCGAGTGAGATGACAAACTTGAAGGACAACGTTGGCTTTGTATTGACAAGTGTTTGGCTCCCGTCCACATCGATCGAGTGGTTGATCGGGTGGCAAGTCCTCTTCTTGCGAGTGGATCTTCACTCGATTGGTTTGTTAGAGTTTCATCCTACACGGAGAGCCTACGTCTTCTATATCAAGTGTCTCTTCTACTTTGTGCGAGTGAGAAGGCTTCTTCGATTCTATTGAGTGAGCACTTCACTCGTTCTAGAGGACTTGCAATCTACTTGATGAGTCTTCAACTTTTCTTTCTTGGATTTTGGCCTTTCTTCTTTGTATGACCCCGGGCTTTCTTCTTGCTTTCCTTCCTTGTTTTTCATGTGATGATGAGGTGAAGTGAGTTTCCTTTAGCCTTGATTGATTTCATCCTTTTAAGTTGTAATTCGGACCTAAATCACCTAAACACAAGAGAAAAAAAGGAGTAGACATTCTTTGATGTATTTAAGCACTAGGTTAGATGTAAATGCCTTTTCCCATGCAAAAACTAAGGAAAACACATGAAAACAACACTACAAAATATAGCATAAAACACATTCTATCAAATGGTTTTTTGTAAAAGGATGTGTACATGACACAACCTTAAGGTTTTGAAGATCCCAATGATGTTGGCAAGGTATGTAAACTTAAGAAGTCCATTTATGGACTTAAGCAAGCATCCATGAGTAGGAACTTTCGATTTTATGAAAAGATCAAAGAGTTTGATTTCATTAAACGTGAAGAAAATCCTTGTGTTTATAAGAAGTTATGTGGGACTAAGGTAGCCTTTTTAGTCTTGTATGTGGATGAAATACTACTTACTGGGAATGACATTCTGGTGCTAGAGTCCGTAAAGAATGGTTGAAGAAATGTTTCTCAATGAAAGACTTGGGAAAGACTGAGTACATACTAGGAACTAAGATCTATAGAGATAGATCTAAAAGGCTTCTTGGATTAAGTCAATGAACTTATATTGATAAGATTCTTGATAGGTTCAAGATGCACGATTCCAAGAAGGGATTTTTACCCATGCAACATCGTGTATATCTCAACAAGACGCAATGTCCTAAAACACATGTTGAGCTAGAGAAGATGAATCAGATCCTATATGCTTTTGCTATATGATCTATCATGTATGTCATGGTATGTACACGTCATGATGTTGCGTATGCTTTGAGCATGTGCAACAGATCGATAATAAACAAGTCTTGGAGAAGCACGCTAGAGTGCAACTAAGAATATTCTAAGTACTTGAGAAGGACCAAGAATGATTTCTTAGCATACAAGGGCGATGAGAAATTAATCGTATAAGGCTAACTGATGTAAGATTTCAAACTGATCGCAATGGCTTTGAATCTCATTTAGGTTATGTCTTCATGCTTAATGGAGGATTTGTGAGATGGAAGAGCTCCAAGTAGAATACAATAGAAGGTTCTACAAAAAAGATTGAGTACATTGTTGCTAGTAGATTCCTCAAACATGAGTATGTTGTGATCTCACTTGATGATTGATATTTCTTAAACATTGTTAAACACTTTCGTAAAAAGGAGTTATAAAGGCAATAGTTAGGTGATGCGTCCCTGATACAAGTGAGAAATGTAACACATAGAGAAATCTCATATTACCGCAAGTGTGCGGCCGTGTCAATGTGAGTATATGATGTAGAACATCAAGGTCGAATCCCAAGAGACCATGTATATCCCGACTTTGCTCTAGAATTGCAATCGTAATATGTAGAATGTTTAAAATAAAAGGGAAATGGGTGGATCAAGCGATCACAATGCTTTGTGATTTCAATAACTAAGATCGAGCAAGTGATCAACGTAGATCGAATGAATCGGTCAACGTTGATTGAGTGAATAATAGTGGAAGTCAACTTCAATCGAGTGAAAACAAGGGAATATCAAGATCATACACAAGTGTTAAATTATGGAAAATACTAAGATTTTAGGGTTAATTACACAAAATCCTCACTAGTCATATGAGATACATATTGTGCTTATACATGGAATGTGATATAACTTAAGATCAAATACCAAAATGATGATACCAAACATATGTAGCACGAGAAGGCATGTGATATCTAAGCACGAGTTATCAAACATCAAGTGTCATATGGTGTTTGCTATTCAATTCATGATTGACAACTTTAACATATGCCAAGGTCTAAATCAAATTATATAAACAGGTCCTATGCAGTCACACACTTATAGTTGAAATATGACAATTGATAGAGATATATGAGCGGTCACTTTACGAGTCGTAGTGCTTTGCGAGAACCCAACTACGATTAATGGGATTAAATAGTGAAGTCCATAACTATTATAAACGGGTCATATGTAGTCACACACTTAGAGTTGACGGACTAGATCAAAAGAAATTTTTTTTATTAGTATATACTGAAAATATGTTAATAATAATAATAAGAATAAGTTTTATATGTGAAATAAATAATTAAAGATTTATTGGTGAGGTTAAGTAGGGAGTTACTAATAAGAAGTTACTTTGTGAAAGGAGTTTACATATAGTTTATATATATATATCCATTAGATTAAATAATGAACGTACATGATGGAAGATACATAATAAGGTTAAATAAGAGAGTTTTATATGATTGTTCCAATTTAATTCACTAGCCATTAATATATCTTTAGAAAAGGAAAGTTGATATCTTATTTTTGGCTGAACAAATCTTCAAATCGGTATAATTATATATTAACGAACGTTAAAAAAAATTAACGACCATAAAATAACGTAAAAATATAGTAAGTCAGTCGTTAAAAATATAATGTAACATTCGTTAAATTTTATTTTGGTCGCTAAAATATAGTATATCAGTCGTTAAATTTTGTTTGGTCGTTAAAATATTGTATACCAATCGTTAAATTTTGTTTGGTCGTTAAAATATAGTATACCAGTCGTTAAATTTGGTCGTTAGAATTTGATCGTTGGTTAAATTTTTTAGGATTGATCGTTAATTTATTTTTTTTTGGTCGTTAAATTTGATGGTTAGAATTTGGTCGTTAAATTTATGATGGCTAAATTTTTTAGGATTGGTCGTTAAAATTGGTCGTTAAATTTTATGCTGGTTAAATTTGTTAGGATTGGTCGTTAATTTATTTTTTTGGTCGTTAAATTTGGTGGATAAATTTTGGTCGTTAAATTTTATGCTGGTTAAATTTGTTAGAATTGGTCGTTAAATTATTTTTTTTAGTCGTTAAATTTGGTGGCTAAATTTTGGTCGTTAAAATTGCTCGTTAAATTTTATGCTGGTTAAATTTATTAGGATTGGTTGTTAATTTATTGTTTTTGGTCGTTAAATTTGGTCGTTAAATTTTGTTTTGGTCGTTAAAATATGTAATATGGAAAAAAATGTTTTATTTTGGTCGTTAAATTTTATGTTGGAAAGAATGTTGGTTACAATTGGTCGTTAAATTTTATTTGGTCGCTAAAATTTTATGAACATTGATTTCGTATATTTTAGTCAAAAAGTTGATGGATGTATATTTCTATTAAGTAATGAACATTGATTGTTGAATATTTTTGTCAGAAATTAAAATAAACCAAAATTCTATTAAGGGAAATAGATGTACCTATTTAATTTACTACCATATAAAACTTTCAATCATGTACGTTCATGAACTTTAATTTAACGGATCATGAGTTCCTATTCCCTACTCAAAGAACTGTTCCTACATGATCCTAACTCTCTCTCTATATATATAAAAGAACTTACAAATGTTTTCTTCTCTTTCTAATTTCTTAATAAAAAGCTCTCAATTTTTCTCAAAACTGAAAAACCAATTGTTGGTATTGTGAGATTCAATTATAATATCGTCCGAAGCAATTTGATTGCTATCATTTCGATCTTCATCCTAATAGTCGAAGGACAAAGGAGATACTTAGTCATCAACACAATAGTAATTACTACATAATTTTTTTCAATATGAGGCCCTAAGAAATCCGAGACCCTGTTCTAATGAACTTGTTACACCGGCTCTGGCCGGGCCTAAGTGTGGACCAAGTAGAGAAGCCACACTTAGAGTTTTCGTTCTCTTTTGTTCCTATTCGAATAGATCCGCATCACGCATTAACAAATATTTCTTATCAACAATATATTGTTTCTTATCAAATTATGTTTGTATATCCTTAAGCTAGATGTTTATATATGATATGAAATTTAACATATTTAATAATCCTACATGTATATCTTGCATGTAGAACACCAATCTTTCTATGCTTAACTTGGGAATGTCTTGGATCACTATCTTGCACTATATAGCCATTTCCTCCTTTTTGAGTTTTGATGTCCTGTCAATGCTGTCATGTACGTCTTAACTAAAGGGACGTTATTTGAAATTGAAATTTAAACTAAAACACTAATTTTTATATGAGGTTTTTCAATCATCAAAACAGATAAAGTACTTACAAAACTCTAGAAATAAGAAGTCCCTAACTTATAGCAAAGATCAGTATTAAAATAAATTTAACATTAGAGTTGTAAATGCTTAGACTTGAAGCTAATCTAGAATTATTCATGTCGTGTAATTTTGTTTATCATATATGTGCTTTAAGCACATAGTTAGGAAATTTACGAGGAATCATTCTAAATTCACCTGTTTTACGTCATGATTTTTGTTGGAGATATAAGTTCACGCATCTAAAGTTGGGACATTCCGAGACTAGTATATAAGATCGGTAGGCTACTTTTCCTATTGCTAATTGGTCTTAGTATGAAATTCCTTGGGCTTTTGTGTTTGACTTGAGCCTAATGCACATGAGTGCTCGTATGCACAGGACCCCGCTCTACGGTCTGTCTGTATCGGATTTTGACATGATATTAGAGGGGTTAGCCTCAACCCGGCTCGCGATACTAACCTGTGTGGCTAGTGTCAACTCTGTCTATATCCTAGTTGCACTTGCAAAGGCGTCTTGCCGTGTTGAAGATAATAAGTTCTCACATCAAAAGTTGGAGACATTCTGAGTCTAGTATATAAGGTTGGTGGACTACTCCTCATATTGTCAATTGATTCCAAGATAAAACCCGTTAAGCTTATACGATGGGATTAAACCTAACGCACGTGTTACGCTCGTATACACATGACCAGGGGCGGAGACAAGGGGGAATACATAGTTTTTTGCTAGCTTATTTGGTAGATGGTGGGAATGAGGAGCCTGGAGCGCAGGATCCGCAAAAACATACCTTTTATTTTTATTATTGTTAGTATGTGAATTAATATGTAAAATATCTTATAAAAAAAAAAAAGTGTACCCTCCTTCGAAAATTTTCTGACTCCGTCGCTACACATGACCCCACCTTACGCTACATGTCTTAACTTTTGACAATTTTATCATGTCAAAGGTTTCCTACAGTCGATGGTCATTATATTCATTTTAATAAGTATCCCATCGCTTTATGATACAGATATTGAAATAAAAATGTTGAAGCTCTGTCACTATATACTATGTATATAGTCGCATTTTTCTAGATAAGTTGAATGCTATTATTAATAGAAAGAGGTGGTCCGGTCCAAACAGTAGGTGATGTAAAAGTGTTTTCTATATTCCTCCATCATCATCATGATGGATGTTCTTTGAGAGCTAGACTCGATCAGATTCACCACCTACATCTACTTTTCCGAATAAATGTTACTTATATAAAACTAGAATTTTTCCACGAAAGGAAAAACTTAATTCTCAATACATTAGTGATGGGTTCGGTTTGAATCAAATCGCCGGTTTAAGTTTGGACCGGTTCACGGTTTAGGTTGAGGTTTGCGAAAATAAAAAATCTAAACTGTCGGTTTTAACCACCAAAACCGTCGGTTTAAACTGACGTTTTTTTCTTCAGAGCCGGTTTTTCATTTTTTTTTGTAATTTTAAATAAACCGTGGCTAAACCGGCAAACCGGTAGTTTAGGTTTAAACCTAAACTGCCGGTTCCAATAACTAGGTTTAGGTTTAGATTTGGCCTTGTGCCAAACCTGAACCGCCGGTTCAAAAACCTAAATCGATGGTTTAGATATCCGACCCATGTCTACGATATATTTTTTTTTTTATCGTTTGAATCACAACTCAATATGCTAAAATTTAAATTTCACTGTTACTTTATATAAATTGTAGTTCTAGAGTACAATACTACAATTGACATACACTTACCAAAATATATTATACTTTGTTCATATCTTGTTGTTTATAATTTGACCCTATATTTCGACAAATTACCTGTACACTCCATTTATTATTCATCTAATTTTCGTTTTAATCCCAACTTTCAAAAATTATTCTTATAAGGTACATACTACAAATCTTAATTCTTGATTTGTACTCATACTTTAGTTAATTATAAATATGTCATTTTCCCTTTAACTTACGATTTTCATCTCACCTTTTATTGTATACAATTTTGATCCTAACTCTCAATAAATTATGAATGTAAACCCATTTACATTCATCCAATTATCATTTTCAATCCCAAATTTCAAAAAATTACGTATACAATATATAGATATTCGTTCTTGACTTATAATTAAGATATTTCTCTTATCTTGTCTGATTGTATACATATATTTGTTCTTGACTTATAATTAAGATATTTCTCTTATCTTGTCTGATTTTACGCAGGTTAAGGTCAACCATATTTTTAGAGAAGTCAATGTCGTTGTGAACAAACTCGTGATACTAGGTCAAGACAATTCTGCAGCCGGAGGAGGTATCACACAAGAAGTCGAAGTTTTCATCTGAAAGGATGCTATAAGATAGTGCACAACCATATTTTTCGTTGAGTTGATATGTAGGATTATAATTATTTATTGTTGGTATAAATAATTATACTAACTTTTTTTTTCCGATAAGCTCTATTAGTTTGTTAAGTCGGTAGTAAGGCAAGGAAATCATAAAGACCGGGAGTAATGTTTTTTTGGGAAATATATTTTATTTTAAGAAACATAAGTATTAAACTTAGAATAATTTTATAAAATAAATAAGGTTAACCAATTGTGTTTAGTTTCTTTTGTTTTAATCCGATTTTTAGAATAATGATTTGAAGTATGTATTTAAAAATGGGGTGGGATGAAGTTAATTATTTTTCAAATTACTGTAAAACGATGACAGTTTCGTAAATATTAAGAAGAAAAAAAAAAGTTGAGATGGCATCTTTTTTTAATTTTTGAAAATGTTGATGCAGTTGAGATGGCATTTCTAATTGTTTGACAAGTGACATTAGTGTCTTTGATTTGATAATTAAATATATTTGTAAAAAAAATTTAAAAAAATTGAAGTAGTGAAGTCACAATATAAAAATAAAATTGTGTTTTTAAACTTTATTGCATTATATTTTTCGTTTGAAAAAAGTTAATACACATAGGTGTAAAAAAAAGTAAATAAAAGCCACATCATTCTTTTCTAGTGTCATGTCAACAAAATAATCCAGACATTTCACCAAAATCCGACTTGTGCTATAAAACACAACCGTCATAAAAAATTTGTGCTTTATTTCGAGTTTTTAAAAGTTTGTGTCACCGAACCAATCACCCTATAGTTGGTGATTTATCACGATTTTTACCTATTTTATATTCATTTATTTTGCTGAAAACTATATATAAGTAAAAAGAATAATCAATACAAAACTTTTGCATACCCGGGTAGTTTCACGCAAGAGATCGTGTTGCAATCCTTGACAACGGAATTAGAAACAATGATGTTTGGTTTGCGCCTTTGGAATCAGATTTTCTGACCGGCATCCTTCTCCTTCAGCGCCAATGCTATGTGCCGAGCGATCTAACAATGTTGTTATTGTTTTCGATATTTTTCATTTGATTCCATCTTTTGATACGTTTACTTGTATGCATGTTGGTATAACGGGTAATATTGTTGCTCATCTTACACCTCGTTAAGATTTACCTTACGCACAATTCTTATATTTCTTCCATTTTTCTAGTGACTATTTTTTTCTCGCGAAAATCGAAAGTTGACCCGACTTGTGAAACCGACCCGACGAACTTGAATTGACTCCGAAAATTTTGAAAAAAGAGAATACTCGGAACCGACCCACATAAAACCGATTTAACCCGAAGTAACCTGACCTGATATATGTTGATAGCCCGATGTAACTCGACCCGAATGACCAAATAGCTCGAAGTAGTCCGACCCGAATTACCCGATAGCCCGAAGTAACCAGATCCGAAATGACCTGATAACCCCATCTATTTTATTGCATACAAATAGAGTATTTTAATGATATTGATAAATTTGAGTTAAATTGATAATTATTTACATGATTTATTAAGATAAAAAAAGGATAAAATTTACCTACAAATAGAATAATTTAAAAATTAAGGTAGTCATATACCGACTATTTTAATGCATACATTGACTAAACAAATTCAACATGCATACCACTAATAACAATCTCATTAGATAATTAAGTACAATTTATAAACTCATTCGAAGATAAAGCCAGCACAAAACCACTTCATAAATTAATTTGGAAATAAAGTCAAACCAAGAGGGCCAAGAATATATATTGGTTCACATGTTAATATAGCCTAATACATTAGGCCGGCTCACAATAAAGTTGATAACCTAAAAATATTTTATCAAATTAATATATTCGTATAAATTTTAGAGTAAATTACACAAATCACTTCTTATTTACTAATTTATTTAACTTAACCCCCTCTTCTAATTTTGTTAATTTTCATTTAATAATCCCATAATTTCGTATTCCAGTGTAATCAATTACTTTTTGGTGAACCTATTGAATTTGGATGGAAAACTGAATAGTTTAGATGGAATATTAATAAGTGGTTAATTGTTAAAGGATTATAAATATTGAGTAAATTATATAAAAATAAAGATATAAGAGGTGGTTAAGTGAAAAAGGAGTATATTAGAGGTGATTTTATGTAGTTTATTATAAAATTGAATAAAGAAATATATATTTAAGAGTTACTCGAACCCGTCCGTCCCAAATTAGTAATCCGAATTCAACTCGATAAATTGCCGGCCCGACCAAAACCAACCCGAATCAAGATATTGGGCAACCCAACCAAATTTCGACCCAACCTAAAAATAATTTGACCCGACTCAAACCCGATTGACCTCCCATAACTGTCATCTCTACCCGAAGTCATTAAAAACCGAAGTAACCCTACCCGAATGACCCGAGAACCGAACTAAACCGACATGTTATGATCCAAGAACCGAGGCTATGTAATAACCCGTATTAACCCGAACAATTGATACATGACTCAAACCGACCCGGGCCCGAAACAAACCGCTAAAATGAGAGCTTGTTTTTACCCGACCTGTTTGAACCCGAGCCTGTTGTGGCCGACCCGAACCCAATCCATGGGTCCATTTGACACCGCCACCGAGAACCGGCCTAAACCGATCCGTTATGACCCGAGAACCGAGACTACTTGATAACCCGTTTCAACCCGAACAATCGATATTCGACCAAAACCGACCCGAAACAAACCGATTAATAATCAAGCCTGTTTTGACCCAATCCATTTTAACCCGAACATGTTATAGCCCGAACCCGACCCATTGGCTATGTTTGACACCTAAAACTCATCTTTAGTCCTATATTCTACTCGATTTACCTTATAAAAAAAAGTCCACCTAATTCATTTTTAGTACTAGTAATAGCATACTGTGTCCAATTTTTCATATTCTTTATTGAAATTTAGGGTGGGGAATTTATTTTCACCCCTAAATGATGGTGCAACCGACACGCCGAAACATGAATCGATGGTAGAGCCTAACATTTACATGCATGAGCAATCTATTAATGAGAGATGACGTGGACAAAATCATGTGCATCTAATTAACCCCTCTACCTTATCCGGTTGGCCTCTATTCAATTATTTGGGAAACTTGTCTTTTGTAAGTCTGTAAGTGGATTTGCTGTTATTACGACGTGCCTTTTTGCACATCCATGAATGAACGAGGTATATATATATATATATATATATATATATATATATATATATATATATATATATATATATATATATATATATATATATATATATATATATATATATATATATATATATATATATATATATATATATATACGTGTTGGTTCGGTAGAGGAGGACTCTTATGTAGACCTGTTCAAATTCGGGCTCGGGCCGGGCTTTGCAAAAAATTCGGTCCGTTTATCCGGACCCGGGTCGGGCTAAGCGTAGCAGGTGGACCTGCAATCACTGCCGTGTCCGGCCGGTCGGGCCTCCGGGTACCCGTTTTATTTTTTATTTTTAAAAAATACATTAAAAATTTATTTTGAATATAAATTTTATTTAAAAATAAAATATTTTTAAGATATTATATGTAATATACGTTAAATTTATGATAACTATGCTAAATATTCTATAACTATACTTATTATTTTAATTATATACAATATAATATATATTTTTTATATTTTATTTTTTATACGGGCCTACGGGCCGGGCTTTTCGGTCCGGTCAGACTTCCCTCTATGTTCATACCCGCCCGTTTTTTCAGGCCGGGCGGGCTGCCCGAATATGATCACGTCTACTCTTATGGTATTAGGAGGAGTGTGTGCAGGGTTATGAAAGATAAGATCAAAATAACTCAATAGTTGATTAAAAGAAGGGGCGGTGAACATGTTGATATTTACAATCAATACTGGTATTTTTGCGGTTCATTTTTTGTAAACGTGTTGTTTATATTTTGTGAATATGGTTTTCATTTTTTACATGGAAATAGTTCAATTTTACTCCACACACACAAATTCAATGCGTTTTTTTCTCTTAAACTTTTAGTTTTATTGTGTTTCTCTTCTTGATTCCGACAACAATGAGTTTCTTGCCCATTTTACTGGTTTTTCTCCTAACAACTCCATAAGGGTGCATATGAAGTTGTTACTTTCTTAAGTTAACCTATGCAATGTAACACCCCGAATTCTGAGAATCCGGAGCGTTACTGGGTAGGACATCACATTGGGTCCCGACCTTAGTTTGACAACAATTACTACGGACCTTGCAACAATGCACAAATATTAAAACGTTAAATCTTACAAAAAAAATACTAAAATTAGTAAAGACACAACTAACATAGCAACAATCATTCTCTATGACGAGTAAGTCTAACAATAATAATCAAACTGCAGAAATAAATAACTGAATAAATAACCAAAGAATCCGATCCTAGTACGGAAACCCGGCTGGCCACTTCACTATCGATCTCTCGGTAGAGATCAAACCTGCAATATCTAACAACACGGTAAAAACCGTTAGCTACAATTCTAATACTAAAGGTCACTAGAGCACAATCACATATAAAAAAATGTACGGTAAATCAATCAACATGCAACAACAATAATATTAGTTAATTCATTTTTTGTGAACACGTAGTTCATTTTTGTTATCATTTGCTTAGTTTTTATCAACATGTAGTTCGTTTTTAAAATTTATGTTTAATTTTTAGATGTAAAAACTTGTCAAAAAAGACATGCATACTCCCTAAAATAGTTCTAAATCGAAAATAATGATCATTTTTTTGGCTACATTGAGTTCATGTTTTATACACACTAGGTTCATTTTTATATAAATAATGTTCATTTTCATGTTCCAACTGTTAATAAAAAATGTTATCCTTAAACTCATCTTCTCACCTGTAATTCTCCAACTAGAAGATGAAAAAACAAACCTAAAAAGAAAAGACCACTTGAAGTAAAAGTTGAAAACAGAGAAGGGTGAAGGAAAAGAAGTGAGAACAT
Source organism: Fagopyrum tataricum (assembly GCA_002319775.1). Lineage (NCBI taxonomy): Eukaryota > Viridiplantae > Streptophyta > Magnoliopsida > Caryophyllales > Polygonaceae > Fagopyrum > Fagopyrum tataricum. The sequence continues at coordinate 38,787,184 of CM008280.1, read as the reverse complement.
AAAGATTAACTTTTATATCAGGGATGAGTGAGAAATGAAGAGGATGGCAAAAAAATTTAGAAAGGAAGATGAAGAAGAAAAAATTGAACTAGGAAGATGATGAAACTTTTTTGTACAAAAGATGAATAAACAAATTTGAAATGTAAAACCGATTACAACCGATTTGAAGGAATAAGTGGAAGAATTAAAAAAAAATTATGGATAGATTTTAGGTTTTCAATAGAGAAGTTAAGGAGAGGAATTCTTCAAATTAATTTGGGGAAGAAGAGTCTAATTAGGAGAAACATTATAGTGTTAATTTTAGAGTTTTCTTTTTTAGAAAAACCACAAACCTTAGATTTATTGTAATCTTGTGGTTCATAATCCTCCTCAATTCTCTCTACAAAGAGTCTCCTCTCCAAAAGGAATCTCCTCACTTGGATTATATAGAAAGGACAATGTAACATTTTCTTATGATGAAAAACAATAATTGTCAAAATATAACGTGTATTTGTTCCACTAAAATTTATTTTGAATTAAGGGTTGTGATCAATTGTTGAACTATATTTAAAATTGTTTAAATAATGGTTAATTGTTCAACTATATTTGAAATAGTTCAACTATACGACCAATTATTCAACTAATCACAAAGTTTTAATTTATAGGCGCCATTGTTCAATAAACTTGAAATTACTCTACTAAACTTGTAATTGTTCAACTATATAGTCAATTGTTCAACTATATATAAAATTATCAGTTGTTCATCCTAAAGTAGGGTCCAAAAATTTATTTGTGTTTTGAACAATTTTAAAATATAACAACTGGTCATATAGTTGAAAATTTTCAAATATAGTTGAACAAGTGGACATATAGTCGAACAATCTTTAGTCAAACAAATAAATGTTATATTTGAAAAATTGTTACTCAATCTAATGGTTGTGGATTCTTTCTACTTTTAACACTAAGACCCCTTTTCAGTTGAATCCAACCCCCCTCTCTCTCTCTCTCTCTCTCTCTCTCTCTCTCTATATATATATATATATATATATATATATATATATATATATATATATATATATATATATATATGAATTGTTTTAGATGAGAACCAATTTTAAGGAGTGATAACCTATCTCAGTCCTTAGATTGATATGAATTAATGGGTAAATTTAAAGATTACAAGTTTAAGATTCAAATATTAGAGAAAACTAGGCTTAGGGGCTAATCATCCCAAACCATTACTCGTTAGTATGTTCCAGTGCTGAAATTCAATCAGTGAAGGGGTAATATTATGTTTGGTGAGTCCATCTAAGCATCCTAATGTTGTTTTGAAGCTCATAGGATAACTAATATCAACTGAATCATGCATTGGTCACCCACAATCAATTGATCAAGCTTATGTAACAATTTATGATCGTATTAAACAATATAACCATCACATGATGTTTGTTATTTGCCGCCTCGAGAGAATTTCTTCTTCGAGTCCCCGTTTTACTCAATCCATGTGTATATTTTATCGTTCGAGTAGTGTGAAAAATTATCTTCTTCGATCGAGTAAAAGGAGAATTTTGGATGCATTTGAGCTCAAGTATTCTCACCCGATCAAGTGGTCAATCGAATGGAATTTTCTTTTATCCCGAGAGGATTTCACTCGATCGTAGTTGCCGAAATCCAGTCTTGCTTGGAGAGCTTTGTACACTTGGTCCGAGTACTTTGTTCTTCTTCTTGCGAGTGAACACTTCTTCTTTGTCCAAGTGAAATGTCACTCGACCTAGTAACTTAGCTTCTCCTTTGGTGAGACTTTCATCTTCTTTGTTGGTTCTTGACCTCTTGTTACTCCAAGCTCCAAGGCTTCTTGCTTGCTTCATTCCTTGCTTCCTTGATGATATGAGGGCTCCATAGAATTGATGGGTTTTGATCCTTTTTAGCTCCAACTTAGACCTAAATTACCTAAGACACAAAACACAAAGAGTAGATATTCTTTGATGTATTTAGGCACTAATAAAGACGTAAATGCCTTATCCATTCAGAAAGTAAGGAAAAACACATAAAAATACCACTAGAAAGATAGAATAAAAACATGTTATCATGAGCCAGTCTTCCTGTTGTTGATTTTTTTTTATCTTTCACTTTTGTGTTTCTCTTTTGCTTTTGAATTTACTTAGTTATTACAGTTTGTGTATTTGGGCCGATCGACACAACAATGTTGGCTGATAACATGTGCATGTCTTTCATATTTCTTTCATTTTTTTTGTTTGTGTATACCTTAGTTAATTTGTTTAGTTGTATCTTAATCAATAAAAAAACAATCGAACTTCCTTGTGTTTGTACTTAACTCCATACACTACATTGAGTCTTATAGCTTATTTGTGCCTAGTTGTGAGATCCAAGGCTCAAGTTTCAGCCCTCACTAGTTACTCTTTTGTTCCACAATTACAATAGTGCAAGAATGAGAAACTACCGGATATTGAAAATTTTATTTTTGAAGTACGAGAGCTCGATAACCTACGTAACGGCAAGAGTGCAATACTTTGGAACTTCGAAAATAATTTCCAAAAATACAAGATACCAAATAAATCAATCATTTAAAATATTTGTATATTATATTTCCTTGAAGCTAGACCTATACAAAACTAATTTCACCCGTCAAAAGAAAATCATGGGTATAGACAACGATTTTAGTCCGAATCTATTCGACCTATCCGACCTACTTTTTAATGGGATGAGTATGTGTATTTATTTTAACCCGTGGGATAAACCCTCATAGCACGACTATATGATATTATCTAAATTAAAGCTCAATTCTTCTGACTTAAAACACATAATGTAGTCGCATAGCAATGTTGTGCGACCCTAGTCCGACTTAGCCCGGCTTTTTAAATGTCTACTTGGGAGCCATTTCTAATAAGTGTAGAAAAATTAACGATAAAGAACATTTTATTTAGGGTAATCTAATCGAAACAAAGAGCAGTCGGCGTTTTTAGCTTGGACAAGAAAGAACTTTCAACTCGACAAAGTTGATCCATATTGATGTACATGATATGGCCCGATTCGATCTCATTTCGGGTTGAGAACACCACCGCCGTTTGTTATATATGGATAAAATGACAAAGGTAGTATCATTCAAGATATAAATAATGGACAATCCATGTGAGATCCTGACCCATGCCCATAAATGTACAATATTTCTGGATAATACCTATTTCTCCTCCTTTTCTTTTTCCTTTCAAAGTCAGATCTTTAAAACAAATCAATATAATCTATTTATTATATTAAACAGGCCACTCTGGTACATATAAGTAACAAGCAGTTGATAAACCACTTCACTTTTGTTGATATATTTATTAAGTATGTTATTTATTTTTTTATTTATGTTATTTGTGTAAATATTGTTAATATTTTTGTTTAAAATATAGTTTGAATCTAATATTTTTCTCGTTTGTTCAGAAATTAGGTAAAATGAGTAGATCAATACTTGACCAGAAGGTTCAACAAATAAATAAATAAAAATTAATATTGAACTATGGTATACATACCTATGTATTTTATTTATAAAAATTATCTAATTCTATTACGGAATCAAATCCGTCAATTAAAAAAGACTTTTTATGGCCAAATTAAGTTAAATACTTAAAACGTCCTAACCTTTTAATTATAAGAAAGAGCCTACCTTTACGATTGTGTAAGTAGCTCATAACTTGTTGGGAGTATAGCTTTTGTCAGTATATATAAGGGTAAATTGCGCCATAGTACCCCAACATTTATTTCTAGAAATCACCATACGTTTAAGATTTTGAATTATTAGCTTAGTTGTATTTGGAGGCTGGCTTGTGTAAGATGAGTAATTAAGTGTTTGATATCTTTGTATTGTAGGAATTCACGTACTTATGAAAGGGATTGAATAACTAAGTTGACATGAAATATAGTTGGAAAATGAATAAGGTGGATTTTAAGGTTTAGAGACATCATGACCTAACTTGAGGACTATTGAGAAATGATATGGGTTATTTGTTCCTATAATACAATAGGAGATATATCACATATTGAGACTTTTTATACCCTAGAAGCTCAATGGTAAGCCGCATGGTTTAGGATAAACACGTTAGATGATTTTAGAAATGTAAGTATATGACTTTTTATGTTGCTAGAAAAGGTCTTAGAAAGTTTGATAAGAGCATTCCACTCCTAGAATTCCTAAGAATGTCTTATGAGTGTTCCCGGAAGCTTATATATATTAATAGGTATGTTCACCTTTGACCAGGTTTTTGGATGTCGTATGCATGTATAGACGATAACGGGTAATGGCCGATCGTCGATCAGTTCAGGTAAGTCTTACGGACATACTTAGCTAACTCTTCCTTGTATAACTGTGTGTTGCTATAGAGATGCATGCTGCGTTATTTATAATTATAACTTGATTAGGACGACTTTACATTTTTATTAGACCCAAATGTATGAATAACGGGTTGTGGCATCACTGCCCAGCTCTGCCACGAGAATGGGAGGTTCTCTGCGACTAGTGCATACCGGTATACGGTGAGATGCATAAGATTCACTCCGGTTGGTATACGGGGACAAAGGCGAAGGTCGAAAGACCTTCGTGCCACACAATATGTTGAACATATAGAATTGAATCACCTAAATAAAGATAATATTATGGTTTGAATGTGAGCATGTTGTCTTATTTAGTTCCAACATTTATGTTTTTTTATGTTATAGAACACTATCTAATATCTCAAATAGTTAGCTGACGGTTTTTACCGTTATGTTGTTAGATTTCTTGTAGGATAAGAATGTTGCAGGGTGATCCAGAGCGGATGGTCAGTCGGGTTCACGTACTCATATAGATTGGGTGGTTTCTTTTCACTCTTTGCATTCATGTATTAGGGCTTTTTTCTTATGACGTTAGTAGTTGTTGCGTATAAGGCTGTCTCATGTTGTATTCACGATAATATTATTGTAATATGTTTTCCATTGTTTTTAATTACATTTGTGCCTTGTTGTAAGATCTAGTGAAATTGTTGTCAAGCTAGGGTCGGGACCCATTGTGAGGTCTTAACCCATGACATCCCAGATTCCAAAAATTTGGGGTGTTACATCATGTCTTCGTGCCTGATCATGGTCTAAAGTCCATACAAATATCGTAGTTGTTGTATTGTTAGATTATTTTCACACTTTCCTCTTGGGAACTCGACTTCGAGTAAACTAAAAAGTTACAACTCTTGAAATTAGTTTTCTAAGTAGAACTCATGGGTCTTTTAATTTTTCATATTGCCACAATTATAGGCGTTTTACTGAGAGTGTAAATTGAACATATTTTTTGGAGCAAGTGGAAGTGGGCGTGACTTGGGCATGCTTGGAGTGAGTGTTGTCGGCTTTGTTTCAAAATGTTGTCAGCTTAGTTTCAAACATTACCTACAAGACATAAGGATTCTCAAACTCAATAAGTGAGACTTCCAACGGTTGATTAGTCAAAGTATGTGTCTTGGACAACCTTAGTTCTTTCGAGTTGGGCGGTTGGTGGCAAAGTTATTGGTATCGGGAGGTTGATGAGGATGGTTTCCTTACCAGGGAGGTTCACATCATCCATCCTCGAACATCCATATAGATAAGAACATTAAGTTCGTAATCTACAAACATGTCAATTGATTGAAGAAAGTTGGTGAAGTGAGTTAGCTTATCATTTTGAAACTATAGAGTATGAGAGTTTTATATATATATATATATATATATATATATATATATATATATATATATATATATATATATATATATATATATATATATATATATATATATAATTCTTAGCTTTTGATGTTTGGTTGCACAAATCAAATGGCGTTGTAGTTGTATCTTTGGATTCGGATCGCTAAGAATCGTCGTAATACAAGGAAATTTCAAAGTCAAGGAAAAAGCATCTCGCGTTTTCACAGTTCTTCGTTCTTGAGTATTGACGAGGGATAGGTGGTTATGTGAGTTGAGGAACCTAGCTAATCTAGTTTTACCTTCTTAAAAATGTCGAGTGTTGACGAGTCTTTGGAGTTTTTTTGGAGGTGACACTAAATATCTTATTCGAATGATGGGGCAATACAAGCAGAGTGCATAGTTCATTCCCTTGGTTCTAATCAAAAGGAAATTATCATACACCTTTGTTACGATGAAGCAATGTTTGCAAACCAAAAAAAATTTGGGGGGGCAAAAGAACTCGTTAAGTAGACGAAGTGAACACAACCCTACGAAAAAATTTCTGGACAATTAATATAGAATCAAACAAGTTTGGGTTCATTTAATTCTAAAAATAATTTAAAATAATTTCTCTTTGGACTTACTAGGTCCGGAATGATATATATTGACAGTGAATAAGACTTGTAAGTTTGAGAGATATTTTTGATAAAGGACTACAACGAAATATTGGTGACTGTAATTTGGTCTTCTTATAGAAATATTGATCAATCAAAAATAAAACTCCAAGCAAATACTTTATCCTCGTCATATAAACAATCTCACTCTTAAAATGTGTGAATACATCAACTTGGGTTCATAGGACGTAGACAAATTATCAAGTGATTTTTTTTTGAGGAACAAGGTAAGTGACTCAATCACCGTGAAACAACGGTGAAACGAGAGGTCGCGAAAAAACGGTAGACGGAAACAACTGTCAAGAGGACATTACAAGAAACAAAAGCATGAGAAAAAAAGGAGCCGAAGGAGAACAACAACGGATAACCAAGGATGGTGATGGGAGAACTCCATATAGACGAAGCAGGTGAGACAACGAGCCAAGCACTGCCGATGTAGTACCGTTGGAAGCATGCACAATAGGAAACAAGCTCCTGGGGGCGTGAAGACGAGACTCCAATAAAGCATTTTCCATCAAAAGGAGTTGTCGGGAAGCACACGACCGCGATCCAAACACGACTCAAATCACTTACTAACATCAACAGATGAACATCGTACATAAACCATGATTTCAAAAATGAGGATAAAGAGATATTGCCAACCTCATGTTCATGAATTGGTTCTTCTTAAAGGGTTCTTCTTTTAGTATGATTGTTTTTTTAGAGTATGATTGTTAGAAGGTTTGTTGTTTTCATAATTGGTTCTTCTTTTAGTATGATTGTTTTCCATTAAAAAATGTATCAGGTTAAATAAAAGGCAAAACTACTAACCACCACGACTTTTTTTAGAATATGATATAGCATACATCATATCTTATGCGATTCATGTTTTCAATAAAAGCAAACATAAGCCATAATTATTTTGTGGCCAGAGTGCTCCAACTGAGTCTATGTAACACCCTAAATCCGTAGGACTCGAGGTGCTACTGGGCTAGGATCTCACAATGGATCCTGACCCTAGCCTGACAACAAGTTCACCGAATCTTACAACAAGGCACCAATAGATTAAATACAAAATATCAAACTGTTATAAAAGTATCAAAAGGTTTATACAAGTACTGATGAGTACAACAAAACATAATCATATACATGATCAAAAGATCCCATCCCACGAGGATGACCCAGTGTACGGAGCCCTTGGCAGATCACCCCTCTGGATCACTCTGCAGCTCTCCTAACCTGCAAAGGATCTACAACACGGTATAAAACCGTTAGCTAACCATACGCATATATAAGAAGATGCATAAGCACAATCACACACCAATGAATCATAAACACATCACCATGCTATCACACATTTACCCGGTTTATTATCTTTATAACGTCCAGTCATTCAAGCGTATATATATATATATATATATATCAATATGAACATATGTGACACGAGGAATATAACCCTCGCCTCTCGGGAATGGTGCCAGCTAGAGTGGAGATCCGGTCCCACCTCCCGTGTACCCTATGGGAGTGGTGCAGGTGGCCGGCCCACTGAACTAGACTGGCCTGCCCGAAGAGAACCTTCAGACTCCCAGCGGGATGAAAGGACAAGTTGTCACGGCCCTAAAATGGGCAGTCACTAAACCATAGGTAGGTAATCAACATAACTCGGGCTATCAATCATATAGCACACACACCACTCATGCACACATCCAATATATGATAGCAACTAAGTAAGTCCTATGGACTTACCTCAACCTCGGAAGTCTCAACTCAACTCAACTCAAACGGCTCCAACTTTGGAGATCAACACTGCCTAAACAAGGCATAACAACATATATCATACTCATATCCATCACAGGGGTCACACCTAGACCCAAGGGATCCATAAGGATCATAACCTAACTCGTAAACCTCAAATCCATAATTGGCATAAACGATAACGTACTCAACATCATTCTAACCTCATACACAAACCTAGCAAGCTACTAACCCGCTCATACTAGGAAAGGAAATGATCTACCTAACTCTAGGTAGATCCGGGACAAGACGCACCTGCGTGACAAGGAGACGCAAGGGCGGAGCAAGCAGTCCGCAGGCGCGGCAAGACTCAGCCACAAGCGCGGTGACAGCGGCCGCAGGCAACGCAGGCACGGCGCAGGCGCTGGGACAATGGCCGCGGGGTGGCGACAGTGCAAAAGATGATCCGCGGTTCTTATTTCACTCTTCACGTGATCAATTCACGTCTTCTTTCATCCAAAGTTACACATATACATAAACCAACATTAATCTATATCTAATCATCTAATCCTAAGCTAAGGAAGAAGGAATCAAAGAAAGGAAGAAAAGAAAGAGAAGATTACTCACCACACCAGTGGTCCTAGGCTGCAGGGAAGATCAACACTCACAGCAGCTGGCTTCCAAGCACAACATACCAACCAGTAGCATCCACATCAACATCCACCACAACAACTCTCTTACAAACTCAGGGGAAAACCAAGCACAAGATCAAGAAGGAGAAGGAGAAGCAAGAAGGACGTGAGCAACTGAGGAAGAGAAGTGAAGAAGAAACCCTTGATCAACCAAGGGAAAGAATAAGAAGAAGAAAGGGTAAAGCACGGGTCAAGGAGTCAACAAAAACAGCTACAGCCGCAGGAAACCGCAGGGGCGGTTCCCTGAGCCGTAGGAGCGGGAACCCGCAGGGGCGGCACACCCATCCGCGGGTGCGGCTAAGCCACATCTCGGTCAAAACTAAACTCGGCTAAAGACCAAACTTGGTCCAAGAACTAGGGCTCTTACACCTCACCCCCCTAAAGCAAGTTTCGTCCCGAAACTTGTACAAACCCAGAAACCACTCGGACTTAGAAGCCGAGGTACAACTCTCTATATCGGGGTATCACATCTCTGCACACCAGGTATCAACCTATACCACTCTATATCCTCAAGCACGGGCATGGAGGAACTCATCATCTCCAGCTGTAAGATCACTATACTATCCAGGGCATAGAGTAAAACACCACTAGCCAAAACCTCATCAACATAACCACGGGCATGGAGGGAAAACATCTCCCGCAATACTATGTCCACCAAAATAGCATGGAGGAAAGAACCATCTCCAGCTATAAACAATCGCACTAGCACAACATGATCTTATAAGATCATAATCACATCATAGCTAGCGCAAAAAAAAACACATCATAACATATAAGCATATAAGCACACAATACTCACCAAGGTAGTACTAAGATCTACCCGGTGATCCTACTGGTGCATCTAACTCAGCATAGAACTCTGGATAGTTCCTCTGGATACTATCCTCAGTCTCCCACGTAGCCTCATCAGATCCTCGTCTCGACCTCTGTATCCTCAACGTAGGAATGTCCTTCGAACGTAGGCGTCTCATACCTCGTTCTAGGACTGCAATAGGATGCTCAACAAAGGTGTGGTCCGGCTCAACCATTAAATCATCATAACTCACGATGTGTCTCGGATCTGGTATGTACTCCCTCAGCTGAGACACATGAAATACAAGGTGAACACCCTCTAATCTCGGAGGCAAGGCTAATTTGTAAGTTGCGCTCCCAACCCGATCCAGAATCTCGAACGGTCCGACATATCGGGGCTCAACTTCCCCTTAATGCCAAAACGCCTAACACCTCGTGTCGGGGACACTCTCAGCCACACATGAGCTCCAACTCTGAACTCTAGAGTTCTACACCTCCTATCAACATAAGACTTTTGACGGCTCTGCGCAGTTAGCATCCGCTCTCGAATCAGTGCTACTCGAGCCATATCATCCTGAATCTGATTAGGTGCCAAACCACTAACACTGCTTTGCTCATCCCAGCATAACGGGGTACGGAATCTCTGTCCATACAGTGCCTCATATGGGGCCATCCCAATAGATGCATGCCAGCTGTTGTTGTAGGAGAACTCAACAAGTGGGAGATGATCCGTCCACACCTGTCCCCAATCCAACACACAAGCTCGCAGCATATCCTCCAGGGTCTGAATGGTCCTCTCAGACTGACCATCTGTCTGAGGATGGAACGCAGTCGTGAAGTGCAAACTCGTCCCCAAAGCAGTCTGTATCTGCTGCTAGAATCTCGAGGTAAATCGTCCATCTCTGTCTGAGACGATCGTCCTCGGTATACCATGGAGTCTCACTATCTGCCTAGTGTACTCCTCAGCTAATCTGCTCATCGGCCACGTCTCCCTAATAGGAATGAAACGTGCCATCTTCGTCAATCTGTCCACAATAACCCAGATAGCATCAAAACTCCGGCTCAATCTCAACTCGGTCACAAGATCCATGGTGACATCCTCCCACTTCCTCTGTGGAATAGGAAGTGGATGGAGCTCACCTCTAGGTCTGCAATGCTCTATCTTGATCTGCTGGCAGGTTGCATGTGAGAGCCTTAGTCTTTGGAGCCGTTTTTGGCCTTAGCCGCCCCCGCGGGTCTGTGAGGCCGCCCCTGCGGCTCCCCTGTTGTTCCGCCCCTGCGGCCAGGAAACCCGCCCCTGCGGTTTCCGGTGGCTGCAGCCGGTTTTGTTGACTCCTTTGACCCGTGCTTTACCTTTCCTTACTTCTTCCGTTTTACCTTGCTGAGCAAGGGTTTCTTCACTTTCCAATCCAGCTTTCACTTCCTTCTTGCTTCTCCTTCTCCTTCTTGATCTTGTTTTGGTTTTTCCTTGAGTTGGTAAGAGAGTTTTGGTGGTTGATGTTGTTGTTGATGCTAGTGGTTGATATGCTGAGCTTGAGAGCTAGTGGAGGTGTTGTCTTGGAGCAGTTTCGTGCCTAGACCACAACTGTGGTATGTCTTCCTTGCTTCTTCTTTCTTTCTTCTTCCTTGTTCTTCTTTCCTTAGCTTAGGATTAGATGATTGATCATAGGATGATGTTGGTTTGTGTATGTATATGCATGTGTGTGAATCGGATTGATAAAGACGTGATTGGATCACGAGAAGAGCCGAAGAGGAATCGCGGGTTCACGTTCTGCACAGACGCCGCCCCCGCGCCTGGAAGCCGCCGCCCCTGCGGAAGCCGTGCCGCAGCGCCTGCGCCGTGCCTGCGTTTGCCTGCAGCCTTATCACCGCGCCCGCGGCTGAGTTCCGCCGCGCCTGCGGGTTACTTGCTCCGCCCTTGCCTCCCTTGTGTCACGCAGGTGCGTCTTGTCCCGGATCTACCTAGAGTTAGGTAGATCCTTTCCTTTCCTAGTATGAGCGGTAGTAGCATGCTAGGTAGTGGATGTTGATGAGTATGATATAGATATGTTGGTTACGGCTTTGAGGTTGAGTTGGATATGATCCTTATGGATCCTTTGGGTCTAGGTGTGACTCTTTGTGTGATAGGAGTTTGATATATATGTATGCCTTGTATAGGCCGTGTTATCCTCCAGTTTGGAGTGGACTGAGTGGAGAGTTGATCCAGTTGAGACGACTACGAGGTTGAGGTAAGTCCGTGGGACTTACTTAGTTGCCATTCCTTTATAGGATGTGTGCATGAGTGGTGTTTGTTATATGCTTTATAGCACGCGTTATGATGGTTACCGACCTATGGTATACTATTTGCCCATTGTAGGGCCGTGATAACTTGCCCTTTCATCCCGCCGGGAGTCTGGGAGGTTCTTTGTAGGCAGGCCATACCTGGTAAACGATTCGGGCACTCTCCTTTCCCTTAGGGTACACGGAGAGGTGTTCCAGGCACCATTCCAGCTGGCTATCGGACCCAGAGGCGAGGATTATATTCCTCGTGTCACATATGTTGATATTGATATATATATATATATATATATATATATATATATATATATATATATATATATATATATATATATATATATATATACATACGAGTTGATTGCTGGACTTTATAAAGATAATGAACCGGGTAAATGTGTGATATCATATTGACGTGTTTGGTACTATTTGATGTGTGTTTGTGCTCTGCATCTCTTATATATGTGTATGGTTAGCTAACGGTTTTATAATGTGTTGTAGATCCTTTGCAGGTTAGGAGAACTGCAGAGTGATCCAGGGTGGGCGATCCGCTGAGAGCTCCGTACACTGGGGCGTTATCGGGGATATGGGTTCTTTTGTTGTACAGTGTGGTTTTGTTTGTACTCAGCGGTACATTGTATTACCTTTTGAATATATATATATATATATATATATATATATATATATATATATATATATATATATATATATATATATATATATATATCAGTTTCATGTTTTGTTTTAATCTATCGGTGCCTTTTTGTAAGATTAGTGAAATTGTTGTCAAGCTAAGGTCAGGATCCATTGTGAGATCCTAGCCTAGTAGCACTCCGAGTCCTACGGATTAATTTGGGGTGTTACAAAGTTGGTATCACAGCCCAGGTTGACAACAATGGCACTAGTAATCTGCGATAAAGTTCGAATAGATAACTAAACAGAACCCGAAAAGGGGTTTGACTTTTCAAAAGGTTTTGGTTTTGAAATGAGTACAAATGTTTTGGGCTACCTTGTACGTGAGCCATCGCCCCTCTGAAGATCTCGACAGTATATGTATAGATATTATGTTGTGATTGTTTTGATATATACATACGGCATATATATATAGCGTTCTAAGTTAGGTTTACGTCTTCTGCAGATGGTTCAGACTAGAGCCTTACATGCGGCTAGACGAGGTAGAGGTAGACCCCCTTTAGGTAGAGGACGGGGTAGGACTCCTGTTGACGGTTCACATGCGGGAGAGATCCACGAGGAGGTTGCTGAGAGTGCCGTTCCTGAGGCTGGGAACGGTGCAGCTGAGAGACAGGGGCCACTGGGAGCCCAGTCTGGGGAGTCTGACCGTGTCTCCATGGAGGGACCAGCCTTCCGCGAGTACATACGACGTGTTGAGGAGGTTGTCAGGGCAGGTAGGCCCGCTCCTGATCTGCCAGCACAGGAGGGATCATTTGAGAGATCCCATGCAGTTACACAGGTGCCAGTTGCACCGGCACCTGCCGCTGAGATTGCTCGAGCTACAGAGGAGCATAGAGGGCCTCGACCAGACACTTGGTTGAAGGCTTTTCATCAGATGGGAGTACCCCCTTTCAGTGGGAAGGTGGGGTTATAGGTGGAGCTCTAGTTAGGACATGTAGACTCAGCTCTGGAGTCTATTAGATGTCCAATTGACAGGCAGATTGAGTTGGTGTAGACCTTGTTCAGAGATTTGGCACAACACTGGTGGAGGTCTGTACGAGTACAGGTTACTAGCTATGAGAAGATGAGGACTCTGATCCGAGAGCGTTTCTGCCCTGCCTCGCAGAGGAGGGAGGAACTGCGAGACTTTGTTGAGGCTGGGTTCGAGGATGTACCGGTCTCAGAGGCCATCAGGAGATTTCAGGAGGAGCTGTCATTGCTGGGTCTAGCTGCACCTTCTGCAGATTAGCATGTGTATTTGTTTTCCCGACGTCTAAGGGATACTACCCGTACCTATATGGCGGGTTTCCACTGTGAGACCTTGGTCGATTATCAGGACCGAGCTTCTGACTACGAGAGAGAGAGCTAGCCAGAGGAGAGCTTCTCAGACCGGAGGGTCTGAGAAGAGACAGCGGACGGGGCAAACCAGTGGTACTGGTGGAGCTGCTGGTTCAGGGCGAGGTCAGAGTCGCCAGAGTCATCCTTCATTTGCACCGGGTGCAGATAAGGGAGTGCAGTGCTTCAACTGCAGTGAGTATGGGCATATGAGATCTGAGTGTACGAGGCAGCCGGTGACCTGCTTCACTTGTGGCAGACTTGGTCATAGAGCTACCTTCTGTAGACGAGGGAGAGCTTCATCTCAGCAGGGTTAATTCTTCCCCTTCCAGTGTAGCGGGAGGTGAGCAGAGGCCACCTCAGCAGCAGAAGACACCGGGACAGCAGAGAGTCCCAGATCGCCGAGAGTCCCAGATCGCCCTACGACTCAGGGATCTGCTCCTGGGCCGAGTAGAGGCAGAGGCCGTGGTGGGGGCACCACTGATACCAGAGGCCCACAGGGCCGAGTTTTTGAGCTGAGGAGTGCAGAGGAGCCAGCTGCACCTACTGCTACAGGTACCATTCTGATTCATGGTTTACCTGTTAGAGATTTATTTGATTCTGGTGCTACGCATTCTTTTATTTCTGATTCATGTGTGGAGCGTCTTGGTTTATGTACAGTTGAGGGGATGCCCTTTATTATAGAGTTACCCGATGGTGGTAGGGTCAGAGGTACCCGTGAGATTCACGGTTGTCCCATTTCTGTAGGGACCCGTGTGTTTACTAGTTGACTTATTTGTCATGCCGTTAGAGCATGAGGAAGTTATACTAGGATGGATTGGATGGATAGACATTCTGCTGTTTAGATGTAGGTAGGAGGACTGTTACCCTCTCTACCGAGTTAGGCCAGATAGAGGTTTTCCGAGGTTGGGACCTTGGAAAGACAGGCACGATTATCAGTGCGGTACGGGCAGCTAGATTGATTGCACAAGGTTGTGATGCCTTCTGGTGTTATGCCAATGAAGGAGGGGGAGAGTCCAGCATTAGAGGATATTCTTGTGTTTGTGAGTTTACATATGTATTTGCTGAGCCGTCCAGTTTTTCCGCCTCAGAGGAGTGTTGATTTGGCATTGAGTTAGAGCCTGGTACGAGACCGATCTCGAAGGCTCCACACCGGATGGCGCCTGTTGATATGCTGGAGCTGAAGAAGCAACTCGAGGAGTTGGCTGAGAAGGGCTTTATTCGCCCTAGCGTGTCCCCCAGGGGAGCACCTGTCCTCTTCGTACGGAAGAAGGACGGATCACAAAGACTGTGTATTGATTACATAGAGCTGAACAAGGTAACCATCAAGAACAAGTATCCACTGCCTCGCATTGATGACTTGTTGGATCAGCTTCAGGGAGCGATTGTGTTCTCCAGATTGATCTGCGTTCCGGGTATCACCAGCTGAGGGTGAGAGAGCAGGATGTGCATAGGATAACATTCAGGACCAGATATGGACACTACGAGTTTATAGTGATGTCATTTGGACTTACGAATGCCCCAACAGTTTTTATGGAGTTGATGAACAGTATCTTCATCGACTTCCTGGATCAGTTTGTGGTGGTTTTCATTGATGATATTCTGGTATACTCTCGCAATGGAGAGGAGCATGCAGGACATCTGAGGACTGTATTGCAGGTTTTGCAGGATAGAGAACTTTATGCTAAGTTTCTCTAAGTGCGAGTTCTGGATGCCAGAGGTAGTATTCATGGGTCACATTGTATCCGCCGAGGGGATCAAGTTGGATCCGGCGAAGATAGAGGCAGTAGCTGCATGGACTACACTGACAAACGTCAAGGAAGTACGTAGCTTCCTTGGCCTAGCCGCCGTTATTACAGACGCTTTGTGGAGGGATTTTCTGTGATTGCCCGTCTACTGACGAGTTTGCTGAGGAAAACTACCAGATTTGTATGGTCTGATCAGTGTATGCAGAGTTTTGAGGAGCTGAAGAGACGTCTGACTTCTGCTCCTGTTTTGGCACAGCCAGAGGGTACTGAGGATTTCGTGGTATACAGTGATGCATCCAAGATAGGCTTGGGATGTGTTTTGATGCAGAGAGGCAGGGTAATTGCTTATGCGTCTCGACAGCTGAAGACGTGTGAGGAGAACTACCCGACTCATGATCTGGAATTGGCAGCGGTAGTTCATGCACTGAAGATCTGGAGACATTACATGTATGGTGTTACATGTCAGATCTTCACAGACCACCAGAGTCTGAAGTACATTTTTATTCGCAGCGGGAATTGAATAACCGCCAGCGTAGGTGGCTTGAGCTGATCAAGGATTTTGATCTGGAGATTCTGTATCATCCGGGAAGGCGAACGTTGTCGCCGACGCCCTGAGCAGGAAGACGCCTCGAGAGAAAACGATTGTGAGGCTGACAGTTCAGCATCAGTTGTAGAGGGATCTGATCTGGTTAGAGTTGGACATCCAGATTCCTAATGAGGATGCCCGGTTGAGTAATTTAGAGGTTCTACCTGATCTGTTGGGTGAGATCCAATAGAAGCAGGAGACCTGCCCGACCTCTCAAAATGTGCTGGAACCTCTCAAATGGTCCCTCATGTGCTAGCAGATCTGGAATAGGTCTACCTGCTCTAGCAGCCTCCTCCACTCGCCGAATATACTCACGGAACTCAGGTCCTCCCATGGAGACATAATCCGCGTCATCTGACTGGACTCGTTGTGGACCTTGTCTCCCAGGTACGCCGTTCCCAGTCTTAGGGACGACACTCTCAGCAACATCAGCATGAACCTCCGCTGCTACACGTGGATCAACGGCAAGAATCCTATCTCAAAAGGCTATATATATGCCGTATGTATATATGTCGTATGTATATATCAAATCAATCACAACGAATATCTTATATATATACTGTCAAGATCTTCAGAAGGACGATGGCTCACCTACACGATATCCCAAAACATTTTGTACTCATTTCAAAACCAAGACCTTTTGAAAAGTCAGACCCCTTTCGGGTTTTGTTTATTTATCTATTCGACCTTTATCGCAGATTACTAGTGTCATTGTTGTCAACCTGGGCTCTGATACCAACTTTGTAACACCCTAAATCCGTAGGACTCGAGGTGCTACTGGGCTAGGATCTCACAATGGATCTTGACCCTAGCCTGACAACAAGTTCACCGAATCTTACAACAAGGCACCCATAGATTAAATACAAAACATCAAAACTGTTATAAATATATCAAAAGGTTTATACAAGTACTGCTGAGTACAACAAATCATAATCATATACATATCAAAAGATCCCATCCCACGAGGACGACCCAGTGTACGGAGCCTTCAGCAGATCACCCCTCTGGATCACTCTGCAGCTCTCCTAACCTGCAAAGGATCTACAACACGGTATAAAACCGTTAGCTAACCATACGCATATATAAGAAGATGCATTAGCACAATCACACACCAATGAATCATAAACACATCACCATGCTATCACACATTTACCCGGTTTATTATCTTTATAACGTCCAATCATTCAAGCGTATATATATATATATATATATATATATATATATATATATATATATATATATATATATATATATATCAATATGAACGTATGTGACACGAGGAATATAACCCTCGCCTCTCGGGAATGGTGCCAGCTAGAGTAGAGATCCGGTCCCACCTCCTGTGTACCCTATGGGAGTGGTGCAGGTGGCCGGCCCACTGAACTAGACTGGCCTGCCCGAAGAGAACCTCCAAACTCCCAGCGGGATGAAAGGACAAGTTGTCACGGCCCTACAATGGGCAGTCACTAAACCATAGGTAAGTAATCAACATAACTCGGGCTATCAATTATATAGCACACACACCACTCATGCACACATCCAATATATGGATAGCAGCTAAGTAAGTCCTATGGACTTACCTCAACCTCGGAAGTCTCAACTCAACTCAACTCAAACGGCTCCAACTCTGGAGATCAACACTGCCTAAACAAGGCATAACAACATATATCATACTCATATCCATCACAGGGGTCACACCTAGACCCAAGGGATCCATAAGGATCATAACCTAACTCGTAAACCTCAAATCCATAACTGGCATAAACGATAACGTACTCAACATCATTCTAACCTCATACACAAACCTAGCAAGCTACTAACCTGCTCATACTAGGAAAGGAAATGATCTACCTAACTCTAGGTAGATCCGGGACAAGACGCACCTGGTGACAAGGAGACGCAGGGGCGAGCAGCAGCGCGGCCAGACTCAGCCACAGCGCGCGGTGACAGCGGCCGCAGGCAACGCAGGCACGGCGCAGGCTTTGCGCAGGCGCTGGGACAATGGCCGCGGGGGCGGTGGCTTCTGGCCGCGGGCGGCGACAGAGCAAAAGATGATCCCGCGGTTCTTCTTTTTACTCTTCACGTGATCAATTCACGTCTTCTTTCATCCAAAGTTACACATATACATATACATACATAAACCAACATCAATCTATATCCAATTATCTAATCCTAAGCTAAGGAAGAAGGAATCAAAGAAAGGAAGAAGAGAAAGAGAAGATTACTCACCACACCTGTGGTCCTAGGCTGCAGGGAAGATCAACACTCACAGCAGCTGGTTTCCAAGCACAACATACCAACCACTAGCATCCACATCAACATCCACCACAACAACTCTCTTACAAACTCAAGGGAAAACCAAGCACAAGATCAAGAAAGAGAAGGACGTGAGCAACTGAGGAGAGAGAAGTGAAGAAGAAACCCTTGATCAACCAAGGGAAAGAATAAGAAGAAGAAAGGGTAAAGTACGGGTCAAGGAGTCAAAAAAAACGGCTTACAGCCGCAGGGGCGGTTCCCTGAGCCGCAGGAGCGGGAACCCGCAGGGGCGGCACACCCATCGCGGGGTGCGGCTAGCCACATCTCGGTCAAAACTAAACTCGGCTAAAGACCAAACTCGGTCCAAGAACTAGGGCTCTTACAGTCTAGATGAAAAAAGCCATAATTGTTCTATGTTGTAGTGTTCACAACAATTTAGATGCTCTATATTTTTACACTTGATGTTCAAAAATGTCATATTTTTAGTTGTAATGCACTATTGTTCCGAGTTAGATCATTTTCTTTGCATTCAGCCTTTTATCTTTTTCCGTTTCGTTGTTTCTGTTCTCTGGTCTCTCAGTTGTCCGTGATCGAGAACTGAACAGTTATTTTTCCTGAATAGAGTCCTGCATGTAATTCAACAAAAAATTATAGTGCAAAGCATAACTCCACCACAATCGTCTGGTTAATTTCATACACCATCATATTTCATAAGAAAACTCGAAAAAGACATTTCATATTACTAGTAATATGAAATGTCTATAAAAACAGAATTTGACGAAAGTGAAGTCGAAGTAACAATGAAATTTATTTTGAAAAAATTGTAGTTTTTGAAAAAAATAAATAAATTATCTAGTCCTAGGAAAAAATTAAGGAGCCAATGATCGGTTCGATACGAATTATGTTGTTAAATAAATTGAAAGATGAAACCAATTATAATTTTATATGGATTTGAAAAGTAAATATGAATCTAAAAAGTAAAAAAGTCATGTGAAAAATCTATAAAAACAGAATTGGACGAAAGTGAAGTCGAAGTAACAATGAAATTTTATTTTTTGTACTATATACCGAAAATATTGTCCCCATTCTAAGAAATTTCATTTTGTAGTTTGATAAAATGATGGTAAAATATCAATGTTTTAAGCGGAAGTTTTGACTTAAAACTTTGTATTGAGAATGGCCTAATCTTGGAAAAAATCAAAATTCAATAAGAATTGTATTATGAGCAATGCGACAAGCGAAATTGCGATAATCGTTAAAATTTAATTCGATTGTTTTTGACATTCTATACTTTCTTCTTTTTTTTTATTTTTAAATGATCAATATTTTTTAAAAGATCATGGGTATCATAATTTTGTTAAACTTGGACCCTTCTTTCATCTACTTTAGAGAATCCATCTAAAATTCGAATATTTTCAAATATTTTTTTTAGAGAATCCAAATATTTTTTTATTCACAATTACTATTATATAATTTTAATATTTTCAATAAAAATTTTAAAACTTTACCTAAGATCATTGTAGACCCTAAAATTCAATTACACCGTCAACATCCCGTAAAAAAAAACAGAAAGCATACATCCGCACGTGCCTAAGTTGATTGGGTGGCAACATGGGCCAAAGATTGCAGGAGAGGGCCCACTATTAGGTTTCACAAGTCGCTTTATAGATTATATCCAATAACACTCTATGATAAGCTGTTGTCGTTTTAGTAAATAAGAATTTTGTTGTTATGTTAATTTGTTATTGTGAGGAGAAGAAAGAGCCACCTTGTTTCATGCATCTTCACCTCCCCAATGTGATTACATGTGTTGACAAAAATTACATGCAATGTTAATTATTTTCTAAAAAGTCGGTCTCAGATCTAACACTTTTATGATGTCAAATTTCTTCTTCTTCTTTTTTTTTTCCCTTTTTTTTCTCCACAATTTCTCAAGTTAATGGTTGTAGTTGATATATTTGGTATATAAATTATTAGTGTTTATGGAATTATGGGTGATATCTATTTCTCCAAGTGTGTATAATTTCAACGTTAACCGGTAAATAGATCGACGAGGACATATAACTAACTCTAAATTTGTAGAGTTAGCTAGTCAAACGTACAATCATACGAACCAAGCCACTATGCAATTAACGTAGGATATATACATAAGTAAAACTGATATCTTAGTCGCGAAACAACTTGCTACAACTGTAAGGGGGTGCAAGGTGTCGGGGCTAACGGGTCGGGTTTGGGTCGGGGCCTAACAAGCTCGGGTTGAAACGAGTCGGGTCAAAAAAAAGACTTGATTATTAATCGGGTTGTTTCAGGCCGGGTCGGTTTGGATCGGGTATCATTTGTTCGGGTTGAAACGGTTATCAAGTAGTGTCAGTTCCGGGTCGTAACGGGACGGTCAGAATCGGGTCGGTTATAAAAGGCATGGGTTGAAATGGGTCGGGGTAAAAACAAGCTCTCATTTTTATCATTTTGTTTCGGGTCGGCCGGTTTGGGTCGGGTATTAATTATCGGGTTAATACGGTTCAATCGGTTGGAGTCGGGTCTTTCAATCGGGTTGGAGTCGGGTCATTTTTATGTTTGGGTTGGGTCGAAACCATATCGGTTTGCGTAACATCTTGATTCGGGTCAATTTATGTTCGGGTTCGGTCGAAACCAGATCGGGTTGCCTAACATCTTGATTCAGGTCAATTTATGTTCGGGTTTGTGTAATTTATTCTAAAATTTATACGAAGATATTAATTTGATAAAAGATGAAATAAAAGTTGTGTTGTTTACTTGTTTTAGACTTTTGAATCGTTTTGATGGTGTATTAGTGTGCATTTTATTTATAAAAATGTAATAGTAAATCAAAGACATGCGTAATAAATAATAATAACAATAATGATTTGGCGAATCGGATAATAATCCGTGGAATTAAGTCGATCTATTTGAGCCATATTCGAAAATATGGTATCTAAAAACGACTTTAGTCGGATCGGATAATTATCCACATAAATGTTTGATTGGAATGATTTTTACCCGATCGGTTTGATTGAATATGAATTTAACCGGATATGGATATCCGACTGATCCGTTTGATCAAAATATCTAATCTGACCGACTAATCAATCCATTTGATCCATATATGCTTCCTATTTTGTTTGTTATAAAATGTAAAATAAAATCTATCATCTTTTGCTGAATCGGATAATAATTCGTGGAATTCGGTCGATCTATTTGATCCATATTCAAAAATAAGGTATCTAAAAACGACTTTAGTCGGATCGGGTAATTATCCACATAGATGTTTAATCAATTGATCGGAATGTTATTAACCCGATCTGTTTGATTGCATATGATTATAACCGGATATGGATATCCGACTGATCCATTTGATCAATATATCTAATCTGACCGACTAATCAATCCATTTGATCCATATATGCTTATCCTATTTTGTTTGTTATAAAATGTAAAATAAAATTTATCATCTTTTGCCGAATCGGATAATAATCCGTGGAATACGGTTGATCTATTTGATCCATATTCTAAAATATGGTGTTTTAAACATGATTGAAGACTTGGAGGGTTGGAGTTAACAATCTAATGAGATGATAAGTAGTGATGTGTAATTTAGGTTGAATTTGAATAATGCATCAAAATAGTCGGTGTATGATTAAATTATTTTTTAAATTACCCTATTTCTAGGTAAAAATTTATCTATTTATTCTCTTAATAAATCATGTAAATAATTATCAAGTTAACTCAAAAGTATCAGTGTAATCTAAAATACCCTATTTATATGCGTTAAAATTTACGGGGTTATCGAGTCATTTAAGGTCGGGTTACTTTGGGCTACCGGGTCATTCGGGTCGGGTTACTTTGGACTATCGGGTCATTCGGGTCGGGTTACTTTGGGTCTGGTTACTTTGGTCTATCGGGTTACTTCGGGTCGGTTTATAACGGGTCGGGTTACTTCGGGTCGGTTACTTTAGGCTATCGGTTCATTCGGGTTGGGTTACTTCGGGCTATCGGGTTGTTTGGGTCGAGTCATTCGGGTGATCGGGTCATTCGGGTCGGGTTACTTCGGGTCATAAATTCCTTCGGGTTCAAGCGGCTCGGTTCCGGGGATTTTCTTTTCAAAATTTTTGGGGTCAGTTCGGGTTCGTCGGGTCGGGTTCACGGGTCGGGCCAACTTTTGACACCTCTAGGTGCAACAAAACCAACACAACCTCACAAGCATGTCCGACTCAATCGTTTTGGCTTCGTGTAATTTATATAAATAGGTCCTACTAATACAAATATACAAACAATAATTTATAATTTATATCATTGCTTTAAAATATTTTAAACTTTTTTAATAGTATATAAACATACACAAATTTACATTAAAAGTTTTTTTCTTCTAGCATTCTGAGGCAAAATTTTCGATGAGCTCCTCGTAATCAACTTCTTCCAACATATCATATATTTTCATTTAATATCAAGATTAATCCTTTAAGTTGTTCTTGGTTCATTGTGGAACACAAGTATTTAATAACTTCAACTTTGAAAAGCTTCTATCTACACATATGCAATAGTTAGAGGAATAGTCAACAAAGTTCTATAAGCAATAATTATATTAGAGAAGTAATTTCGATATTTTAGAAGCTCTAAAATATCAACAGGTTCTATTTTTATGAGGCAAAACAATGTTGTAGTAACTTAAAATCTACTTAAAACTCATTTCCATAAATATAATATTTTTCATCTTTTGTAAGTGTAGCTTCCGAGTGAGTACAAGAAAATTTTAAACATTTATCATCCAATGATATAACTCCGTAGAAGTAAACAAAAATCCAAATATTTTTGCATATTCTCGATATTGTTTTATCAAGCCTCCTAGTTAAAGAAACAATTGCTTGGTCCATAATATATCATAAATAATTAACTCTAAATGACTCTTTTGCTATTGGTGAAGCACTTATAGATATATCACTTATGTTCTCATCCAAAAGTTTTTTTTTCTTCGTATTACACGCCTTTGAGGAAACACGGGATCAATATCTATTTCATTGGCAATAAAACTGATCGCACATGTGCTTATTCGGGCCTGCTCATGAGATATATCCCGGATCAAAATACGTCAAATCATCACCCATATGGGCTCAAAACGCATCATATTGAAGTCGATACACGTGTAACCTAATCATCCTCACTAGTACCACACAATCAATCCGATTGTGTTCAAAGAAATGAAGGTTAGGGGTAGACTTGGGTAAACCTGAACCCAAATCGGACTCGGACCAAACTTTTGAAAAAATGTAACCCATTTTTTGGGCCGGAATCTAGTCGAGTCCGGAATTCAGGCATGAGGCCTTGACTGTACCCGTTTGAGTCAGACATCGGTCCGGACGGGTATCTTGTTTTAAAAAAAAAGAAAAATTATACATATCAAATATAAAATAAATAAATAAAAATATTACAAATAAATCAAAGTAGCCCAGTGGTCGTGAATATTTGATTCTTATCTTGAAGTGTGGGTTCGATACCTACCCTCCACTTTTATATTTATGACATTTTACACTTTTAAAATTTAAAAATAAAACAAGCTTTGGGTCTAGGGCTCTAGGCTTGTGGCTAGAACGGGCCTACGCCCTTCCTAGTACCCATCCGGCGGGCCGGGCCTATCTTAAGTGTCATGCCCGTCCATTTTTCATATAGGTTGGGCGTGTGGGCAAGCCTGCGTTTGTCCATAACTAGTTACGAGCCTTCCATAAACAAATAAAAAGTACTAGTGCCGCAACCAAAGGATAAAACTCGCAAGGGAACTCAACCGCCTTGGTATACTACTAATGCGGAAGCATCCAATGAAGCATCACGAAACAAGCTAACATGCAAAGGAGCTATAAGGGAATAGTAATGCTCATTCATAGATGGAGGAGATGAAAGCTAAAGCTCATTCAATGGAGTTCAAGCGAAGTTCAAGCCCATTCCAGCTGTTGGAAAACAAGACGTTCTAGCCCATTAGTCAAGCCCGTTCCAAGATTATACATCCAGCCGGAACTGAGACTAGTCCCTTATCTTTCCATACAAGTCCATTCTAAATATTGGACAGCAAGTCGTTCCAGTCCATCAATCAAGGCCAATTCCTTATATCCAAAACCCATAATGATTAGGCCAGTTCCGCCCATAACCAGTCTAACCGTCAATCCTTCTTCTAGGGCACAAATCCCGTCAATCCTAATCTTTTCCTGGTCCCGTCCCAATCCCGGTGGGATTTTATTAACATTTTAAAATTCCGTCCCGAATCTGTCTTCCAAAATCTATCCGGAATGTGATATGAACTTTAACTTCTTCATCTCTCTAGGTAAGTCTTGTCCCATACATAACACAAATTTTAATTTCAAATAATAAAGATAAATAAATTTTAATTTCAAATAATAAATATAAATAAAATCCCTAAACATTAGTGATACTTATACAAATGTTATATAGTTATGCTAATATAAAATAAATAAAAAACTTTAATCTTTTTGCATTTTATCATGGAAATTTTGAAATTTTAATGTAAACTATAATATGTTATTATGGATATTTGAAAACTTTAATATATTTGCATTTTAACCACGATATATACTAATACTTATGTGGATAAAGCGTAAAATTAAGAAAAAGATAGCATAAAAATTTTAATAATTTTGCTAATATATTAAAAAAAAACTTTGCATTCTAATAATTTTACCTAAATCCATGCATATCTACTAAAAATACATAAAAACAACACTAGAAAAGATAACATACTAACCCGCTATCGTAATGAAAAAAATCAAGAAAAAGAAAAGGCATAGAAATATGTGTGTAACAAAAAAAGGAAAACATGATATGAGAATGTAAATATAGCACCTCATACTTAAACTACACATTGTTCTCAATGTGAAATAAAGCAAGTTACGAGAAAAAAATGCTCACAAAGCAATGAAATGCATATGGTGGAAAGCATGAAGGGTGAAAAACTGGTGGAACGATTGGAAGTTTGGGATGTCCTCTTCTTTTATCCGTCAAGGTCTTCATTTGTACCTATATATCAAAAAGAAAATATAGTAAGCATCAAAGTAGAAAAAGGGAAATAAAACAAAAACTAAAAGTAATAAAAAGGGAAACATATTGTAAACTCATGTGTTGCCTTCCATGTAGCCCTTGTTTTTGTCATTAGCTCGACCCATTCAATTCATTTCGGTGGAAATTCACTAATGTATCGAACGGATGTGTAAGCAAGGTGAGCGTCCTTCGGTTGAGGAAACTTGATGGTCCTAAAATTTACCTGCATGGAATCCATGGATGACGGAGTCAATTGTAGTAAATCGAGTGTCCAATTCATAGGGATTACGTCTTAATTGAAAATTGCTAACTAATAATTACTCTAAGTAAAAAAAGATAGTAGAAAGAGAAATGATAGGAACCATATGTTTTTGTAGGAGACTTTGTTTTATTTGTAAATATTAAAAGGTAAAAAGAAGTAGTGATTATTGTTTGTAAAATATATGTGGGGAAGATGCTTTCACAATCACATTACATCAAGTATGTAAATTTTTTTAAGCATTTAGAAATCCAGAATAAATAAAAAAAAATCTCACTTTTGTGAAAAATTTAGAAAATGTACAAAGACCGGAGCTTTGTACGATAATAGAAGGTAGAAGTTCAACACGTCAAGAAGTAGTAAATTCATATGATCTCAATTTATGTATAGAAAAATTGATATTGGGAGGGTATCCCCCAACAATGGGCCACAACTTTCTACCCGATCCGGACGTAGAGAGGCTAAGCCGATCGAACCGGGTGGTCTACGAATTTACCATTTACCAAAAAAAAGTATAGGGACCAATCAATCCTTAGATCAAGATGCGGGGATATTATCCAGACATAATTGGAATGAAAACATAATTTACTAAATTAGAAATTTGCATATATAAACTCACAAATGTTCAGTTCCAGCACAATGAGGAGAACTTTCAAAGACGGGAACTGAAATCTACTCTAAGAACTAATTGACGGTTATGTATTGAGATCGACATGTTCAACATGCCTATAACCCTAGACTGATATGTCTTTACACAGGTCAGACATTAAAGCCCTAAGGAAACAAAGTATTATCTATCCAAAGGTAGAATGAAAAGATATTGTTATAATAAGACAATAAAAATAGGTATACTGATACAATGGGTCAGGGAAAACATATTTTGGGACCATGGATTAATGGGCCCGGAGCGACAGGGGGTGCGGGGGGCTCCGCCCCTCGCGGAGGATTCTATCTATTTATAAAATCCTATCTATTTATAAGGAATTCTATCTATTTGTAGGATTCTATCTATTTATAGGACTATATCTTTTATAGAGGATTCTATCTATTTATGGTTATAAATAGATAGGCTTAGGGTTGTATTCATTATCCACCAAAGCATATTGAAACCCTGGCTGCAAGGTTTTGTGCAGCAAAATCACAAAACGTCTTGTCTTCTCTTCTTCTCTCAGTTTCATGAAGTAACTCGTTGAAAGATCACAACAATTGGTATCAGAGCAAGGTTGTCGATGAGTTCCGTTGCAAAATTTGAGGTTCCGCGATTCAACGGAACTGACAACTTCGGTCTTTGGCAGCGACGAGTTAAGGATCTGCTAACGCAGCAGGGGATGTTGAAGACGAAGAAGACGAGCTTCTGCAGCGTGACCGCGGGGGTGGATCAACAGAGCCGCGGGTGCGGATCCAGGAAACCGTAGGGGCGGCGCCAGGAACCGCAGGGGCGGCGCCAGGAACCGCAGGGGCGGCGCCAGGGCCGCAGGGGCGGCGCCAGGAACCGCAGGGACGGCGCCAGGAGGCGCAGGGGCTACGCCAGGAGGCGCCAGGAGCCGCAGGGGCGATGCCAGGCAGTACCAGGAGGCGCCATGAGCTGTAGGGGCGGCGCCAGGAGGCGCCGGGAAGCGCAGGGGCGGCGCCAGGAGGCGCCAGGAACCGCAGGAACGACACCAGGAGGCGCCAGGAACCGCAGGGGCGGCACCAGGAGGCGCCAGGCGGCACCAGGAACTGCAGGGGCGGCACCAGAGGCGCCAGGAGCCGCAGGGGCGGCGCTAGAAGCCGCAGGGGTGACGCTAGGAGGCGTTGGGGCGACGCCAGGAGGCGCCAGGAGCTGCAGGGGCGGCGCCAGAAGGCGCCGGGAAGCGCAGGGGCGGCGCCAGGAGGCGCCAGGAACCGCAGGAACGGCACCAGGGGCGGCACCAGGAGGCGTCAGGCGGCACCAGGAACCGCAGGGGCGGCACCAGAGGCGCCAGGAGCCGCAGGGGCGGCGCCAGGAACCGCAGGGGCGGCGCTAGGAACCGCAGGGGCAGCGCCAGGAGGCACAGGGGCGGCGCCAAGAGGCGCAAGGACGGCGCCAGGAGGCCGCGGGGGCGGTGACAGATCCGCAGGGGCACTAGCTTGACTCCGCGGCTGCGTTTTCTTCAACAATGCCTTGTAGGTTAGGGACGCCGCCGAGGGAGGTGGAGGAGTGGACAGCCGGGGTCTCCGTACATATAGGACGGGGACGTTTTTGGGGTCATGTCTTTGTGTTGGATGAGTGAGAAAGCCCCCTGTCAAGAGAAACAAGGAGGATCTGGCGACAAGATCCTGGAGTTGTATGTGTGTTTCCAATTTTTGTATTAGATTATATTGTCTAGGTGGAGATTGTTATAATAAGACAATAAAAATAGGTATACTGATACAATGGGTCAGGGGAAACATATTTTGGGACTATGGATTAATGGGCCCGGAGCGACAGGGGGTGCGGGGGGCTCCGCCCCTCGCGGAGGATTTTATCTATTTATAGAATCCTATCTATTTATAAGGAATTCTATCTATTTGTAGGATTCTATCTATTTATAGGACTCTATCTTTTTATAGAGGATTCTATCTATTTATGGTTATAAATAGATAGGCTTAGGGTTGTATTCATTATCCACCAAAGCATATTGAAACCCTGACTGCAAGGTTTTGTGCAGCAAAATCACAAAACGTCTTGTCTTCTCTTCTTCTCTTAGTTTCATGAAGTAACTCGTTGAAAAATCACAACAGATATGATCTCGGATAAACAACAAAGTTGCATTGAGACGGCCATGAGACAACATAGAGATAGTTTGGAGACAGCTTGCCAAACGGCTTGTGCTCGTCTGGTTTCTCGTTTGGAAGTGGTGTTGGAAAATATTGTGATAGGCTACTTGGAACCCGTAATAAAGCCTTTTGGCTTTTGGTCTCGATTTTGTCTTTGTTGCGATCTTTAGTGTTTCTTTCAAGACTTCTTTAGGGGACTTTGTGCCACTTGATTATTTAATACATCAGTCATGTATGATGCTTCTATGTTTCTCCTCATAGTAGGGAGGATTGAATGTTTGTATTTTTCTACAAATGTTGCTGGAATTGTCCTTATATGTCCGAAATACAAAATAAGCAAGGTAGACACCGAAATATGGAAAAAGAAACCTTTATATACTTAAGTTAAGTATAAATGAGAAATGATGAATGAAAATACATGATTTTAAAGGATATATAATGTTACATTTGGAACTCATCAATTCCATTGGTTTAGCTCATGGATTTTGTGATCTCTTAGAACCTCATGTTGAGTTTGTTAAGTGTCTAGTGGACGGAAATGAATATGTTGATCACCTAGATCTTGTTGAAATTGCTTTGGGAATCACGATGATAGCATGTCTCATATGTTATGTGTTCGGGTAAAGGTAAGTACATAGAAAAGAGAAACTACATAACCGGACTTGTTGGAAGACCAGTGATACTAAATGAAAACGTATATGTACATGTTTTCGACTTGTTGTCCATGGCCAAAATAACACACAAGACACTCCATAGAGGCATGCAATCCTCTTGAATATACCAACTACCCTAAAAATGAGCAAAATGAAAAACATAATTAAAAAAAACGGCACAACACATGAGGCTTGTCCACCTTCGGCAATGTCATTTGTAGACACATACACTCACAAGCAATAGAAGTTCTAAAACCTCGAGAATGTGATGAGTCCACCTTCAACAAATCACAACGGACTAAAATCAAGCTCGGTACATATGAAGATAAAAAATACATCAAAGTATAGAGTAAAATAAAACTACGTTAAAAAACCAACTACTAAGATATTACCCACTCTCTAACTCCAGTGGGGGAAGCTTCATGCAACAAGCTATACACACAGGTAATGATCAATCTCACGAGAATGTCAATCGGAATTCTATTATGGTCAAACATCAAGGTATTCCTAGAATACCAAAGGTAATATACCGTAGCATAAAACGTATATATCTCGGATCTATTCGACCAGCTCCTACCATGCACATTGTGAATCATCTAATCCATACCTCCGATCGAGTGGTGATGTGTCTAGGAATCCCGAAGTCTACACTAACTAGCCTCCAAGCCTCACATGTACATGTACAACCAAAGATCAAGTGGTCATGCGACTCACTTTTACTCATATACCGGCTATATGTAGGATCAAGACCAAGGAAGTGTAATCTGTCCTTGGTAGATAACCTGCCAATGATCATCATCATATCCACAAAATAAAGTAGTGCTTGGGCGTATTGCTCGAGTCCTAAACTACTCTGAATAGGTCTACCTCCTCACCATGCGATCTAAGTATCTCATAAGCCACGGTCACCCGAAATATCCAGTGGCAACAAGATTTAAGTATCTCTCTTCGGCGTTGTCTAGTCGGTAAAGGTAACAATCTCATCTCTAGCGCTCCGGGATTGCGTTTATTGAGGGTGAATCCTGACGGGTGACAATCCACTCCTACAACTCGATAGTTTGAACATACTTGTGGTGAATCCATCTTATCCAAAGGTCGTCTATCTTAGCATGAATACGTCGGTAATACTTGCTCATAAATATCACCTGCCAATAACTAAGGTCTAAGAGCCCCCAATCCACCATCCATCCTAGATATTATGAATGTTTTTACACATTACATTTTTAACTATTTGATGTTTATTACTAAGTATTATCTAACAACTTATAAGAACATTATTATATTTACTCATACAAACCAGGTTATTGTACGTTTGTTCTCACTTCACTTTAATTACTTATTGATACAATCTTTATATTGTTTAGTAGTAGCTTCTATAATTATAGTTTTATAAACCACCATTGATTTTTCTTAATTAAATGATGTAAAGGTAATTTTTGTTTAAAAGTATTTATTTCTTGAGATGACACAACTTATTTTATAGATTAGCTATTTAGTTTTGAATATAAATATGTTTTAATATACATGTATTAAAAACATATTTATAATTAATATTAAAATTTGTCCACTCTTACAAATTTGCTGGCTCCATCCCTGATTATGAAATGGCATGAATACGTGTAAGTTGAGAAACGATGAGCAACCATTGATCATATACAAGTTGATAAGAAACAAATGTGACGTATTTTACTCTGCTTGTGTTGGTCCAATGTTTTGAAGTTTCAACTTAACTAGTTACTATATGATGAATCGATGACTGATCCCAAATCCCAATATAAGGTATAAAGCTTGCCATACCCTACCTCTCTTCCAACGTGTTATGTTATGTAACAAGTGATTGGGTAAGGAAGTGGTGTCGGTTTGTGCAGAATTATGGCTTTCATATGATATCTCTAATTTCAGGCATGCCGACTTGAAACCCAGAAGATAACACTTAATAATATTCACCCAGCAAGTTGATTATATTAAAATAGATGAAGAGATAAAGACAGTAGATGATGGATCTGATGCAACACAGCACCTGATCGATCTTTGGCTTCTTTCATTTTCTCTGCGGGCCTTCTCAGTTTCTCCCCCGACACTCCACATTCTTTACAACCCCCTATGGCCACTGCCTATTTAATCCTATTTCACAGCTTTCTCGAGTGATGTTAATCAGGCGGGCAAAATATACCAACGGCATCGGATGGATGCGCAGTGCAAAAATAAAACGCAGTCGAAATCCGCATTTGCCCTAAGCCGGAACATATGAGGATTTTTCACACTACTACGTCTTGTCTCGATTGCAATAGTTATATTTTGCCGTCCGAATAGTAACTATGTATATATTTCAATAATATAAATATAAATTTATTTTTATTAGTTAACAAAATATTTTCCAACTAATAAATTTTAATTTTATCCTATAAATTCAGAATTAAGTGCACCTATAGTCTTTAATATATTAACATTTTTTTATATTTGTCCCTAATCTTTTGTCTCGACTATAATAAAGTACCTTACATTTTAACTTTTTTTTTTCTATATTGTTTGACAACCTCACTGTAACTAAAATTATTCATCATTTTTCTAAACAAAATCATTTCAATACGCATATTCAGAAGTGATTTTTTTAGTTTAATTTTTTTTTAAAAACTAAATTTGTTAAAAATCTCTTGATGATATTAAATTTTCATTATTATAGGTGTGTATCAACAGTAACATCAGCTACGTAATACTTTTATGTAAGGGTTATTGCTACTTATAAGTCAGTTATTTTATTGATCAGTGAAATAGGAATATAAGTTATTGGTACTTAAATTTTTTATTTTTTAAATTTCTTTGTTAAGCTAATCCAATGTTCCTCTATCCCATTTTCTCTTCTTGACTTGTGCTGGAGGGTTATCACATATATCGAGGGATACTGAGAATAGGGTAGTCTTATGATCATTAGTGTCTTTATTCTTGCAAACACTTTACAAATCGTCACAAGCCATTCCATACTTGTTTTCTTCAATCATCACAACTATAGATATGGTTAAACGAGGCTAATTCACGGCTATGTGGCTTTTTGAGGGGCACTAAAGACATGAAAATAAAGGCAGGAAGTGGTTGCTAGAAAGGAAACATATATAAGGGTAAGAAATGTCATATAGGTTTATCAAATAGGGCGTTAATCATCTTTATATCAAGCATATAGAATCTCTAATGATCATTAGTTTTGAAAGAGAGTTCAACACGAGTTTTAGAAAAAACCAAGCACGTGATCACATATTAATAAGAAATAAATGACACGTGAAAATGCATGTCCAAGGACTAGAGTTCACAAGGTCATGTTTTATTAAGTTAATCATAAAAAATTATCTAAAAACTCATGTATATAAATAATAACAAAAAGAAGTAATTCAAAGCATCGTTGGCATGACAAATGTTAATAGCATAACATATTTCAATTTTTAGAGGTAAGCATGATATCATCCGACTCAATCTATACTAAAATAATTTTTTTTTAATTTTTTTTTTGTTTTATATGCATGTGGAAATGCATAAAAAGACTCAAGAAAAAAAAAAGGCATAAAGATAAATTTGTAACGAGGAAAGGGAAACATGAAATGTTAATGTGAGTATATCACCCTGTACTTAAACTCACAATGACCTTAATGTGAAAGAAGACAAAACAAAGAGGAAAAAAAAATACTCACAAAGCAAGCAATGCAGTACATGATGGTCAAAGGAAGGAAGGGTGGAAAGAAGGGTGAAACGAGTGGAAGGAAGTCCCGTAACTTGTGTCACGGGTCCTCGTGTTCAAAGCGAGTTCGGTCACGTCATCTCCACTTAGCTTATGTGTCGGGCTTGGGCCTACGTGCATATGCGCTCAGGCGTGCGACGAAACTCTTTATGTTATATATAACCCGTCGGAATTTTTCATGGTATCAGAGCAGTTCGATTCTCGAGTCTTGGCTTGTTGGCATTGAAGACTCTAATTGCTGATATAGACAATGACAATCCATCTTATTGGGCTAGCTGACCTTAAGGCATGTAGTCAAGTGTCAACCGAGTCAAACGGTTGCACTTGAGGACCGTTGAGGCGACATGTGAAGGGTGAAATGTTTCCACATCGATAACAAAGGGAACATAAACCTAGTATATAAGGTCGGTGAACTACTCACCCGTTGTTTAATTACTTGTTTTATGCTTGAACCACGTTGAGATTATGCATCGGACTCGGACCCAATTCGAATATGGGTCAAACACGCGATGAATTTAACCTTACTTCATATGTGACCCAA
The DNA here is from genome assembly GCA_002319775.1 of Fagopyrum tataricum. Classification (NCBI taxonomy): domain Eukaryota; kingdom Viridiplantae; phylum Streptophyta; class Magnoliopsida; order Caryophyllales; family Polygonaceae; genus Fagopyrum; species Fagopyrum tataricum. Next base: position 38,753,764 of record CM008280.1, on the reverse strand, counting down.
TAAAATTTCATAGAAAAGAAATTAAGAAAATATCTCTTTTTGCATTATGAAACAATGTGCATTATATGTTAGCTAGTACATATTGAAGTAAATAAATAATCTTTATTTATAACATTACAGGTTACTCATTATTTAATGGTGATAACAACCGAGTATACATGTGCAAACCGAAATAAATTTATCTCCCATGCTCAATTGCTCATGCACGAGCTACTACTTACTAGGCTAGGAATTGATTATAATTAAACTAGCAAAAATGCAATATATGCACGTTGTTGTGTCTTCATTAACTACAATATTACATATTAACTACTAAGATGAAATTGATAGCTCACTATAAGTTTTTAACTTAAAATAACACTTAAAATATACATTTATAATTGACACCTAGATACTAGTTAAAATTACATCAAATAAATTAAAATTGAAACACAAACATGGTAAATTTTCATTAATAACATTAATTCAAATTTTCATTAATTAGTTTCAATTGTTTTGTTACGTATTACAATTTATAATGTAAAAATTTTAAAAAATTAGTACAAATTATTACCCATGTACTAAAAATAATTCAAATTTTCAAAAAATTATTAAATCGAACACAAATTATCGCATAACAAACCAACAACGAAAACTACGGAAAAACCTAAACCTACAAATATTTGTTTTACCCAAATTGGTTTTTTGTTAACCAACAAATGAAAACTACGGAAAAAACACGAATCTACTTTTTTATTTTTTATTTTTTATCCGGAGCGTTTTGTAGTAGTTTCAACCTTATTTCAAGGAAATTATTACGAAAATCTAAAGGGAAATAAATTGAAAAAGTTTCAGAAGCAACTCTCGGAAGGTGAACCTAAACCTAAAGAATCCTAGTAGTTTTAACCTAAACCCACAAATATTTTTTACCCAAATTGGTTTCTTATAAAGCACATTGCACAAATTTATACGTCTAACATCTCTCGTACTTCTATGATTCCTTTGGTTTAGAAGGGAAAGTACGACTAGTAAATAGATCAATGATAAATTTTGTAACATCATTACCCAAAATATTTCAATGACGTTGAAAAAATAGCGCCGGAAAACCATCAGGTCTCAACAATTTTGTTGGATGCATAGCAAATAAGGCGTTCTTTACCTCCTCCTCCGAGCAAGGTCGTAACAACATCTCATTGTCCTCACTGTCCACCTAATATATTGCCGAGAACCTATCCATCTCGCCGTTGTTGAAACAACCTTGAAGATGGACTTGTAGTAATCCACAACCACTTTAGCTTTTCCCATACTCGTTCTCCGGACCAATCCATTTTCATCAATCATTTTGGCAATTCTGTTTCGACTTCTCCTCCCTACTTGCTTTCTTGTGGAAAAAAGCAGTGTGACGGTCTCTCCACTTAAACTCATTAGCTTTTTCCCTCTGGTAGCATGACACTTCCTCTTTGTTCATTAAATCTTTTTCCTTGATCTTGTATACACTCCACACAATCTTCAATGATACCTCTGCGATGTATGATTTCAAGTTCATTCCTCACTTTCCTCAGTTCTCTACTGATATTCCCAAAAAACGTATTGCTCCAATCAACAAGGTCCCTATTACATCGTTCAAACTTTCCCATGATGTCCGGTGTTGCAAAGAGGCTACCAGGATTGGCTCAGGCATTCCGTATGACCTCCTCACAACCATCCTCAAGTGTCCATAGCGCCTCGAACCGAAAAGGTCGAGCTCCCATTCTAGCACCCCTCTCCTCATCCTTTCCATTCAGCCTTAGTAATATAGGGAGGTGGTCAGAAGCAACTCTCGAAAGGCGAATAAGTAAAGTCGTCAAGTAGAGTGTTTTCCACTCTTCATTTGCGAATGTCATATCCATTCTTTTCTTCACAAGTCCTTGTCTCACCTGACCATTGTCCCATGTAAATCTATCACCAACATAGCATATATATCACCGAGTCCACACCGATCTAGCGTTTCTCTGAACATTTTAACCATTTGGAACTCCGGAAAGACTCCTCCCTCCTTGTCTTGTGTAGAGATGACATGATTAAAATCACCTATAATTACCCATGGACATCCTCATGAATATGTTTAATGAGCCCAAAGGTTTGCTTCTTATCCTTATTTCGGGGTATCCATACAGTACCGTCACCCTACATTCACCGATCTTTGCATCAATACGATGATGAATGTACACATGCACCTCCACATCAATTCACTCCTTCCATATTAAACATAACCTCCCTGCTGATCTGATACTATCAACAATGAAACAACCCTCATAATTAAGCCTTCTGCGAATTGTCTCCATTCTTTCCTTATTGTTATTAGTCTTGCTTAAGAACAATAACTCGGGCTCCCTCTCTCGAACTAGTTGTACTAGTTTGGAAATTGTCGGGCCTTTGCGCAATCCCCGACAATTATAGCTTAAAGTATTCATTGGTTCCGGAAAGAGAGATTTTCCGTCTCCCTTACCGATCCTACCGTGGTTGAAATAGTCTTTTGGCGTTTGGTACAGTCCTCCAAATCCATATCAACCTCATCCACAAAATTCTCAAACCCACACTTCTCTCCTCTCTTGACTTCCATTCCTACTTTCTGATTCTCCTATTGTGGTCCTCTAGCCATTCTTTTCCATGTCTTCTTTGAATTATTTGCTACGTGAACTGTCACATGCAAAAACTACCCATTCTTAAGCACAACTTCACCATCCGCCTCAATCAGAGAGCTTTTCATCCCTCCCTTTGCAAGCATGACCCCTGTATAACTTTCCTGATCATTAACTCTTCTTCCATTGGGAGCCTTATCTCCTCCTTGTTTGATTCTTGCAACACCTCGCTTAATGCCTTTGCTATTCTATTCTAATATGTGGTCTGCCATTTTTTGGGTATTCTACACAGATAACAATTGCTTATCAATCTTGTTATCTCGCCTCCTTGTCTTCTCAACCCTTTCCTGATACGGGGTTAGCCGTCAGTTGGCCCGATCTTTCAACACCAAGACTCGAAATGAAGAAAATGAATAAAAAGATGAAAACTTGAAATAAAAATGGAGGAATGATCCAATGATTGTGAATGATCGATAGATGGATAGATCTGGTCGAACCCTTAAGGCAACCAAGAGCACAATAGGGAAACAAAGGCCCTAACACACAACTTGGAATGACTTGAAGAAGCCCTTCCGCTATAATCTCACACAGAGGGGAAAGAGATTGTCCCCAAAGCACGAGAAGTCACCCGGAGATGATTGAGAGCACCAACTTGCCAATCCAAGTGACACAACTCAAAACAGCGCCAAAGTTGCAGGGAAAACGGATTCCGCTCACACAGTAAGGTGTCTCGATTCCACGAGAAGAATATGAGATAGAAGAGAAAAATACTCGAAAGTAATTGTGTTTAATTTCAATCAAAGCTGACTAGAAAAAACGTCCACCCTAGGCCTTATATAGGCTAGTAGGGCGTCATCTAGGGTTTCTTGCGGACTATGGGCTTGATCCAAGATCGAGCTCAATCTAGCTTAAAGAGATAAGATCTAATCTCCAAGAGATAAGATCAAAAATAAAAGGGAAATAAAAATAAACTAATGGGCTAAACTAACAAGTCTTAAAAAGCCCAAAACAAATAATTAAAAGCAAACCCATCTTTTATTTAAAAGATGTCCAGGAATGGGCTTTGAAATAATAAGCAAATTGGGTCTAATTTAGCCACTTAAATTAGCCCGAAATCTTTTTACTTCAAATGCAGCCCAACGGACCTCATCTTCATATGGATCAAGTGGATCATGACCCATCCTCTCTATATCTCGGCTATGATCACGGCTGCTCCTCTCCAAGTCTCGGTCTTCATCTCGACATCTTCTTTTGGTCACTCTCTCCACGTCCAACTCATGATCTCGATCTCCCTCAGTAACAACTCGTCGCCTCTTGCTTGTGTACTCCTTGATGCATGGGGATGAGGTCAGGCTGTGAGATGCTCCCGCATCATTTCCTTTCCAAATTTCACTGCTAGAGCCCTTAAATCATCAGATTACTGACCCTATACTCCTTCGCTTCATCATTCTCAGCTTGCACTCATTATCCATGTGACCAAGTCACCCACAAATATAGAAAAAAAAATTCAGTAAGCGTTCATACTGAATTGGTGCCCATATTTCCTTTCCCTCGACTGACATCAGGAATCCTCTTCTAAGTGGTTTTGAGATGTCCAATATGACTCTTAGACGAAGGAAATTGCTTGTCGGCTCAAAATTGTCCTCTTCCATCTCCTGATAACCGCCCATAAGATCGCCCAACTTTTTTGCAAACCCCTAATTGCCACTCCAATAGGCAGATCCGTCACACGAATCCAAAACATCGCCCTTGTGAATTCGATATTTGATGGTTGCAACGATCCCGGTTCTTGCAAAATCAACAACGCCTTATCAAAATCCCAAAGGCCGGCATTCATCACATGTTTTTTTATTAGCCTTTAACGTGAAGTGAAAGATAAACATATTTTTTGTTGCTCACTAAAGTTTAATCCCTGCCTCAACTGCCAGACTCCTTTCATTGTCGCTCTCAATACGTATGAATTAAAAGGCCTCAAAGTCAGGACCTTGTCAATGAGAACCAAGGATTCTTGTTTGTCGTTCACCACATCTGAATTCTCTCCTTCCAACAACTTACATTCCTCCTCGGTTAAGTGAATCCGAGATCTCCCTTTATCCCGATCCTCCATGTCTAACACTTGGCCTCTTCACACCACCACACACCGGTGGTACACTATCAGAAAACGCCGGTGTAGCCACGCTACATTAGCTTCGAATATATTCGTGGTTATATAGCAAGGAAAAAAATTCGAACCTAATACTCGAGGGTATATATCCACGAAGTTGATTTTCGAGAGTAATGCTGCATCTAATTACCCTCGTTTTCTTGTTCGTGGGTAAGCCCGACGCTAAATTCGAGGCTATTTAACGGCGAAAATCAAGCTGAAGGTTATTTCGTGGCTAATTACCCACGGTTTATTATTGGTGGGTAAACCCGACGCTAAATTTTAGGCTAATTAACGACGAAAATCAGGTTGAAGGTAGGTTTGTGGCTACTTACCTACAGGTTTTCGTTCGTGGGTATACCTGACCCTAATTTCGAGGCTAATTAAGGACGAAAACCATGTTGAAGGTAGGTTCGTGGATATGTACCTACGGGTTCTTTTTGGTGGGTACTCCCGACGGTAAGTTCGAGGCTACTACCCATGAAGTGTATTCGTGGGTAAACTTGTGACCACATTCGAGGGTAAATTACACCGTACCCACCTACCACTATTTATTGCACTGTACGTACCCTTACTTTACTTTAATTCTCTTTCCACTCGCTCATATTCAAACCCATCGTCTCTCTTTTTCTTCATTCCCTCCTCTAACAATAGACCAAAATCCTCAACTATTCTTAATCATTTTGTGCAAGTTTCAAAGGCATATGATCAAGTAAGTATATATATAACAACCTAGCTCTCACGGGATTAATCGGAGAGAAAGCACGACGGTAGGAGACAAACGAGTTCGTATTCGCCGCAGGAGTCGTTCGTCTCTAGGTTTTTTTTTCTATTACTGAGTCGCCTTGGTAGGAATTGTTTTTCGATATTAGTTCAAATATGTACAATTGACAATGTGCATAAAAACATAACTACCAAATTGATAAATAGTACATAAAATATCAAAATTAATTGTGTAAATTTGAACGAATTGAACTAAACTCGTGAACTGAGATAATAACTATTAAAGATTTCTCATGAAAATTACAAAAAATGTCAATGCATCCCCCCTTAAATAACATATTTTCAACCAGACAAATTGTCCTCATACCTTATAAAATATTGCAAAATTATCACCGCACATCTCTTCAAATCATTAAATGATGTGGATGATTGTAGGTCATTGATCTAGTGAATCAATGGCCCAAATTACTCGTAACGACGCATTGTAACTAGCATAATTCCGTACCAAAACCAACCCCTAAATTATAATAGTTAATTAGTTATAAATGTTGTTGAGTAGAATATTTTGGATAAATTAAAACGTTCGAATTTTAGAAAAGTATAAAAATAATAAATTTCTTTTAAGATTGTTTGAAACATCATCCTTAAATTACTCTCGAGTAAAATCATATATAAATTACTTCAATTTTAATGTATAATGTATTGATTTATTTATTAGTTTTTTTAATTTTATATTATAAATACATAAGTTGAAATTGATGTAAAATAGTTATCTCGTTGTTATACATTTTTAAAACCCTTTATGGTCAAAACTTAAAAATAGATTTAAAAAAAAAGTTTTAAATTAAGTTTTTTATATAAGTCTTTTATATGGTAGATTAAGGTTTTTAATAAACTTGTGAGACTTTTCTTTGTTTAAAAAAATATATTATTTGGAGGTTATAATTGGATAATCACGTGAAAAAATAGATTTAAATTTTATAGGAACATTACGTGAAGAAACAAAAATGACGGGGCATTGGATAAATTTGATAAAAACTAACGATCACCGGATAGAAAAACCCTCAAAATCTCAAATTAGTAAATTTAAATGCCCACTATGGCACTATGTATTATATAACGCAATAATATAAATAATTATATATTTTTTGAAAAGGTACATAGATCACCCGGTTCGAAAAGCTTCGCCGCTCTTCGTTCGGATCGGGTAAGAAATCGTGGTCTATTACTGGGGAATACCCTCCCAATATCAATTTTTCCATACATGCTGCTATGAGGATTCGAACTCGAATCTCCAGACAATGTAATGATATTTATGTTGTATGATGAAGGTTTAGGGACATATCAAGTCTTTCAGATCGGACTAAGGTATGAACGATTTCGGTCGTGATAAAATATTTATTGTTGATTTGAAGGAGTTATTATACCTAATTAAAAATATAAGCAAGTTTTGGTCATGAGCTATATTACTTGTAAATATTAAATATTTAATTTTAAAGTATTAACAATGTTGGGTAGGAGCTATTAACGTGTTATATTAAGTGATGATATTAACCATATTTTATGATATTTATAAGATATTGTAATGTAGATAAGGTTGTAATGTCGTAAGAAAACTAGGCAACCATGCATGACGATCGGATTTGTTTTTGTGAGGGTTCCAACTAAAAGGGTTTGAAGTGAATATTGATACGAACAAATCAACATTGTCAACCCCAAAATCATGATTCATGATTCATGATTCGTGATTCGTGATTCGTGATTCACTTTCCTAGAAATTTGGCATTTTCTTTCTACCTGAAAGACATTTGCTTCATCATTGAGCAAATCTTTTATGCTAATTATTGACCTATAATTCAACATACTCTTTTTTTTTTCTTTTTTTTTTTAAAGAGTGGCATTACATTTGAACCATTAACATAACTCTTACTATTCGTTTGGTACGTAGGAATGAGGTAATTCACGAATTAATATGAAATAAAAAATACAATAATTACGATATTTGATGTTTGGTATGATGTTAAAATAAAGGATTCATAAAACATATTATTTTGATTTTATATATTAAAAAATATTCTTATCATATTTCATGGTATATATGTGTATATTTATTATGTCACTACGAGTTATCTTTTAATTTGGTGTTTGGCATGATGTTGAAATAAAGGTACATACAATAATTACTATTCGTTTTGTCTGATTGAACCAATTATATTTCTTTTAAACACTTTTCGGTGACAAATTATCTAGATCGAAATATCCGTTTCATAGTTAATTATGTAACTTAATAATTGTTTTTTTTAGAAAAAAATCTACATACCTTTGATTGGTAAATTTTCTTATGAAAAATATTATTATTATTATTTTGAAAAATTAAATAAGTGAGTTTAATATATGTATAATTAAAAATATACACATGTTTTTTTTTATATTGTACATTTAGAGACTAGGTTGGATAATCTTTTGGAAACTCTCTAACCTAGAACATATATCCTTTCGGAAGAGATTTTTCACTTGGAGAATGGTCGATGACGAAACATGCAGGTAGCCATGTTTCAATTATGTGAGCTTATTAACAACATAATTGACTTCCCTAAGGACGTGACGGATCTTGACATGACAAAAACTAGCCATAACGTTAAAAATATCCGAAATAGTAAAGCCAAATTCCTATGGGAGTTTCTAGATTTGTTTCATAGAATTAGATAATTGCAAGGTTATCCCCTCCAATTTCAATTTTATTTATTTTTCAATCACATGCTCTAATTAGACCTTCTAGTAGCGCACATGTTTTATCATGGAGGACCAATATGTTTACACATTGCCAATAGCCTAGGGTAATGGTTGATGCATGTTAGTTTCTAAGGATAAATTCGAAGGATGATTCTCCAAATCCAAGTTTAAATTTAGTTTGATGAATTCATTGTCAGGTTTAATCCAATGAACATTCCGGGTTTTCCTAATGTTCTTAGGCAAGCTTGATTTACTTTGATTATTCTTTTCGTTCGCTTCTTGCCAATCTTTTATTTGAGATTGAACAATTATCAATGTTTAGTGGTTTCTTATTATTGAAAATGCTTTGATTTATAGTGAACCAAATGTTCCACCACGTAACAGCTAGTTCTTCTAATGTTTTATCATCTAGTTTAACTCTTAGAAGAGTAAACATGTTGGATATGTTCTGATTTGTGTTACTTAGCAATTGAAGTTCGTTTTGGTGTTTATGTCAGTTACATTGTTTATCAGGAATTGTCAGTCAAAGAATACATATTTTGTTGACTCATATGAATGGTTGCACAAAGTACATTGCACGAGAACCGATTTTTTTTGTCTTTCAAGATTTTTTTTAGTTTGTGGTCTATTTATTGAAAGTTTCCAATGAAAGTATGGTACCTTTAGACATAACATCACTTTTCCTGATCCAGACATTTAGATTCGTTGTTAATCCTTTAATATTATGGTCTATGAATAAGGTCCATGACCTATTTTGTAGAGTATGTTTATCAGAAGCAGGTCAGTAGAAACGGTCTCGAATAAATGACTTCGGAAGTTGATAGAACTTAATAGCGGTTATTATTATGGATAACGTTCATGACCGATTTTAGTTATGAAATCAAATTCGTTTTAGAGTTAAAACGAGTTATTATATATTTATATGATATTATTTTAATTCTAATTTCAAATTTTATCAAACACATATATAATATAACTCATTCATATTATATTTCTAATTTTATGAAATCCTACCAAACGATCTTTAGTTCTTAGAATATTTGATACGCAGCACCATCTAAAATAAACGGAACACTTGTTTCTTAACAAACTATCGTTAGTAATATTTATTAATTAAACCGATATCATTACTGTCATTATTAGTTTATTATCGTCTTATCTCCACCTCAATCTCGTAATGAATTTTGTTTTATGCAGCCAAATTATTGTTGAAGGCATGGGATTCGCTTTTGTCCATTCGTAAAGCTAAACCGTCGCCCAAACCTAATGAAATAAAATTGGTAAACCGACGGTTTGTGTTAGTTTTAAATGTTTTTTTTAAAAATATTTAAAAAATATAATCCTAAGTCGACGGCTGCTGGTTTAAAACCGTCGGTTTAGGTTTTTTATTTTGTCAAACTTAAACCTTAACCGTAAATTGGCCGAAACATAAACCGGCAAACCTAAACCGTCTGTTTGGCCAAACCGGCGATTAGACCGGTTTAAAAAACAGCCGGTTCGATGGTTTGGTTGAAACCGAGCTCATCACTAATTGCCACATCCTTTTAGCTTAAAGTATAATAGTAAATTATGTTTATTTTTTCCAAACACCAATTATTTTAGTGTTAAAAGTAGGAGTTGCATGGATTTGTTTTTGTTGTTCTGAGGATTTCATAGCCATGTGAAGTTATACACAGTTTTGTCCTAACCCAATTTTATATTGAATCATTCTCTGCAAGACGGTGTCATTTTTTTTTATTTTTTAATAAAAAAAATATTTGAAATACTACACATTCAATTATAATAGTATTTAAAAGGAATTTGAGGCTAGACAAAAATCTCAATTTATACACCCATGTGAAATTCCAGGGTACAGACCCAGATAAATAAATAAAGTAATGGCAATTTCGTAATATGTTGAGAAACCAAGGGCATTTACAATATCAATGATGCATATAAGCCTCCTTCCTCCCCACTCTTTGCTCTACACATCTCTCTCTCTTCAAATTTTGTAAGGAAATCTCAGAGAAGGCAAAAGGAAGAAATTAAATTATGAGAATGAAGATAGAATTTGTTGTGTTGATTCTGTTGGTTGTTTGCACTATCTCTCATTCATCCTTGGCCTTCAAGCTCATTGATGGTATGCCCTCCTCTTCCTTTTTTTTTAAATATACTTTCATTTTTCATTTCATTAATATATAATTATTTGTTTTACATTTTAAAATGATCGCATAGTGTAAAAGCTTGGGGTAAAATGCGAAAAATCTAAATTCACAGGACGTTATCGAGAATTTTCCAAAAACAATTTTTATTTTTTTTATGTAGTCATTTAATTTGATAAGAAGTCATTCAGTGTTATTTAGCATACTTATCACATTTAGCTGAATACATGACAGAGGGTGAAGTACTATGTAATTATTTGGAAATGACGAATATACCCTGATGGATGCAAGTGTATTGGAGTTGGATTGAGGGGCATAGTTGTAAATTGATAGAAACATTTAAACTGGCAAGTGTGGGATGGCAAAGTTTGTCTGGTGACCCAGTGAAAGTGGCTATACAGAGGTGCTACCTTAATCATCTCTGTGCAGATATTAGATGGAAATAAATGCTTTGGGGAGGGTAAAACTGACATTTTCTAATCTGTTATATACTGGATTCAAAAAACTTAACCAAATAAGGGAAGAAAACAATAGTATAATACCACCGAGTAGTAATAGATAATAGTATTTAGGCGGTGGTCCTATCCTCTTCAACCCCTTCAAAACCTCATTCAATACAGCCTTATTCTGATGACATAGCTATCTATAATATATATATATATTGTTCATTTTTAATACTATGTTTTATATTGTGATTTTATTTTAATTTGATATTACTGTTATTTTTTAAAAATTATAAAAAAAAGGTTTTATTTTAATACGAATAAAACAATATATATATATATATATATGATAAATTTTGTTCATTTTAATACTATGTTTTATATATATATGATAAATTTGTTAGTTTTAATACTATGTTTTATATTGTGATTTTATTTTAATTTGATGTTACTGTTTTTTAAAAAAAAACTATAAAAAAAGGTTTTATTTTAATGGGAATAAAACAATATATATATATATATATAACCATGTTCCTTTAAGTTACAACTTTGTAATTTTATTTTTGTAGGACCGTCAAGTTAGTTTAATGAACCTAAGTAGACGATTTATTGAACTTATTATTGTGTTTGAATACAGTTTTCATTTAGAGATTATTTAAGACGGTTTCATATATAAATGCGGAGTATATCATAATAAGCTACAATAATCTTATTATGAAGATTTGTTAAGGAAAATAAATGACTCCTCACATGGTGGAGCCCACAAAATCTGAATCATATATACAAACCGAACGTCGGCACACTCGACACTTAGGCAAATTCACATGGTGGGGGGCCATTCTTAATTGCCTTCTCTAATCATATGTTTCATTTCAAAATTTTAATCTTATAACTTCTTACATGTAACATATATAACTTACATCTACGAATAATCCCAGGGCTTCTACCAAATGGCAACTTCGAGATCGGGCCGAAGCCGACGGATATGAAAGGGTCACAAGTAACGAACCCACACGGGATCCAAGGCTGGGAGATTTCGGGTTTCGTCGAGTATATTAAATCGGGTCAAAAACAAGGTGATATGCTCTTGGTGGTACCGGAGGGAGCGTATGCGATCCGGCTAGGTAATGAGGCGTCGATCAAGCAAAAAGTGCCCGTGCAAAAGGGAATGTATTACTCGATCACGTTTAGCGCTGCGAGAACGTGCGCGCAAGAGGAACGGCTTAATATTTCTGTAGCGCCTGACGCTGGAAGCCTTCCCATGCAGACGCTTTATAGTAGTAATGGATGGGACTCGTACGCTTGGGCATTTAAGGCGGTTTACGACACCGCTGATATCGTTATTCATAACCCCGGCGTCGAGGAGGATCCCGCTTGTGGACCTTTGATTGATTCCGTTGCTATGCGTACGCTTTATCCTCCGAGACTCACCAACAGTAAGTTGCTCATTAATATTTCTCCTACTTTTATTACGACCGCTCAAGTTATGGGTCCAGACCGGAAAACTGGTATTGAACCGGATCGGTTTGGACCGAAAATTATGATTGGATTAGACATGCAAAATTCAAGTCCGGTCCAAGTCAGTCCGGTTTGTTAATTTTATAACGGGTCTAATTTTGGGCCCAAAAGTCCAAAAAATATTATAAAGAAATTTGGTTCGACGGGTCCGGACTTGGACCGGAATATTCAAGTCGGGTTCAGGTCCAGTCCAATATCAAATTTCCGGTCCTGTTTTAGGCCCAAACCATAATTTCTCGTACTTATATTAGGACGGTTCAAATTCTAGTCCGGAATGGACCTAACCGAAAAACTCTTATTGAGCCGGACCAAAAAGTTTATGTCCGGTTCACGCGGATCATAACTTTTTTGTCAATTTTTTTAAAGGGTCTAATTTTAAACCCAAAAGCCCCACAAAAATTTGGTCCAACCGGTCCGGACTTATACCTAGACTAGAAATTCAGGTCCGGTACAAATTCGATTCAATAACAAATTTTCGGTCCCGTCCTAAATCGACGAAGAGTCCTAACTTTTATTGGACTTTCATGTATGAAATCGATATGACCCACACCTATTCATTACACACATGCTTGACAAAGATGCATGAGCCGATTTGATTAATTGAACTTATTATTACAGCTAACCTCTTAAAGAACGGAGACTTCGAAGAAGGCCCCTATGTCTTCCCAGACGCATCATGGGGAACCCTAATTCCACCAAACATCGAAGACGACCACTCCCCACTCCCAGGCTGGATGGTAGAGTCACTCAAAGCCGTCAAATACATAGACGCCGAACACTTCGCCGTCCCAGAGAAACGACGCGCAATCGAACTCGTAGCCGGACGCGAGAGTGTCATCGCGCAAGTCACACGCACGATCCCAGGCAAAACCTACGTACTCACATTCGCAGTCGGGGACGCTAACAACGCTTGCGAGGGCTCGATGATCGTCGAGGCATTCGCCAACGAGAACACAGTCAAAGTCCCGTACGAGTCTAAAGGCAAAGGAGGATTCAAACGTGCGTTGCTTAGGTTCGTAGCCAAGTCGACTCGTACAAGGATCATGTTCTTTAGCACGTTCTATACTATGAGAAGTGATGACTACTCGTCGCTTTGTGGGCCGGTTGTTGATGACGTTAGGCTCGTTAGCGTTCGAAGGCCTTGATGGAGGACCGCTTGTTACTACTTTTTAATTGCGTGAGTTTTTTACTATGAAGAAATTATCAAAGTTTGGGGCTTTCGATGTAATATTATTAATCAAGCTTGTATGATCTAGGTACGAGTAAGTATACGATATATATATATATATATTATATATAGTAAAGTCTAAGGATATGTTTTTACATGCATGCTGTGTAATTTTGAGCATGAAATATTTACAAGGGGTTTCTGATATGGATAGTGTATGTTTTGGATATTGAGTGTGCGTTATGTAATGCAACATTTTAGCTTTCAAAAATAAATAAAGTATATAAAAATTGGACTGAATTTAACACACGTTGCATGATTCGAGATAGTTCCAATCATGGATATTTATCCAATCTCTTTTCGCAATACATATAATAATAGTTAGATCCTATCTATATTGTTGTGGGCCCATCGTCAATTGATCTAGAAACTGTGTTGATGACGAGTTCTGTATTAAATATATTTTTAAAGAAATAAATTGTTGCTGATCGATTAACTTATCCAGGAAATTCAACCTCCAACAACAATTTTTTTAAAAATTTTGAATTTCGTGTTCTCATCCACAAGGATGCTTTAGGGTGGAGTACCTCAAGAAAAAAGTTCAATCTCACCGCTTATTATTTTCAAAAAAATAAAAAAATAAAAAATAAAAAATATCGAAACGGTTTTTTAATGAAAAACATTTTCTCCCTAAAATTATTTATTATTAGGCTCAAATCATTCGTAAAAAAACACCTTATAAAATTAATTAAAAATTATGATATGATTACTCTTTCTGTAATTCATATAAAAATTTAATAAAATCTTTCATAAATTACACAAAAGTTATGATATGATTTCTTTTTTCATAATTCATATAAAATTAAATAATATCTTTCAGAAATATGTAATGCAACATTTTAGCTTTAAAAAAAATAAAGTATGTATAAATTGAACTGAAATAAACAAACATCGTAATACATATAATCAGAGTTAGATCCCATCCATATTGTTGTGGGTCCAAACGTGAATTGATCTAGAAACTGATTTTTAATTTTTTTTTTTAAAAAACATTTTCTCTGCATTATTATTATTATTATTATTATTGTTGTTATCTAATAACTCAAAAGCATTCATTAAAAGACACCTTATAAATACACTGTCAATTAGACAATCACACCTGTTAGGCTGTTACTATAAGCTAATTAAATGAATTTAATATATCTATATGCCAAACATATTAAATACAGTAGACAATTTTGAAATTAGGGACCCCAAGTATGACATTCCATGGCTTGTTTGGACCTAGTCCACCCAAACCCAACTGTATAAAACTAATCCAGTATGGCCAAATTGACACAACCCAACCTATTCTCTTCGCAGTTGATTACATGAGGGGTGGAGTCCAATACATGTGTAACGCTGGGAGCATTGAATAATGCGGTTAGCGAAAAAAATTGATATTGGAAGAGTCTATCCAAGTAGATCACCGAAATAGGCGGTTCGTGTTAGGATTAAAATGCAATTAAGAGAGACATTGAACCGAAGAATTAGTTATCAAGTTTGCTATGAATCTTGACTACGTCTAAGAGCATTATCGAACTAGGTTTAGAGTTATATTTTGTGTTAATAATCACAATAACCAATGTGAATATATATATAGAGTCAAATTCGAGTTAGAATCACTCTTGTAGTAAAGAGTAATAACCTTTAATATCTACAAGATTAAATAATGAACGTTTAAGATCGATTTAGGACAATTGTAAGCATTCATGAGTGAAATTTGTTGAATAAGATTGGAGAGATTAACTATGTTTTAATTTAGAAAATATTAAATCCAATTGAGGTTGAATTGTTAAATTTGGTATCACATTTTGACGTTATATATAAAAACAATCGTTAGTGGACTAGCATAATCGTGCTAGCGATCATTTTTTTGAAAATACATACGATAACGATCGTTACAATTACACTTTTATTTTAACGTTAACACGATCTTTATAGTTAAAAACTCCTAACGATCATCAACAAGTGATAGCGGGTTTTCATGCTATATTTTTAGATGTGATTTTGTGTGTTTTGCCTTCAGTTTTGCATGGTTTGGACATTCATATTTTTGCTAGAGTTTAAAATGTCAAAAGAATGCCTACTTTTCTAAGCTTGTTTTGAGCCTTTGTAGGTATTTTGGCCAAAAATAGAGCTTAAATAAAGATATCCAAGCCACCCGATCTATCCAAGCACTTATCACCCATCTCATGAGCAAAGGAAGGAGAAAAAACAATGAAGGATGCAAGCATGAAGCCAATGGAGTTAAAGAGAACTTTAAGGAGGACCCTCGAGTTGCCAACAACTCAGACTAAGAAGATAAGGAACCTCGGAGTAGGAAGCCTCAAGTGAAGAGTGTTCAAGGTCCCTTGAGTTGGCCAACAACTCGAGCAAAGAAGACTAAAAAACTCGAGTGAAGAAGACACTCCACTCGAGAAAAGAAGACACAAAGTGCAAAAAAGTTAACCTTCTTTCGAGTTAACCTCGAGTGACATCTCACTCGAGCAACGTTGACAAGCACTAAGTTGGTGGACAGACTCAAGACAAGCTGAAGTAAGCCCGAGCAAAGTGTACTCCCTAGTCCGAGTTGCCCTCTTGATTTTATAGAGTTTTCAAGTTATCTTCTAAATTAAAATTTAGATGAATTAGGGATTATATTTTGACTTTAAAAAATTATTGTGTGTGAAGTCATTAATACTTGTGTTTGTTTATGAATGTTGTTCAAATGCATCATTAAAACTGTATGTTGTGTTATACTAAAGAGGGTTTCATACATATATGAGTTGTGCTTCTCTTTGATAGATTACCAACAAGAGACAAATTTGGTTCTCTTTTGTATGTTATTGTCTTTTGACAAAATCGTGACTTGGCCAATAAAACTGTGTGTTAACATATTTTGAATGTAAATTAGTTCCATAATAGAGCACAAACATATATATTGAATGTTCTCTTTTTTATGTTTTTGGTTAGAATATTCTAAGCTAGCACTAAGTTGGAATTGAGACTTACCCGGTGATACTAATTCTTTCTTGGATACAAAAGTAGATTAACCATAGGTAATAGAAGTGAAAACCTCTATTGGATTGAATATGCCAAATTACTACCTGAGTTAGGTAATTCCCGAGACTTACTCGGTAAGGAGTTACTTAATTCTTAGATAGAGAATCTAGTTTGTACTGAATTTTCGTCCTAGATACCTTAAGACTTACCCGATGATAGGTAGTTATGATTATAATTAGATGATCTTGAGACTTACCCGCTAATAGATTATCACTAGAGAAACGTTAATCCTTGTAGCTTTTCAACCATAAATCTTTATGAGTTATCTTGAGTCCATATGACATAAACAATGATCTTGAACCCTTGGAATTCATTCTTCCATATATTTGATTATTCTCTTTTTGTTTGTTTTATTAAATTGTTTTTAATTGAATATGATATTCAATTACGAACAACCCAAAAACCTTCCAAAAATATAGATCTTCTTTCTCTTACTCTTTTCTTCTATTTCTTAGTTTAGATTTACACTATTCTTGATCATAACAACAAATTGAACCACCTAGTCCTTGTGCTCGACCTTGGAATACTTGCTCTACTACGTATGATCCATACAATGTGGGTTCACTACTTATTAAGTGATTATTACGAGTTATAAATTTAAAGCATATCGTGTGTTGTGAGCTTGAAAATCCTTATCATTATTGATACGGATTTAAGAGGTCATAATTTAGCGAAGTTTTTTTTAAAAAAAACAACTTCTAGTTTATTACATGCATGTTTTTAAGCACAATCTACAATTAAGGGACTGAGGAATTGGCTTTATGTAGCATCACTTGCCCCTTGATATTGAAAACCAGTTGATGTTAACAAAAAATAACTTTTGGATATTTTTTTGCTCATTTTTTTTAAGAAATAGAGTTGATACTCATACCACTTTGTTGCTTCATTTTGAGTTGTCACTTACTAGTCTATTGACAATAACAATGCAAAATTTTGGTTTGAAAAAATTATAAACAAAAATCTGCTCTTGAGTTTGCCAAGTGTAGTTTGTTCATACTGTATGTGGGTGTATGTTTGTCTCGTCTTACCAATACCTCTAAATCAGACTTATTAGATGACATCTTCACTGTTGGATTTAGTTTCTGCATGTCCTTCTTTACCATCTCTGCCCCCTTGCAATTTTCATCCTTCTCGTCCCAATCTAAAGCTAACAAGACACAATGTCTTCTAGTTCCATTGAATGGCATAAGAATAATCAAAAGAACCATGTTGGTCAACCTTAACATACTCTTCCATAGAGTCAGTGATATCAACAACTTAATATAACTTATACGCCATGTCAACAACATCATTCCTTCCCAAGTGCTTGTAGTCTCGTCTATGAGCATTTTCGATTTTGTCAAAAATGATCTCCAATCCAAACTAATACACATTCATGATACTCTAGGTTCCATACTATGTCAATTTTGTCTTACATGAGAAAAACAATAATATTGTTTAATACCTTTTAGCAAACTCATATTGAAATGACTTCAAATTTATAAAAAGAAAACAAGATTAACCAAGTATACCTACTAATCTTGTGTGAGCGATGGTTGAAACTAATTCTCCACTAGAATGGGTTAGTACCTTTATGTTGAAGGGGTGATTTTGTTGGACAAACAAATGGACACGACTTTGAGTGATTGATTTATCAACACCACCCGTTTGGGAGGTCAAAATCTTAAGACCTTGTTCAAGCGCGTTTATGGACGTTCAACACCACCCATTACCAGCCCATATGTAGTGTATATATATATATATGTACACATTTTATCTACTGTGTAGACACTATCTAGTTTGATGTATGATCAGAATTGTAGCATCTGAGTAAATCAATGCTTCACTATTGCCCTCATATCAAAATTAAAATAGGCCACACAAATACTTAACTTAATCAAACTTTGTTGTGTAGAGCACAACTTCATATATTTGCTCATGAATCAACCAATAGTTGAGCATTTAGAAAGTGAAAGTTAAATCTACAAAAAATTTCATGAACTATGAACTATGATGTGTGCACAACTTAATAAAAATTTGCTCCTGAATCAATCAATAGCTGAGCATTTCGAAAGTGAAGCTAAATTTACAAGAAAATGCTATGAACTATGATGCTTACTCATATGCTCTCAATGCAGACCACCGTAAGTATGAATATTCACTGAAATACGAAAATAGATGACCAAACCCTAACATGTTCTTTAAACCGAGAGGCAAGAATAAAAGCGAAGGAGATGAGAGGGAGATCTTGGTTTGACGTGAGCGAGAAGAGAAGAGTAGAGAAGCCGATGAGGAAAAATATCGAATCATCAACTAGTAGAGAGGAGGGTATGAAGGGTAGGAAAAATAAACAATCTAATACAATCTCCATGAATCTTGATAATCGAAGATTTTTTTTAGGGATTATTTGGCAAATTGAATCTAAAGTAATCCCCTAAAATAATACAATACACAGTCTATAACACCCCGAATCCGTAGGACTCGAGGTGCTACTGGGCTAGGATCTCACAATGGATCCTGACCCTAGCCTGACAACAAGTTCACTGAATCTTACAACAAGGCACCGATAGATTAAATACAAAACATCAAACAAATATAAAAGTATCAAAAGGTTTATACAACGTGCTGCTGAGTACAAACAAAACATAAATATATACATGATCAAAAGATCCCATATCCCACGAGAACGACCCAGTGTACGGAGCCCTCAACAGATCACAAACTCTGGATCACTCTGCAGTTCTCCTAACCTGCAAGGGATCTACAACACGGTATAAAACCGTTAGCTAACAATACACATATATGAGATGAGCATAAGCACAAGCACACGTCAAAAATACTAAACACCTCATCATGATATCACACATTTACCCAGTTTATTATCTTTATAAATATAGTCCAACACTCAAATCGTATATATAAATATCAATATGAATATATGTGACACGAGGAATATAACCCTCGCCTCTCGGTGGTAATGCCAGCTGGAGTGGTCAACCGGGATGACTCCTCCGTGTACCCTGAGGGAATGGAGACAGTGTCCGTTCCGTGTACCAGATCTGGATGTTCCGCAGAGAACCTCCCAGTCTCCCATAGGGATGAGTGGGCAAGGCTGTCACGGCCCTACAATGGGCAGTCACTAAACCATAGGTCGGTAATAATCAATCCTCACATGTTATCAATCAGATATCAAACACCACTCA
Organism: Fagopyrum tataricum; assembly: GCA_002319775.1. Classification (NCBI taxonomy): domain Eukaryota; kingdom Viridiplantae; phylum Streptophyta; class Magnoliopsida; order Caryophyllales; family Polygonaceae; genus Fagopyrum; species Fagopyrum tataricum. The sequence goes on along the minus strand of CM008280.1, from coordinate 38,734,029 downwards.
TGCACACATCCAATATAGGGATGGCAACTAAGTAAGTCCTATGGACTTACCTCAACCTCGGAAGTCTCAAACCCAAACGGCTCCAACCTTGGAGATCAACACTGTCTAAAACAAGGCAGAACCATATATCAACTCATATCCATAACAGGGGTCACACCTAGACCCAAGGGATCCATAAGGATCGTATCCTAACTCATAAACCTCAAAGCCATAACTGGCATAAACGATAACATGATCATCCTCATTCTATCCTCATATACGTACCTAGCATGCTACTAACTCGCTCATACTAGGAAAGGAAAGGATCTACCCAACTCTAGGTAGACCCGGGACAAGACGCACCTGCGTGACGGAAAGACGCAGGGGCGGAACAGGCAACCCGCAGGCGCGGCAATGCTCGGCCGCAGGCGCAGTGACAACGGCCGCAGGCAAGCGCAGGCGTTGTGACACGGCTCCCGCAAGGGCGGCGGCTTCTAGGTGCGGGTGCGGTGACAAGGTACCTGCAAGGGCGGCAGTGCAGAAGGTGATCCTACGGTTCCTCTTCGTCTCTTCACGTGATCAACTCACGTCTTCTCTCATCCAAAGTTACACATATACATATACATACATAAACCAACATCAATATACCTCAACATACATCTAATCCTAAGCTAGGAAGAGGAATCAAGGAAGAAAGAAAGGAAGAAGAAGCAAGAAGCTCACCACACCTGTGGTCCTAGGCCAGGAAAAGATCACCAACACAGCCTCAGCTAGCTCACAAGCTCAACAACAACATCATACAACATCAACCTCAACAAGGCCACACAAAACCTCTTCCAAACAAAGAGGAAACCAAGTACAAGATCAAGAAGAAAGCAAGAAGGACGTGAAGGCAGCTGGAAAAGGGAATGAAGATGCTCAGCAAGCCAAAGCAAAGGAATTAAGTTAAGGAAGTGAAAGAGTAAAGCACGGATCAAAGGTCAACAAAGCCGGCTGCAGCCGTAGGAAACCGCAGGGGCAGGTTTCCCGGCCGCAGGGGCGGATCACTATACTGGCCGCAAGGGCGGCTCCACGAACCCGCGGGGGCGGCTAAGGCCAAATCTGGCTCCCAAAGACTAAGGCTCTTATACCTCACCCCCCTAAAAACAAGTTTCGTCCCGAAACTTGTAAAGTCCTAACCACTCGGACTCAAAAGCCGAGGTATAACTATCTCTACCGGAGGAATCACCTCTCTGCACATATGGTATCAACCTATATCGTTCTATAACCTCAAGGACGGGCATGGAGGAACTCATCATCTCCAACTGTAAGATCACTATACTATCCAGGGCATAGAGGAAAAACATCTCTAGCCAAAACATCATCATATCACAAGGGCGTAGAGGAAAAACATCTTTAGCCAACTCATACTCATAACAGAAAGGCATGGAGGAAAAACATCTCCAGCAACACTATGTCCATCAAAATAGCATGGAGGAATAACCATCTCCAACTGAATCCTAAACGTATCACAATAACATGGAGGAAAGAGCCATCTCCAGCTATAAACAATAATCATACTAGCACAACAAGATCTAATAAGATCATATATCAAATCAAAGCTAGTATGAAAATAAATACATCATAGCATATAAGCATATAAGCACATGAACCTAACACTCACCAAGATAGTAGTAAGATCTACTCGGTGATCCTACTGATGCATCTATCTCGGCATAGAACTCTGGATAGTTCCTGTGGATACTATCCTTAGTCTCCCATGTAGCCTCATCAGGTCCTCGTCACGACCACTGTATCCTCAACATAGGAATGTCCTTCGAACGCAGGCGTCTCATACCTCGTTCTAGGACTGCAATCGGGTGCTTAACAAAGGTGTGGTCCGGCTCAACCACCAAATCCTCAAAACTCACGATGTGTCTCGGATCTGGTATATACTCCCTCAGCTGAGACACGTGAAACACAGGGTAAACACCCTCTAATCGCGGAGGCAAAACCAATTTGTATGTTGCGCTCCCAACCCGATCCAGAATCTCGAATGGTCCGACATATCGGGGGATTAACTTCCCCTTAATGCCAAAACGCCTAACACCTCGTGTCGGGGACACTCTCAGCCACACATGGGCCCCAACTCTGAACTCTAGAGGTCTACGCCTCCTATCTGCATACGAATTTTGACGGCTCTGAGCAGTCAGCATCCTCTCTCTAATCAGTGCTACTCGAGCCACGTCATCCTGAATCTGATCAGGTGTCAAACCACTAGCCGTACTAGGCTCATCCCAGCATAATGGTGTACGACATCTTTGTCCATACAATGCCTTATATGGGGCCATCTCAATAGATGCATGCCAGCTGTTGTTGTACGAGAACTCAACTAGTGGGAGGTGATCCGTCCACACTTGTCCCCAGTCCAACACACAAGCTCGCAACATATCCTCCAGTGTCTGAATAGTCCTCTCTGACTGACCATCTGTCTGAGGATGAAACGCAATAATAAAGTGTAAACTCGTTCCCAGGGCAGTCGGAATCTGCTGCCAAAACCTCGAGGTAAATCGTCCATCTCTGTCTGAGACGATCGTCCTCGGTACACCATGGAGTCTCACTATCTGCCTAGTGTACTCCTCAGCTAATCTGCACACCGGCCACGTCTCCCGAATAGGAATGAAACGTGTCGTCTTTGTCAATCTGTCTACTATAACCCAGATAGCATCAAAACTCCGGCTCAGTCTCAACCCAGTCACAAAGTCCATGGTGACGTCCTCCCACTTCTTCTGTGGAACAGGAAGTGGATGGAGTTCGCCTCCAAGTCTGCAATGCTCTATCTTGACCTGTTGGCAGGTCGCACACTGTGCCACAAATCTGGCCACATCGGGCTTCAGCCCTCCCCACCAATATGAACGTCTCAAATCCTGATATATCTTACTCGTACCTGGATGTAGAAAGTAAGGTCAGTGAGCCTCTTGTAAAATCCTCTGGCGCAACTACGCATCAGCGGTTACACAGACGCGATCGCGGCGTCTCAATACTCCATCTGCTCCCCGAAGAAAATGTGGTGCCTCATCCCGAGACATCCTCTCTCTAATCCTCATCAAGGTCGGGCAGGTCTCCTGCTTCTGTTGGATCTCACTCAACAGATCAGGTAGAACCTCTAAAATACTCAGCTGGGCATCCTCATCAGGAAACTGGATGTCCAACTCTAACCAAATCAAATCCCTCTGTAACTGATGTTGAACTTTCAGCCTCGCAATCGCCTGCTCTCGAGGCGTCTTCCTGCTCAAGGCGTCGGCGACAACGTTCGCCTTCCTTGGATGGTACAAAATCTCCAGTTCAAAATCCTTGATTAGCTCAAGCCACCTACGCTGGCGGTTATTCAATTCCCGCTGTGTGAAAATATACTTCAGACTCTTATGGTCTGTGAAGATCTGACATGTAGCACCATACAGGTAATGTCTCCAGATCTTCAGTGCATGAACTACCGCTGCCAACTCCAGATAATGAGTCGGGTAGTTCTCCTCATAGGTCTTCATCTGTCGAGACGCATAAGCGATCACTCTTCCTCGCTGCATCATTACACATCCCAAGCCTAGCTTGGATGCATCACTGTAAACCACAAAATCCTTTGTACCCTCTGGTTGTGCCAAAATAGGAGCAGAAGTCAGACGTCTCGATCTTCAGCTCCTCAAAACTCTGCATACACTGATCAGACCATACAAATCTGGTAGTCTTCTTCAGTAGACTCGTCGGTGGACGGGCAATTACAGAAAATCCCTCCACAAAGCGTCGGTAATAATCGACTAGGCCAAGAAATCTACGTACTTCCTTGACGTTCGTCGGTGTCGTCCATGCTGCTACTGCCTCTATCTTTGCCAAATCAACCTTGATCCCCTCGGCGGAAACAATGTGACCGAGAAATGCTACCTCTGGCATCCAGAACTCGCACTTAGAGAACTTAGCGTAAAGTTCTCTACCCCGTAAAACCTGCAATACAGTCCTCAGCTGTCCTGCATGCTCCTTTCTACTCCGAGAGTACACCAGAATATCATCTATGAAGACCACCACAAACTGATCCAGGAAGTCGATGAAGATGTTGTTCATCAACTCCATAAAGACCGTTGGGGCATTCGTAAGCCCAAATGGCATCACTACAAACTCGTAGTGTCCCTATCTGGTCCGGAATGCAGTCATGTGCACATCCTGCTCTCTCACCCTCAGCTGGTGATATCTTGAGGGCAGGTCAACCCTGGAAAATATTGTCGCTCCCTGAAGCTGATCCAACAAGTCATCAATACGAGACAATGGATACTTGTTCTTGATGGTCACCTTGTTCTGCTCTCTGTAATCTATACACAATCTCAACGATCCGTCCTTCTTCCGTACGAAGAGGACAGGTGCTCCCCATGGGGATACGCTAGGGCGGATAAAACCCTTCTCAGCCAACTCCTCGAGTTGCTTCTTCACCTCTAACATCTCAACAGGCGTCATCCGGTATGGGCCTTCGAGATCGGTCTCGTACTCGGCTCTAACTCAATACCGAAGTCCACACTCCTCTGAGGCGGCAACTGGACAGCTCAGCAAACACATCTATAAACTCACAAACAACTGGGATATCCTCTAACGTTGGACTCTCCCCTTCCTTCATGGCATAACACCAGAAGGCCTCACAACCCTGTGCAATCAATCGAGCTGCCCGTATCGCATTGATAACCATGCCTGACTTTCCAAGGTCCCAACCTCGGAAAACCTCTATCTGTCCTAACTCGGTAGAGAGGGTGACAGTCCTCCTACCTACATCTAATACAGCCTGATGTCTATCCATCCAATCCATACCTAGAATGACTTCTTCATGCTCTAATGGCATGACAAAGAAGTCAACATGTAACACACGGGTCTCTACAAAAATGGGACGGTCACAGATCTCACGGGTACCTCTGACCCTACTACCATCGGATAACCCTATAATAAAGGGCATCCCCTCAACCGTATCTAAACTCAAACGCTCTACACAAGCATCAGATATAAAAGAGTGTGTAGCACCCGTATCAAATAAGACTCTAACAGGTAAACCATGAATCAGAATGGTACTTGTAGCAGTCGGTGCAGCTGGCTCCTCTACACTCCTCAGCTCAAAAACTCGGCCTTGTGGCTCTCGGGTGTTAGTGGTGCTCCCACCACGACCTCTTCCTCTAGTCGGCCCAGGATGATCTGAGACTCTCTGCTGTCCTTGTGTCTGCTGCTGCTGAGGTGGTCTTTGTCCACCCCCAGCTATAGTGGTAGGAGAAGAACCCTGCTGTGATGATGGTCCGCCCTGTCTACAGAAGACAGCTCTGTGTCCTCGTCCACCACAAGTGAAGCAAGTCACGATCTGCCCCGTACACTCTGGTCGGATATGTCCATACTCACCACAGTTGAAACACTGTCGTACCTTATCTGTAACTGATGCAGATAGGGGATAACTCAGGCGGCTCTAGTCTCGCCTTGAACCAACAACTCCACTAGTATCCTGCTGAGATGAATCTCTGCCCCGTTTACAGAAAATAGCTCTGTGAACTTGTCTTCCACAAGTAAAGCAAGTCACCAATGGCCTCGTGCACGTTGGTCGTAAATGTCCAGGTTCCTCACAATTATAACATCGTCGACCCGTGGCTGCAACCTGTGTAGATGCGGGGTAACTTGGGCGTCCCTGGTTTAGTTCAGAACCAACAATTCCATCAGCATCACTGGTCTGCCAAGTTCTCTGTCTCTTGCTAGACCTTCTATGCTCCTCTGGAACTTGAGTAATCTCAGCAGCACGTGCCGGTATAACTAGCACCTGAGTAATTCTATGAATTCCTTCAAACGATTCCCCAGGTACTGGCAGATCCAGGGTACATCTACCCGCTCTAGCAGCCTCCTCCACTTGTCTAATGTATGCGCGGAAATCTGGTCCCCTCATAATGACATAACCTGAGTCATCAGACTGGACTCGCTGTGGTTTAGATTTCCCAGCTATACCGTTCCCAGTCTCAGGAACAACACTCTCAGCAACAACCTCAGGAACTTCCTCCGCTGCCGATGGATCAACAACGGAAATCTGACCCTGTCCTACCTCTACTGGAGGAAGAGGGAATCTATCCCTACCTCGTCCATCTACAGATAAGGCTCTAGTCTGAACCATCTGCAGAGGACGCAAACCTAACTCAGAAAGTTATATATATGCCGTATATATAGATATATATCAAATCAATCATAACAGAATATCTATATATATCTATACTATCGAGATCTTCAGAGGGGCGATGGCTCACGTACACAATATCCCAAAACATTTGTACTCATTTGAAAACCAAAACCTTTTGAAAAGTCAGACCCCTTTCGGGTTCTGTTTATTTATCTATTCGACCTTTATCGCAGAATACTAGTGCCATTGTTGTCAACCTGGGCTCTGATACCAACTTTGTAATACCCCGAATCCGTAGGACTCGAGGTGCTACTGGGCTAGGATCTCACAGTGGATCCTGACCCTAGCCTGACAACAAGTTCACTGATTATTACAACAAGGCACCGATAGATTAAATACAAAACATCAAACTGATATAAAAGTATCGAAAGGTTTATACAACGTGTTGCTGAGTACAAACAAAACATAAATATATACATGATCAAAAGATCCCATATCCCACAAGAACGACCCAGTGTACGGAACCCTCAGCAGATCACCCACTCTGGATCACTCTGCAGTTCTCCTAACCTGCAAGGGATCTACAACACGGTATAAAACCGTTAGCTAACCATACACATATATGAGATGAGCATAAGCACAAGCACACGTCAAAAATACTAAACACCTCATCATGATATCACACATTTACCCAGTTTATTATCTTTATAAATATAGTCCAACACTCAAATCGTATATATAAATATCAATATGAATATATGTGACACGAGGAATATAACATTCGCCTCTCGGTGGTAATGCCAGCTGGAGTGGACAACCGGGACGACTCCTCCGTGTACCCTGAGGGAATGGAGACAGTGCCCGTTCCGTGTACCAGATCTGGATGTTCCGCAGAGAACCTCCCAGTCTCCCATAGGGATGAGTGGGCAAGGCTGTCACGGCCCTACAATGGGCAATCACTAAACCATAGGTCGGTAATAATCAATCCTCACATGTTATCAATCAGATATCAAACACCACTCATGCACACATCCAATATAGGGATGGCAGCTAAGTAAGTCCTATGGACTTACCTCAACCCCGAAAGTCTCAAACCCAAACGACTCAAACTCTGGAGATCAACACTGCCTAAAACAAGGCATAACCATATATCAACTCATATCCATAACAGGGGTCACACCTAGACCCAAGGGATCCATAAGGATTGTATCCTAACTCATAAACCTCAAAGCCATAACTGGCATAAACGATAACATGATCATCCTCATTCTATCCTCATATACGTACCTAGCATGCTACTAACTCACTCATACTAGGAAAGGAAAGGATCTACCCAACTCTAGGTAGACCTGAGACAAGACGCACCTGCGTGACGGAAAGACGCAGGGGCGGAACAGGCAACCCGCAAGCGCGGTGACAGCGGCCGCAGGCAAGCGCAGGCGCTGTGACACGGCTCCCGCAGGGGCGGCGGCTTCCAGGCGCGGGTGCGGTGACAAGGTACCCGCAGGGGCGGCTTTGCTGGACCGCGGGGGCAGCGACATCCCGCGGTTCCTCTTCGGCCCTTCACGTGATCAACTCACGTCTTCTCTCATCCAAAGTTACACACATACATATACATACATAAACCATCATCAATATACCTCAACATACATCTAATCCTAAGCTAGGAAGAGGAATCAAGGAAGAAAGAAAGGAAGAAGAAGCAAGAAGCTCACCACACCTGTGGTCCTAGGCCAAGAAAAGATCACCAACACAGCCTCAGCTGGCTCCCAAGCTCAGCAACAACATCATACAACATCAACCTCAACAAGGCCACACAAAACCTCTTCCAAACCAAGAGGAAACCAAGTACAAGATCAAGAAGGAAGCAAGAAGGACGTGAAGGCAATTGGGAAAGGGAATGAAGATGCTCAGCAAGCCAAAGCAAAGGAATTAAGTTAAGGAAGTGAAAGAGTAAAGCATGGGTCAAAGGTCAACAAAGCCGGTTACAGCCGCAGGAAACCGCAAGGGCGGGTTTCCCGGCCACACGGGCGGATTACTACACTGGCCGTAGGGGCGGCTCCATGAACCCGCGGGGGAGGCTAAGGCCAAATCTAGCTCCCAAAGACTAAGGCTCTTACACAGTTCCCATCCCATACCAAACAGACCCAAAATTTTTATCCTAACAATACGGTATAAAAGAATGCCCATGTATCCCGTACCAAACAGGCCCTAAACTAACAAAAATAGAAGCTAAATAAAAATAAGAAATTGTTACCAAGATGAATATGAAATAGGAGTCTCATCATAAAATAACCAAGATTCGGTGAAGCACAAACTGAATCAATATCCCTACCAAAAAAACCAAAATATAAACTACTTGGTTACAGTAAAAACCAATCATTGTTGACTTTGAGGGTCTCGTGGTGCTGATTCCAAGCAATTTGGTGTGATTTCATTAGTTTGCAATGTCTTTTACCTCATACTCTCAATAGTTTTTATCTTTCATCTTGTACCACGTAGATTGAGTACAACATAATGAATACAAAGAAACAAACAAGATCATGGGTTGTCTTAACTTAGTGTAACATAAACAACATATAATAAATGAACATACATAACCTTAACAACTTAATACACAAAATGTAATTTACATAATCCTTCATATAGAACATCACAACCACGCAAAATGATGCAAAAACTTGTTGAGATCAATACACAACATGATTTTCAAAAATATTCAACATTCTAAAACTGCAATGCGTTGTCAAAATTTGTAAGGACCAATGCACAACATGAGATAAGGGAGCATACAATGCATAAGGGGAGAGCAATTATCCTAACAACACATTCAATATACACATGTGACTTAATAAACGTGAAGGGGCGAACAAATATCCAAACAACACACTCAATGAAATGAAAGTAACATTGTACCTTCCATATTGGGAACAAGTTTTCGAAGCATATCTTCTTTATCAGATTCATACTCGAACTTATAACATTTAATCAACTAAACACATACTTGAATTTATTAGAAAAGAGCAACTATAACATAATTGTTAGGCAAAAAATTGCACTCAAAGTTGAAGCGGAGAGTTTAACCTCTTTACATAGAAAAAGAAACAAGAAATCAAACCCTAATGTTAAAGGTAAGATAAAAATAAACAAAGAAGGAGATGAAACCTGAATTTCGAAGGAGAATTCATGTAAATAATAACAACCCCGATTCATCTTGAGTGAAGCAGTGTAGTCATACCATCTCACTTTTTCCTTGTTTTCCTTTCTTTTCATTTTATTTCTTGAAGTTAACAAAACGACGGAAAAGTGCTTTAACTAACAACTATGTTCAGATTGTTCACGGAAGGGAAAGAAAATAAACCAGAAATATACTAACCAGAAAATAAATTTTGATGGTCATAATCGAATGACAAAACCTTACAAAATTTAACTTTTAAATATTATTTTCAACGGTTGTTTTCTATGAAGTAAATTCTCATTGTATCGATATCAATCGATTTCATAAATTCTACATAGAGGACTTTCATTCAAAAAATCAAACGGAGTGTGGTACTCTCTCTTTCTTCTCTGCCCCCTACGATGCCCCTTCCACCGCCTCTCCAATCTCCAATATCCCCTTCGATTTCCGTTGCCTGTAGTCAAGTCTCCCGTACCGCCCGATGCTTTTAGGGTTTCTTTATCGATTCAGGTTATAATGTTTCTTTACCAAGGATTTTTCGAGTCAACGAAATCTCAAATCAAAACAGATCTACCAAACCCTAGCCTTATTCATCTCTTTCTTTCTTCAGATCCATCCTTATAACAGATATGTCGAATCCTATCCGTTCTTCATCTCTTTCTTCTCAGATCTACAAAAAAGGTTTTTCTCCGTGAACTGTAAACACATGAAGTTATGGTGGTGAAAGCCACATCGCTCTAACGCGTGAAGTGGTGCGTTATGAAAGACCTCCACGATTTCCTTACGTTCTCGTCTTTGTACGCCGACAGACTCTCGGTCACCGGCGGAACGTTCCGGTCGAACATAAGAGAGCTTCTCTCTAGGCACGCCTTCATCCCACCTCCTTCATCACTCTTTCCCACCTCACTGAGTTTTTCGAACCATACACCTCCTAGCTAGACCTATTGGCTTTATTTCGGCACCACGCTAGTCTCCTCCCTTAGATTTTCAACCCTTAGACCGTTCTTTGTTTAATTAGGGTTTTTTTTCTTGTAGACTCGTAGGATTGTTTAGTTTTGATCCAGATCAAGCCTCATCTACCCTTGTCTTGCTCAACCTTAGCGTCCTAGCCAATAGATCCAACCCCCTCCACCTTCAGCCTGCTAGATCTAACCCTTTGTCATCGCTCCGCCATCCGCGTTTTCTAGAACCGAAAATCGAAGGCACCACTGCCGGAACCGAATCAAGAACCAGATCTGGTAAAAATCACTTGGTGTTGTGAGTGTTTTTTCTTATATCATCGTGTTTCTTGAACAATCTATTTTCATGCTCGTTTTTTAATCGGGCAAAAAAATGAGCAAGAAATCTTGAACAAATGAAAAAAAAAATGAACAAACGTTGTAGTGGATTGGAGGGTTGATTATTTAGAAGAATCCTTGAATGTGAGTTCTTGGATCTAAGACTTTGATCCAAGGAAGAATTTTGAGGGGATTGAAGAGGAAGTGATGCCAAAAATCAAGAGAGGAATTTCCTTCAATTATACTTTATTAATATGAACATGCTTTTCAAGTGAGGTCAAACAGTCATTATATAGTGGATGAGGGTCAAATCAAAAGTCGGAAATTAAATGGTGGGAAATAAAGTCGGGGATAACTCCCGAATTGAAAGGTCAAGACTATCAATGGTCGGAATTTAACTCCCGGAATTATGTTCCGGATTTAAAGTTCCGAAAATAAAAAGTCTATTATATAAAAATGAAAAAATAGGGAAATATATTTTAAAAATGGACAAGCTTTATGTCATGGCTAGGCACGTTGCTTGTCGGACCGTCTTAGCCGGATATACGGATGGCATCGGCATCCGGGGGCGTATCAAGTTGGGTGAAAGAACAAGAGAAATAAGAGTAGTAAGTGAATCTCTCGTATCGAATATTTTTCCTAACAAAATCTAGAGTAATAAATTCCTACTTGAACAATCTCAAGCGTCTTATGCTAATATGAACAATTTTGATTGTGATGTTCTATTGTCTAACTATGTGAGTTAATTTTACCTTTCTGGTGTTCCTGGCTATTCTCTAGACTTTTTGGGGATCTTGGGAGATGCAAACACCCGTTTTGGTGTTACTCTTCTCCTAGATCCACTTGCGAAAAATATTCTTTCAACAATTTTTCATATCTGAAATCCATGATTCAATTGATAATGTTGGAAAATTGCCAATTTCCTTGAAACTAACATTCTTTTTTGAAAAAGGTTGTTTGAGCTTTTGAAGAAATCATGAAGGTAAGGTTCAAACATAATATATATTATTGAAAACTTGATGACATATTTCTATATGTTGGACAAGTTTCCATCTTCCCGTGAATTGACTTTGAAAGAAAGAAAAAAATGGGGGAAACTCGAACCCTTCAATTGAGAAAAACACATGAACTATTGGACAAAACTTGAAACTTAAAACAATTTTTACTTCGAAATTTGTTGTTGTGTACAACCAAAAAATCGGGTATACTTAAACCACTGAATCTACTGTTTGTGCATATATATCCATGTGCCCTTGTTTAGTCATGCTAATTGGCAAGATGCCAAAGAATCGGGTTTACTTAGCCCACCGAACCCATTCTTTTTAAAATCATTCGCGAATAGCCTATAATTAGATGTTTGCGCTCTGAAGAAGTCTTACAAGACATTTATGGGGGGGAAAAAAGTATTGCGCTCCGCAAAAGCCTTCAAAGTTATGCGCTCCGTGAAAATCTCAGGTGGGTTTTAGAAAATTGAGTGATGAAATCTATAAATATACTTAATTGGAATGACTTTGAAGATGTTTATCGAGTGTGGCCTAACGAATGTTCCGGAAGATGCCGTAGTCACATACCCCTGTTGATCGTGCTTGTGTTCGAGGTCTCCGAAGATCCTCCATATTAGTAGAGGGAACGTCGTTAGATTCACATTTCCGCAAGAGGTATGCCATCCTTGAAAAGGTTTCTCCTATCTGCTTCATGGCGGTGAGACACCGCGCTAGTTCATTTATCCCTATTCTCTGCATGTTTTTCCAACCTCGAACCCCGTAAATTGTTTGTTGAGACTTTTTCGGATGTTTTTTTTACTCTCTGATCGTTTGCTTGTAATGTTTGTTGTGTTTAGCTCTCATGTAGCTATTTACATGACGTTTTTTTTTTCATTTGTCGGGTGTTCGAACTCATAATCCACCAACTTTATTTGGTATAGTCGAGTTTGTTACTTATTGATAAAAAAAATTCTACATAGAGAGCGGTCCTAAGCAAGACCACGAAATCCCGCCAGTGTCTCTCACCGGCGCCGGTAATTGAGCTATGCATTGTGTACCAGTTAACTCTTGACCTTCAAATGCTCAATCACTTGCCAATCCGTTTCCTTCCCGTTCGACGCTTCTCCAGCGCCCCAAATCCAAGCTACATTGCCTCTCACGTACAATCCTTTCTATCTCTGCAGTCCCCAGCACTTCGATCTCTCATCCGTTCCCACGCACTGTTCGTCGTCTCCGGAAACGCGGATAACCCCTTCATCGCCTCTAAACTCGTCTCCTTGTACGCCCTCAACCTCCGACGCAAGTCCTCTGACAAAGTGTTTGACAGCGTCTCATCGAAGGACACCTTTCTATGGAATTCGATAATCAAATCGTACTTTTCAAACAAGGAGTATGGAAAGGCATTGGACTACTATAAGAGAATGCGGTTGTCTAACTGCCTACCTGATAATTTCACAGTCCCGATGGTCGTATCAGCTTGTGCGGAGCTTTTGGTAGTTGATGTTGGAGAGTTAGTGCATGGGTTGGTTGAGAAACTTGGACTTCTAGATGGGAACTCAGCTGTTGGATCTTCTTTAGTGTACTTGTATTCGAGATGTGGATGGGTAGAGGTTGCCGCTCAAGTGTTTGATGAAATGACAGTGAGAGATGTAGTGGCTTGGACTGCTCTTGTGATAGGTTATGTACAGAATGGAGAGAGTGAGAAGGGTTTAGAGTGTATTTGTAAGATGCATAGGGTGGGGATGGATGATCAGAAGCCTAATTCTAGAACTTTGGAAGGAGGGTTGCAAGGTTGTGGCAATTTAGGTGCTTTGGCTCAAGGTAAGTGCTTGCACAGTTTTGTAATTAAGAATGGATTGGGGAATTCACCTGAGATTCAATCATCATTACTATCTATGTACTCCAAGTGTGGGACTGCGGAAGCAGCTTATCGTGCATTCCGTGAGTCTGATAATAAGGATCTTCTTTGTTGGACCTCAACCATCGGTGTTTATGCGCAATTGGGTTGTGCTCTAAAATGTTTTAGCTTGTTTAGGGAAATGCAAGATGCTGGGGTTTATCCTGATGGCATTGTAATTAGCTGTGTACTCTCTTCACTTCGTGATTCAACGATCATACGTGAAGGAAAGATATTTCATGGTGTACTCGTTCGAAGAAATTATCTTCTTGACCATGTGGTTCATAGTGGATTAGTTGCAATGTATTGTAGGTTTGACCTGTTAACTTCTGCTGAGAGCCTTCTTAAAAGGAGTGTTTATAGTAACTCATCAGAAACTTGGTATATGATGGTTCATGAATATGTGAAAAGGGGACTACACAGGAATTGCATAGATCTTTTCAGAGAAATTCCTCATGATGATAAGTTATGTGACTTGAACTGTATTGCCAGTGTAATTTCTTCATGTTCTAAATTAGGTCAAACTTACCTCGGTCAGTCTCTTCATTCCTTTGTGATCAAAGGTCATTTAAATGACCATACCTCAGTTTCCAATTCACTTATAGATTTGTATGGAAAAAGTGGTAAATTTGATATTGCAGAGAAGGTATTCCATCAGACACGAAAAGATACTGTCTCATGGAACATATTGATGTCAGCTTATGCTCATGGTGGTCATTTAGAAAAGGTAATGAGACTTTTCAATTCAATGATATTAGATGGTTTAACTCCAAACTCTGCTTCTTTTGTGGCCCTGCTATCTGTTTGTTCTCAAGTTGCTTCCTTAGAAGAAGGAAAAAGAGTACACAGGTACATTGAGGAAACAGGAATAGAATTAAACTTGCAACTTGCAACCGCAATCGTGGATATGTACGGAAAATGTGGGCAGCTCAAAAAATGTAGAGAAGTTTTTGATTCAATGACTGAGAAAGATATAATTTCTTGGAATGTGTTAATATCTTGTTATGGAATCCATGGAGACGCACTGTCTGCTATCGCGATTTTTAAAGAAATGGAAAATTGTTGTATGCAGCCAAATGGAGTCACATTTCTTGCTCTATTGTCAGCTTGTAATCATTCAGGTCTCATAAAAGAAGGGAAATCTTTCTTTTATATGATGAAAGATTATTCTGTGGCGCCTACGTTGAAACACTATGCCTGTATAGTAGATCTTCTTGCAAAATCGGGTAATTTGAAGGAAGCTGAAGAATTGGTTCTTTCAATGCCTATTGTACCTGATGGAGGTATCTGGGGCACTCTGTTGAGTGCCTGTAAGTTATATGGTGAAGTAGACATTGGAATGAGGATTTTTAAGCTTGCTGCTGAAGCTGATCCAGAGAATGATGGGTATTATGTTATAATGTCAAGCTTGTTTGATTCAATTGGTAAATGGGAAGAGGCGGAGATGATGAGAAGAATGATAAAGGAAAAGGGTTTGAGGAAGAGCACTGGTTGGAGTGCACTGTAATCTATACTCTTGTTCATAATTGATTAATAACACTTTAGAGGTATTTCAGTTTTCCTTAACCTCATCTTGTATTTCATTGATGCTTTGAAGAAAAATTAGAGCATGAGAAGAAAAAAAAACAACTTGAAGTAAAGCAGTTGTATGTTGGTGCTTCTGTTTTATACATTTCATAGCTTAGGGTTTGTGTGATAAAAGATAGCAAGTGTGTTATGTGTGATTGATAATCTTTTATGTTCATATGTTGCTATCCCAATTACCATTACCTTAACATGTTGTAACACCCCAAATCCGCGGGACTCGGGGTGCTACGGGCGAGACCTCACAATGGGTCCCGACCCTTAGCCTGACAACAATTTCACCGGACCTTCCAGCATGGCACAAATAAAGGCGAAAACTCAAATATGTTTTTAAAGTATGCGGAAACCGAAAGTAAGAAACTACAACTTGGAAACTCAGCCGAGTCCTCAAAACAATATAATCAGATACGAATTCTAAACATATGACAACATCCTTAAACAAGAACATGAAACATGACTCAAAACATCCCCGTCCTATAATGTACGAAGACCCCGGCTGTCCACTCTTCTACCTCACTCGGCGGCATCCCTAACCTGCAAGTCAACTACATACGGTTTTAAACCGTTAGCTCATATTCTAGGTATTAGAAAAGCGGCGAAGGCACAAACACATCCATACACAAAACATAAATCACACAAGTCCGGTTTATTATCTTTCATTATTAAGTCGTATTCCATTTTAGTTCAACTTCTGTTGTGACACGAGACCCCAGTGGTCTCGCCTCGGTCCCTTACCGGCAAGGAATGGTGCAGATGCATCCGCCCGTATACCCGCCGGACTCGTCGCCGAGAACCTCCTAGACCTCGCCAGGGCTAGGCAGATTATGTCACCGCCCGTTATCATACACTTGGGCCAACACATATATATATATAAAGTCGGTGGTCCTAATTACCGGTTTCATTGTTATAACATAAAATAACACACACCACCAAACACACACCAATGCTAATACATAAAATACGAGCTAAGTAAGTCCGTAGACTTACCTCGTCCCAAACGCTAACTCACACAAAGCTCACTCTTCCCTTGGGAAGAAGTACTCAACCTGTTCACAACAAGGTATCCATAAAAACCCGCTCAACTCAAGAAGTCTAGGACTTCTGCACAAATGATCTACGCAGGATCATTTGACTCACATTCTAGGACTTCATCCTAGAGTCTACCATAATTACCGTCAATAACGACGTAAAAGCTAATGAGGTCTAAATACGCTCATCACATTCTCCTAAGTTCTCAAAAGCCGCTACTTGGCATTTCTCCTAAGTTATGCTAGTTCTAACCTATCATGATACTACTATACATAACTAGATCGATATGAATTCGTGGCTTTTATCGGCTCTGGAACCTAGCATCAAACTACACAATTTAGTTCATACGCTAAATTGATCATCAAATATAATATATCGAACCTAATAAAAAACTCGTTCATAATTTCCGAGGTTAGAACTCGCTAACGTATTTTCCGGGGCAATTATACATTTCCTAAGACATATGGGTCAAATCTGTAATTAATATAAAACTGAGGGGCTTAAGTGTAATTATACCGAATAAGAGGGGGCCCCGACCGAGAATAGCCCGAAGGCTGTCTAAGCTCACTGCGGCGGCGGGGGACGGCTCCGGCCGGGAGGAAGGCGGCTCAGTGGCCTCCCTTGGCGGCTGCAGGCAGGTGGCGGCCGGCCTCCAGCTCCGGCAAGGGCAGTGTAGGGGAGAAGAAATGTGAGTTGTTGCTCACCCGAGGCCGAAGGAAGCCGAGACGCAAGGTGAGTGGCCGGCGGCGGCGGGGCTCCAGGCGAGGTGCGGCGACAGCGTTCTCTTGGGTGACAGGCTTCTCGTGGCGGCCGGAGAAGACTCAATCCAGAGAGGGAGGGAGAAGCCTCGGCCGTGGTGCAGATTCCTCCTAGTTCCCGGCGACAGGTTCGAGAGGGGGGGAGGCTGGTGGCTCTCCGACGAGCTCGAGGGTGCCTGGACGACGAGAGGGGAGAGAGAGACGGTGGAGAGTGAGGTGGCGAGATGGAGGTGAAGTTGCCGGGCGTGGAAGAGAAGGGAGCGGGGTAGAGTGAGCGTGGGGAGTGAGTGCCAAAGTGAGGAGAAAAGAGGAGAGGAGAGAAGAGGAGAGGCATGCCGCGGTCTTGCACAGGCCGAGAGGTCGGGTCGGCTGGGTGCAGGGAGCAGGGATGAGGGGTCGGGTAGGCTTGGCGGCACGGTTGCAGGCCTAGGCGCAGGCTAGGCGGGCGGCAGCTAGCTCCTGCAGCTGGGCGGCTGGCGTGAAGAAGAGGGAAAAGTGCTAGCGTGGCGGTGGGGCCCGGGTGACGTGGCGCCAGCATGGCGTGGGGCCCAGGCTGAGGTGGAAAAAGGAGGGGGGGAAGGAAGAGATAAAGGAACGGGTTCAAAACTCGTTAAAATAATTCCGTAACGGATGTTACGGGTCGGAATATTTTCCGACATTCTCGTAAAATTTATTTACGGGTTACGGGTCGGAATATTTTCCGAACATTTCCGTAAAATAATTTACGGAAGAAGAAATAAAAAGATATATTTATTTCTAAAATTCCCGGACGTTACAACTAACCCCTCTAAAAACAAGTTTCGTCCCGAAACTTGCTAAACCCATCACTCTCCAACATTCCCGTCTCGTTACCCCTTAGAACTCATAAAAGGTACACTATCGGTTCTACCAAGTCTACGTATGGAAATCATATCACAACTTCGCAAGGTACTCATAACTCAAACAAAATCACATAACATATAAAGCAACAAGGAAGATCTCGGGACTAACCCGACGGTCCTATCGATGTCGCTAGGTCTGCATAAAACTCGGGATAGTTCCTCCGGATACTATCCTCCGGCTCCCATGTAGCCTCGTCGGCTTCTCGTCTCGACCACTGAATCCTCAGCATTGGTCTCTCCTTCGATCGAAGGCGTCTCGTACTCCGCTCTAAGACCGCTATCGGGTGCTCTGCGAAAGTGTGGTCTGGCTCGACCACTAGGTCCTCGTGACTGATGATGTGCCTCGGGTCGTGTACGTACTCTCTCAGCTGAGAGACATGGAAGACCGGGTGTATACCCTCCAACCGCGGTGGCAATGCTAACCGGTATGCCACCTCACCGACTCTCTCCAAAATTTCGAATGGACCGACATATCGGGGGCTTAACTTCCCCTTAATGCCGAATCGTCTGACGCCCCGCGTCAGTGATACCCTCAACCATACCTGAGCTCCTACCCTGAACTCAAGAGGTCTACGCCTCCTATCCGCATACGACCTTTGACGGCTCTGCGCGGCCAACATCCTCTCTCGGATCAAGGCAACTCTAGCCACGTCGTCCTGTACCTGATCTGGAGCTACAACGCTAGAACTCCCCGGCTCATCCCAACGTAAGGGAGTACGGCATCTCCGTCCATACGGTGCCTCATACGGTGCCATCCCAATCGAAGCGTGCCAGCTGTTATTATACGAAAACTCGACCAACGGGAGGTGATCTGGCCATACCTAACCCCAGTCTAGTACACATGCTCGTAGCATATCCTCTAATGTCTGAATAGTCCGATCAGACTGGTCGTCGGTCTGGGGATGGTATGCGATGGTGAAATGGAGACTCGAACCTAGGACGGCGTGTACCTGCTGCCAGAACCTCGAGGTAAAACGCCCGTCTCTGTCCGAGACGATGGTTCTCGGGACTCCATGTAGTCTCACAATCTGTCGGATAAACTCCTCGGCTAAACGACTCACCGGCCACGTTTCCCGTATAGGAATGAAACGTGCGGTCTTCGTCAGCCGGTCTACTACCACCCATATCGCGTCAAAGCTCCTACTAGGTCTCAGGCCGGTCACGAAGTCCATGGATATGTCCTCCCACTTCCACTGCGGCACGGGCAGTGGGTGAAGCTCTCCTCCGGGTCTATGGTGGTCGATCTTGACCTGCTGGCAGGTCGCGCATCGGGCCACATACCTAGCTACATCGGGCTTGAGCCCTCCCCACCAATAGGATCTCCTGATGTCCTGGTACATCTTACTCGCGCCTGGGTGCATTGAGTAAGGTGTGGAATGGGCCTCGTGCAAAATCCGCTCTCTCAGCTCTTAATCCGACGGTACACAAATACGTCCCTGACGTCTCAATAGCCCATCTGCCCCCGTGACAAACTGCGGTGCCTCTCCTCTGGACAAAAGATCGCCTCTAAGGCTGACTCTACGTGCCCAATCCAGTGCTCCACCTCTAACCCTACCTTCCCGTCGAAGTAGGGTACATGCTGCTGGTTGAAAGCCTTCAACCATGAATCAGGTCTCGGAGACCTCAGCTCGTCTCTCGTCCTATCAACCTCCACAACTGGTTCGGGTGCAGCCACTGCTGGTGCAGCTATCTCTGGTGCAACCCGAATCTGGGTCACCCTCTGTGTGACCTCCGCTGATCTCGCTGGTGCAGGTGCAGGCACCGGTGGTGCGGGTTGTGGTGCTCCAGTCCTAAACGCCTCCTCAACTCGTCGTACATAGTCTTCAAATATAGTAGCTCCAATGGACGCTCCCTCGGTCCTGGCAGATGGAGAACCCTGCGCCCCGGACCTAACCACTGTCCTATCCCTAGCCTCGGGAATGATGCTCTTTGCGACCTCCTCTACTGGGGCCTCTGCTGCTGGTGCACCCACAACTGGTGGGTCCGCAACGGGGATGCGTCCCCGATCTCTACCTCTCGTACCTGGAGGTCTTCCTACTCGTCCCCCCCTCTTGGGGCGGTAGGGGGAAGTGGTGGTCTACCCCTGGCGGGTCCCACGTAAGCGGTGGCTCTCGTACATGTCATCTGATTTCGTATTACGTTTACTTAAGTATAAATGTGTAGGTATTACTTATAATCCGGTATAATAAACTTCTAAAAGCATAAAGGTAACATGATCATAATATACATCCAAGGCACGCAAGCCCAAACATCCTAAGGTCACATACATAGCTAGGTACGTACAATATCCACAACATCCTAAGGTCATATATATATATATACCTATTTCTAATCCAGAGATCTATGTCGCCGAGGTTTGCGGAAGAAGTGGTGGTCCCGTACATTCTAACTCAAACCCGACTCATGCAAATGATTTTGAAAACGAAAAGTCAGAACCCGTGTGGGTTCTGTTTTATTCCTCATTTTGCCTTTAAAAGATTGCGAGTGCCATTGTTGTCAACCTAGGGCTCTGATACCACTTTTGTAACACCCCAAATCCGCGGGACTCGGGGTGCTCGGGCGAGACCTCACAATGGGTCCCGACCCTTAGCCTGACAACAATTTCACCGGACCTTCCAACATGGCACAAATAAAGGCGAAAACTCAAATATGTTTTTAAAGTATGCGGAAACCGAAAGTAAGAAACTACAATTTGGAAACTCAGCCGAGTCCTCAAAACAATATAATCAGATACGAATTCTAAACATACGACAACATTCTTAAACAAGATAATGAAACATGACTCAAAACATCCCCGTCCTATAATGTACGGAGACCCCGGCTGTCCACTCCTCCACCTCACTCGGTGGCATCCCTAACCTGCAAGTCAACTACATACGGTTTTAAACCGTTAGCTCATATTCTAGGTATTAGAAAAGCAGCGAAGGCACAAACACATCCATACACAAAACATAAATCACAAGTCCGGTTTATTATCTTTCATTATTAAGTCGTATTCCATTCTAGTTCAACTTCTGTTGTGACACGAGACCCCAGTGGTCTCGCCTCGGTCCCTTATAGGCAAGGAATGGTGCAGATGCATCCGCTCGTATACCCGCCGGACTCGTCGCCGAGAACCTCCTAGACTCCGCCAGGGCTAGGCAGATTATGTCACCGCCCGTTATCATACACTTGGGCCAACACACACACACACACACACATATATATATATATATATATATATATATATATATATATATATATATATATATATATATATAAAGTCGGTGGTCCTAATTACCGGTTTCATTGTTATAACATAAAATAACACACACCACCAAACACACACCAATGCTAATACATAAAATACGAGCTAAGTAAGTCCGGAGACTTACCTCGTCCCAAACGCTAACTCACACAACGCTCACTCTTCCCTTGGGAAGAAGTACTCAACCTGTTCACAACAAGGTATCCATAAAAACCCGCTCAACTCAAGAAGTCTAGGACTTCTGCACAAATGATCTACGCGGGATCATTTGACTCACATTCTAGGACTGCATCCTAGAGTCTACCATAATTACCGTCAATAACGACGTAAAATCTAACGAGGTCTAAATACGCTCATCACATTCTCCTAAGGTCTCAAAAGCCGCTACTTGGCATTTCTCCTAAGTTATGCTAGTTCCAACCTATCATGATACTACTATACATAACTAGATCGATATGAATTCGTGGCTTTTATCGGCTCCGGAACCTAGCATCAAACTACACAATTTAGTCCATACGCTAAATTGATCATCAAATATAATATATCGAACCTAATATAAAACTCGTTCATAATTTCCGAGGTTAGAACTCGCTAACGTATTTTCCGGGGCAATTATACATTTCCTAAGACATATGGTTCAAATCTGTAATTAATATAAAACTGAGGGGCTTAAGTGTAATTATACCGAATAAGAGGGGCCCGACCGAGAATAGCCCGAAGGCTGTCCAAGCTCACTACGGCGGCGGGGGACGGCTCCGGCCGGGAGGAAGGCGGCTCAGTGGCCTCCCTTGGCGGCTGCAGGCAGGTGGCGGCCGGCCTCCAGCTCTGGCGAGGGCAGTGCAGGGGAGAAGAAACGTGAGTTGCTGCTCACCCTAGGCCGAAGGAAGCCGAGACGCAAGGTGAGTGGCCGGCGGCAACGGGGCTCCAGGCGAGGCGCGGCGACGGCGTTCTCCTGGGTGACAGGCTCCTCGTGGCGGCCGGCGAAGACTCAATCCAGAGAGGGAGGGAGAAGCCTCGGTCGTGGTGCAGATTCCTCCTAGTTCCCGGAAACAGGTTCGAGAGGGGGGGGAGGCTGGTGGCTCTCCGACGAGCTCGAGGGCACCTGGACGACAAAAGGGGAGAGAGAGACGGTGGAGAGTGAGGTGGCGGGATGGAGGTGAAGTTGCCGGGCGTGGAAGAGAAGGGAGCGGGGTAGAGTGAGCGTGGGGATTGAGTGTCAAAGTGAGGAGAAAAGAGGAGAGGAGAGAAGAGGAGAGGCGTGTCGTGGTCTTGCACAGGCCGAGGGTCGGGTCGGCTGGGTGCAGGGAGCAAGGACGAGGGGTCGGGTAGGCTGGGCGGCACGGTTGCAGGCCTAGGCGCAGGCTAGGCGGGTGGCAGGTAGCTCCTGCAGCTGGGCGGCTGGCGTGAAGAAGAGGGAAAAGTGCCAGCGTGGCGGTGGGGCCCGGGTGACGTGGCGCCAGCATGGCGTGGGGCCCAGGCTGAGGTGGAAAAAGGAGGGGGGAAAAGGAAGAGAAAAAGGAACGGGTTCAAAACTCGTTAAAATAATTCCGTAACGGATGTTACGGGTCGGAATATTTTCCGACATTCTCATAAAATTTATTTACGGGTTACGGGTCGGAATATTTTCCGAACATTTCCGTAAAATAATTTACGGAATGAGAAATAAAAAGATATATTTATTTCTAAAATTCCCGGACGTTACACATGTCCACTTGAAGATATTTTCTGAGCTCATCAATTATGATGTTCAACAGCTTCAACATTTTCTGAGCTCATCAATTATGATGTTCAACAGCTTCAACGGCTATATTTGATCCTTTTCTCTTCACCTAGTTATGAAATAAACATGGCCATTTATTATGTATCCTTTTTTCTCTGTTCAATTTCTATTCAAAAAAATAGGAAGAAAGAATCATATGTATGTGGCAATTTCCAATGTGGCGAGATACTGAATCCTGGAGCAGAAGGACGACCCTAGGGCTGTCCAAACGGTCCGGACCGGACCGTGTTTCATATGTATGTGGCAATCCCGATTTTTTTATATACTTCAAAAAAAAACTTTTCATCCTGAATGACCCAATATGAAAATTATAATATTAATTATTCTAGATAATTTTTTTTATATTTATCCAAATTTATGATGGAAAATAATAATTTGAAATCGTGTAAATAAAACTTCTAATTTCCTTCGATACATTTAAAAGAAACACAAACCGTACATGACACGGGCACTGAACTTGTAACAAGCAACATAACTATATGACACTATGATTCCACCTGCTCAAATAAAAAAATATTACAGTGTATTCTCGTCAGTTCTGATATCTCAAGCTCAAAGTTCCTATCTTCTAAAAAATCAATCACTTACATAAACGAGGCGATCCCGTGCAGCGCGCATCATCACAGCGCTATACACTAGAAGTTGCTTCGAGAGTTTATAACACTCAATGTGATCACCAGTTTAGTTTATCCAAATATGCAACCATGTCCCCATTAGTCGTAATGAGACAATGGATCTCAGTGAGAGGAGTTCAAGTTGTGAGATATCAAGTCGGCTCAGCAAACAGATACTTGATCAGGGAAGCCACCACTGCTATGCTTAGACTATTTCCAAGTAACGCGTAGCTGCACCCGTGCAAAATAGCATACATCAACATAATTGATTGAAAATATGGTTCGAAAAGATGTGCCACGGACAAAGGGACTCATTGTGGCTCAATCACTATAAGGGCCCGTTTGGTTTTGACTCTCGAAACGAAAACGAATATAGTCCATATGTATACCCTTGTTCATAAAACTTTTTGGAATCATTCCTTGCGGTTTAAGTAATTGTAGTAGAATTTGATTAGTTTTGAATAATTCCTATAAATTTCATGAACAAGAATACACATATAGGGCTCGTTTGGTTTAACTCCGGAAACGGAATGGAAACGAAACTAGTATATGTATACAATTGTTTATGAAATTTTTGGAATTATTCCTTGTGGTTGAAGTAATTGTAGTAGAACTTGATTAGTTTTGATACCCTATATGGAAACAAAATGGGGAATAATTTCATGAACAAGTAGTATATATGGACTAGATTCATTACCATTCTATTTCTGTTTCCAGAGTTACAACCAAACGGGGGCTAAATTGCTATCATGAACTTACAAAGCCAATCTTAAGGTGCAAATGCACAGAAGAATACCGTTGCTTAAAACTGACATGCTCTGGGAAGCTGAATTCCTTAGGGAAAGAATGAAGATTTGCAACCTTAATAAAAAAAAAACAAAAAAAACTTTACTTCAAACCTGAAAGACAAAAGGAAGTGAAAGAAATGAAGACAGTAATAGATATACCTCTCTAGGAGTAAAATATCTAAGCCCCTGGTCCTGCAATGGAGTTGTTTTACCTTTCACTCTTGGCTACATAAGTAAAATGAATGACATGACTTTATGATCAAACTATTATCAGTTGGAATAAAAATACAATAATCTGCTCGGAAAATAAATCATACTTGAATTGTTGCCAAAAGTGAGCCGGTACCCTTGACATAGCGATAATAACTTTTTGTGAAACAGCAGCAGCGCTTTGAATCGGCATACACAATATCTGTAGTGTTTTAAGGAACTTGATAGTAGATAGTAGGCAACATAACAAATTGTCAAATTTAACAGATGTCAGTAATTACAATAAGAGGATACCCATTGAACTTCCCCACCTCTCGATCAGGTCCAAAGGTACAAAATACTTATCCAGGGAACAATCATCAGATCTAATAGTATTGTCGGGAAGTCTAGATTCTATTTGATCTTTTTCATTAGAACAATCATACTCGAGAAATTTGTTAATTGGTTCACAAGACTGAATCGTTTTTTCCCAGCCTTCGGGTGACTGGTTGGATGCACTGATGGTTTTGTCACCATCATGTTGAAACAATGGACCAGGAGTATAAAGCAGCTGATTATTATACTCTGGATGTTGGAAATATGAAGACCTTTTTGCCTGCATTTGTAAGTAACCAAAAACAGACATATGAGATTCCACAAATTCCAAAAAGCTGCAAAATGGCTTAGCTACATATTTTTTCAATTGCAACAGAAGATGAGAAACCAAAGGGTCGTCCATGTTGCTGTTTCAAATGAAAGCAGCTGATTATAATCTATTCCATCAAGATTGCAAGCATTGTGCTATTCCAGTACATGATCTGGCTTAAACTGACAATGAACCGTCATTTATATTGCAGGAATCAATTTATATATTTCTCCACACAAATCTCACCAGGATACTGATAAATAATTCCAGCTGAACCAAGTAAAAAAGTGTAATAATTTATATTCAAGCGATTGATCATATTGCAGAATCAATTCCACTGAGCTCTTCTTGGATTATGCTGTAAAATGCTTTCAGTGTTATAGAAAAGAAGCATGTCCAAATTTTATTTTTGATCATCTGGCTAAGAGGATTTCAAAATTTAACTACTGGAAAAAGAGGATTGTTAACTGCACACCACTGATGCTAATTTATATATAAGCGATTGAAACAAGGAAAAAAGAATGATCTTCAACTCTAGAATACAAGAAGCTTTTTACACCATTGACCAACAAAGGCGTAAATTCGTCCTAAATTCAACGATTTCAAACTTCAAATATACGACATCTTATGCATACTACACTTCATATATGTTGAAGTAGATAGCGTGAAAGAAAAGAATACCAGGCAAAAGTAGCGTGGTCTTGAGTAAGGAATTCGGAATTGTAAAGGACTCAAGATGAACTCCTGAGTAACAAAACCAGTATTTGCTAGTGCCTCGATCATCTTACTATGAGTATCGGATGTCTGTTTCAAGAAAGGCACACTAATGAGGAAAACAACAATTTAGCTAGTTGAATGAAGTTGTAAAAACAGACCTCAAAACCGACGACATTTTCCACAAACAACATCCGTGGTGCTTGTGAAAGCTGTGGTATTAACTCAAGAATATTAAGAAAAGAGAATGCCCGAGCATCACAGGAGTCCTTCTGGAGGCCTACGAAGCAATAGACATAAGAAAAACTTGCAAAAAAATGATACAGTGCAGGCCAAGTCAGAGAAATACATAATAAGACCACAGAAAGTTCACCTTGCCTTGTGTAGGGTTGACATGGAGGAGAAAGAAGCCAAACATCTGCCCTATATTTATCAAGATCAGCAACACTCAAGCTCTGGATGTTTCCCTGTGAGACAACAGGAATAGATAAGCAACCTTGTACAATCAATACAAATCAGTTGCAACAGTAATCATGCACTCTTCTATTTCACGATTTGAGCTCGTCTAACAGATCCTTCCTTTGGTCTTAAGTACTAATCCACAATTATAAATCAACAAATGCAAGTGGTTTTATGGAGACTTTGCTCTTTTCTTATGTTTTCCCCATTAACAAAACAAAATACTCACATACAATCCTGCACAACCCTGTGCTATTTCCATATTCCCATATTGGAAGTTTTACCAAAGGAAAGTGATGCACATTGCCAATTCCTAGGGTTCATAATTGAGTTGAAATTTTCCACTTCCGAATCCCAATTGCCTTCCACACTCGCCCTAATGTCCTACCAGTCTTTACCCCAACCTCAAACAGGAAAAAAATTAAAAAGAAACAACTGTCTAGGTTTTCTGTTATATATCTATTATCCCCTGGAAGCTAATTACTGTTTTCCCTAAACTCGAATAGAGGCAGCATAATCATACACGCAGCATATAAAATATGGATACTAGGAAGCGAAGATGATGTTCAAATATGATTACGAATTGAAGTATAAAAGAGGTTTGAGAAGTGTTTAAGACCTGGTAAGGGCGGTGGCCGAAATTATGCTGATAGACATCATTGGCAAGGTCGTTGATCTCGAAAGCTTGGACTACTGTGGCGTCCACCTTGGCATCCATTAGCGAATACCTCTGCGCGAAATGCAACACGAGGATGAATGTTTGAGAAAGAGAAAGCCCGAATATTGCCGGGGGTTAGGGAAAGAGATGAATAGAGAGATACCATGCCACCTATACCACTATAAAACTCGAGAACTCTGAGAGGTTCAACTCGTCGTCCCCCATAGCCCGCTTCCTCCATTTCTGCAGGGAATACTTCACTTACCGGCGTTCTCGCTTTCTTCACTTACCGGCGTTCTCTCTTTCTTTACTTACTGGGGTTTTAGGTGTAGGCATGGATGAAGCGGTTTGCACTCTGAATAGAAACAAACCCGGTCTGATACAATGCCTGACCAAACCGGATCTTCTTTATTTCGAGCTCTATATTCATTTCCCAGTACAATGCGTGTTGGCCCGGCCGAGGAAAAACAAGGATAGGAATAATAAAAGATCGGGATAATAGTGTCTTTTGTATTTAACAAAAATAAATTAGGCTCTTAATAATTTTAAATTTATTTTTAATTTTAAAAATATGTTACAGAAGTTAATTTGATAGAGAAGTAAAAATAAAATCCTATAAATATAATTTAGAGAAAACTGCATAGAACCACCTTAAATGTATATTTATGTGCAATTAACCACCCTTAATAAAAAAACCTGCAGTAAACCACCCACAATATTAAACTGTTTGCATTTAAACACCCACCTTTAACTTCCGCTAAACAAAACGTTAACTATAGAAGGAAAAAAAAAGAAAAAAGGAAATATATAATATTGTATTAAGAAAGAGAAAAAAAGCATATGTACGTTAGTGGTAGGAATTAAAATAAAATAGAAAAAGAAGAAATATAAAAAGCAAAAGGGACAAAGAGAAAAAGCAAAATAGAAGAAGAAAGAGTAAAGTTACAACACATCTCCATTATTCACTTCACACACCAGCAAATAAATGAAAGGTTTTGACGACGAGGTCTTCAAGTGGAGAAGTCCCAGCTGCTCTATGAGGTGGATCATCGGAGATCGGAATCACTGTAACGTCAAAGTGCTAACTTCGAATGAAGATTCAATTTCGACTTTGATTGGTGTATGTACATATAAAAGTGATTTCAGAATGTTTTATTAGTGTTATCAATTATTTGTGTTTGAACTGAAGATTCAATTCGACTTTGATTTTTCTTTCTCAAAGTGCTAATTTTTTTTTTTTGGTTTTACGTTCGGTTCGACCAACCTAAGCCGCTCTACATCCGAACCGCTCTACAACCTAAGCCGCTCTCAAAGTGCTAATTGTTGATTTTGTTGTTGGATATTCATTTTGAGAGTTATTATTCCTTAGATTTTCCTTCTACATGGACAATTTATTTGGCCATAACTAGACTAGCTGAAATGATATCTTGACTGAATTTTTACTGTCTTGTTAAAACTTGAAGTAGTCATAGTTCATCATAATCTTAACCAACCTTTTAATAATTCGACCAACTCTAGTCATAATTAGACTTATTGAAATCATGCCTTGGTGTTATTATGTTATGCCTTGTGGATTGACTTGAATTATCAATAAACAACAGAACCATGTCTTAATGTATTTTGTTCAGCCTAGTCAATAATGCAACAACCTAATAAACCTTTTTAATTATTTTTAGATGCAATAATTTATGCTTCAAGCACAACAAAAGTTGGCATCTCCACTAGCCAAAACAAGACGGTTGAACGAGTAGCATGATAATGGATGGCAACATGTCTAATTCGGAAAATGATCAGGTTTGTTTTCTATCCTTTGGTTAGCTAGTTTATTTATTTAAATAGGGTTCAAGTTATCAAATAGGACGAAATTAAAAAGCAACAAGTATTACCTTGTTTCCATGATAATATCTCATGTACTTCTAACACTGTTGGTCCATTGATAAATTAGTTATTCAAAGAATAAAAAAGGTGAGACTAGAAACAAAATTGTGGTTGGACTAAAAACTTAAATTGCATTCAACAAACATCATAATAAGTCAAGTATTAAAAAAGACAAATGAAGGAGTACAAAATATTTCAATATATTTGAACTAATTGTAAGAAATCATCATATACTAGTGTCATGTTTGTGTGGAGCATCACAATCAGCATTTTTCGTAACATCAGTATGTTGAGACTTGAAGCAACCTAATACATATAAAAGACCTTCATACTGCAGAAGTATAACTGAAGCACATGAACTACTAAAATTATACGGCACAATAATCTTTTCATACCTTTCTATTTTTAGTTTGTGAAGTAGTTTTGATGGTGTTTCCTTTTTTTGGTCTCCCTCCTACGTTTTTTGGCTTTGGGTGCTTCTTGTGACTTGGGAGGATTAACGCACTTTGGTCTTGTATATCCTTCTACACCACAACGGAAACACTTGTTCTTCCCAACTCTATATCTTTGTTGCTTTTTAGGCGCCTCTTCTCCTTGTTCACGCCTCCTAGCCTTTTTTGGTCTTCCAAGTTGAATGATAAACTGAGGTGGATGTGGAGGTGGTATGTCAATTTGTTCCCATTCAATCTCTCCGGGTAATGGTTGAACAATTTGTCCATATGCCTTCAAGTAAGTTTCTTTTGTATAATATTTGTCAACATAATCCTCCAACTTAAAACTTCTCAGCGAGATGCAGGCTATTGCATGGACACATGGAATCCCAGTTAAATCCCATTTAACACAGCCACACCTTCTTAGACTCAAGTCAACCACATACCTGCGATCGAAATGATCAACTTCATATCTTTGATCTCCAGCCCACTCCACTTTGCACATACTGAAGCTGTTTTTTTGTAGAGACTCCATCCTTTTTAATGCTTTAGAAGTTATAGAGGAAGTAACATTCTTCATCCCTTCCCTCCTCAACACAAAACGCTTCATCAATTTTCTTCTAATCCACTCGCACATGGTCAATATAGGCAGCTCTCTAGCTTCTAATGTAAAACTGTTAAAGCTCTCACACACATTGTTCAACAACATGTCTGACTTGCAATCATGCTTAAACGCATGGTTAGACCATGTTCTTGGTTCAGCTTTCATCAAATAGGAGAACGCCCCTTCTTCTAAGCTTTTAATGAAATTCATTGCAACATTGAAATCATACTTAGTAGTTGCCCTAGCTGCAGCCCACAATGCATCCTTATATGCTTTTCCACCCCATTTGACTTTAAAATTGTTATGTAAATGTCTTACACAAACTCTTGTCTCAGCCAAGGGTACTACATAATGCAATGCTTCAAGTAGTCCCTGTAAACATACAAAATATAATCTAAGTCAAATACAAATACTTTATAAACTAATTTCAAACTAAAAGAATAAGTTACCTTTTGTCTGTCTGACATGAAGGTAATATTTGCATGGTTTAAATCTCTCATTAGATTTTCTAAGAACCAAATCCAAGTTTCCTTCCTCTCAGCTTCAACCACTGCATATGCTACAGGGAATATATTGTCATTTCCATCCTTTCCAACAGCAGAAAGAATTTGTCCAGTATATGCCCCTTTCAAATGGCATCCATCTACGCCAAGAATCGGCCTACATCCCTCTAGGAAGCCTTTCTTACATGCATCCAAACAAATGTATAATCTTTGAAAGATAGGTCTCTCTGGATAATCTAAATTGACCTTCACATATGCTGAGCTACCGGGGTTCCATTTTATGATGGTTGTAGCATAGTTCCAGACCTTTCCATATTGTGAACTAGCATCACCTTGACACATGATATATGCTCGTATTCTAGCTCTGCATGCCTGAGTAAAAGAGATCTCTACATCATGGTCTCTTGCTACTGCATTCTTAAAAAGCTTTCAAACGCCAACGCGAATCATCTCTATAATTCTCCAAATATTTCTCAGCCAACCAAACTGATGTCACCTTCTTATTTTGCATGCGCCATCCACATTTGTGCTCATGATTAAAGCTTTTTAATTGAAAGCTACCATCTACTCCTATTCTTCTTGCGCAAGCCTTAGAATCACATAAACTCTCCTTACACTCACATTTTTTTCTCCCATGTTTCATACTACATTCACACTTATACTTACAATAAGCTGACACCTTAAGCTTGTCATTGTGCAAATAATAGTAGTCACGTTTTTTTTCGATTGCAAATTGTCTCAAAGCCCTTCTGAAGATATCATTTGAACCAAACACCATATCATTCTTAAAGACGATAGGTTTCATGAAGTCCACATGTGGGTTAAACTCAAGGTACCTATCCAAATAAAAAAAATGTATTAATACAAACAAATATTTCATTTGTAATACATTACTAGGTTAGATTACCTTGGTGTTTTCCTTTGATCCGAATCACTACCACTTCTTAAAAAATCAGAATCACTAAGAACTACATCAAGAGCAACTTCATCGTCTTTCCCTTTGTGTACAACAACTTTGAAAGTATTATCAACTGCAATGTTTTCTACAAACTCTGTAAATATATCACCATCTTCATCTTCACTATCCTTGAAACTAAAATCACCATCAGAAGAAGAAGAATCTGAACCCACAACTATATCATTATCCAATAAGTTGTCATCATCAATCTCAGAAATTTGGCACGATTGGTTGTGAGATGCTTGAAATTGTGATGAACAGGCTTTGAGAATATATGTTGACCTTCTTATAATGGATGGACTGAGATCATTGTCTTTAACAACATATATATGAGCAACTCTATCACGTCCAACTGAATTTACCATGGTCATTATATCATTATCAACTAAAAGTTGTTTCAAACCGTTGTTGATACTTTTTCCCACTTCGAGGTACCAAAGCTCTTTAATGTTATCTACTCCAACTCCATTATTCATATAATCTTCTAAATCAAGCTTAGAAAGCCTATCTGGATCAACATCATTTTTAATATGCACCAATCCGTTGATATATCGCATTCGGTCAGATTTAATCTCAAACTGACCACTATGTTGGAATCTCACTGTAATACTCATACTACTACCTGCACATGCATGATAAAAGTTTAAATTAGGAAGACAAACATTTGTGGTCTTCCATGTGAACTAGAAAAAAGTTGAATATATCATTTTTGACCCAAATTTCTCTAATTTATTTGGCTAGAAAAATCCTGATTTTAGTTTACCTTATTTCTGAATAGATTAGAAGGAGATGATACAATATTTGGTGCTCTCCTCCAACGAGATGTTTATCCAAAATTCACCTCCAACAAGCGAGTGTTGATGGTGTATGAGAACCGGCAACTATTGTCTGCAATAATCAAGAAAAAGGGATCGAAGTTACGCAACTTGAAATACACAATTGTGAAGAAAGAAAATCATACCGCTAGTGTAGGAATAGAATCAAAATCATGTATGATTTAATGCAGGTTTTGATGTTTAGCCTTCTCTGTAGGTTTTGATCTTTAGCCTTCTCTGTAAGGTGTAAACTTTAAAAAAGCAGTAGTGTTTACGGTTACATTGCTTGCAGATTAGGGGAGAAATATTCTATGGAAGGAAGTTGTGATTTTGGCTTATTAGAAAATAATTGGTATATATCCTTCTTTCTTATCCACTTAACGTAGAATTAACAGTTTAGCATTAAGGGTGGTTTACTGCAGGTTTTTTTATTAAGGGTGGTTAATTGCACATAAGTATAAATTAAGGGTGGTTTAATGTAGTTTTCTCTATGATTTATCTATGTTCGGGTTGCGGATTGGTTTCGAGTTAGGATTCGTTTTGGGTTAGGGTGCATTTCGGGTTCGGGTTAGGGTTCATTTTGGGTTAGATTTCGGGTTCGGTTCGGGGCTTCGGCTTGACATTGAGTAAATTGAAATTATCAATTAGCTCTTTCAATTAATCTTTATAAATAAATAAAATGATCTAATTTGTCACAATGAAAATGAGTCTTCTTGGTGTTCATCAAGACACAAAAAGTCCACTATCCCAGTTTACCCTATGAATAATAACTTGATTAATTTTCACCCCAACGGATAGAGTTTGTCCCAATTTACACGCCGGGTTGCTAAAGACACGGTATAAAATTTACAAACCGTACGGTTCAATGTAGGGCGGCTGCGTTAAAAAATTTGCAATTACAACGCAGTCCGATTGCGTTGAAAATTTTCAATTTCAACGTAGGTCGGATGTATTGAAAATTTTCAACTTCAACGCAAGCCGGTTGTATTGAAAATTTTCAATTTCAACGCAAGTTAATTGCGTTGGAATTAACTCTACAAGAAGCGACGACGCTGTTGGCATGTCGTCGCCGCTCCTCATCGAAGTTCAAAATTTTCGAACACAAAAAACTCAAAAATCTCTCATTTGAAACCGAAAAAACCTGATATCATGGATCCTCCTAAACATCCTTACCAAAAATGCATTTTGAGCACACTCGAGCTACGTTTTCTTTTAATTTTCGTGTATTTCTCTTTTCTTTTTTTAATTTCGTTTTTTAACGTTTTATTTGGAATTTGTTAAGTTTAGATTAGAAGCGGAATTGGAATCTAGAACTTAGTTTGTGTTAGAAACGGAATAGGGTAGAAACATAATCGGAATTGGAATTGAAAACAAGAAAAATGAAAAAACTGAGAAAAACAAGGAGAAAAAAATACATCGGGGTTCTTCGTTCTTATTCGCTCGCGAATGACAAGTTAAGCGTACCTTCAACGCAAGCCGACTGCGTTGAAGGTGAGCTGTCAGCTTCAACGCGGGGCGACTGTGTTGAAGGTGAGTTTCTAGCTTCAACGCAGGCCGACTACGTTGAAGGTGAGCTGCCAGCTTCAACGCATGCCGCCTGCGTTGAAGGTGAGTTGCCAGCTTCAACGCATGCCGCCTGCGTTGAAGTTGGCGCATAAGTGCGTGTGTTTGCATTTTTATTTTTTTTAAAAAAAACTAAAAACTTATTATTGTTAGCTACCGTATATGAATTTCGAAATTTGGATTTTTGATAACTCTATTACTTTCGAAAATCGTGTTAGATCGTTGTCGAGCAACAAGCTAGGATGAGGAAACGACCACCACCTACCGCTTCTTTATGCCAACGTGATCGGCGAGTGGAGGATGAGAAGGCTTTCCCATCTACATCCGATCCCGCTCTGCTATTGATCCCACTTTTATTCCCTTCCCATCTGAGCCCGCTCCTGCTATTGATCCCACTTATATTCCCTCACAGCTCGGATCACTTCCTCATTGGGAGACTTGGTTTGAGTTAGATGATGAAGACCAACTTGAGGTTGTGATTTATACTCCTAAACTCTCGGAGATTCGACACTGGTTATACTACAAAAAATTTGGTGCCATTGCCGGAGACTTTAGCTAGTATTAGTCATATCTGATAACTAGTTCTTTTGCTTTGATTTTGCTTTCCTTTTGTTTTGCTTTGTAGGAATTATCAATATCCTAGCCGTCTTATGGGCTTCGAGAAAAGCGGCACACCAAAGGCAAATGAATATGATCAATGATGTGCCCAAGAAAAAGGGAGGGTTATGATAGTGGAACATGAAGAGTTTCTTACTAGATTGAAAGAATCTATAAGGGAAGAAATTTTAAAAAAGCTCTTAACCACTATGAATTCCTTGGTCGATGATTATATAACATTGGTAAGGAGGCAAAAGGATCTTGCAATTCAACTTGTCAAAAATAAAGTTTGGACAAGCGATGAAGGAGTTGTGAAGTTAAGTGAAGAAGAGCCTCCCATGTAGGGCAATATGTAAGCTCTAAGGGATGAAATGAAAGTTGTATGTAACTTTTCTTGGGAGAAAGGAGCTTATTTGAGAGTTGCAAGAGAGGGGAAGTATCTAAACAAAGACAAATTGATGAGATCCAAGCACACAAGCGAAATCTTATGCAAAATGTACAA